>JANBXA010000651.1:30747500-31192500 GCA_030556225.1 Cricetiscus sungorus | reverse complement strand
GTGAGGCTTGAAAATGTGCTGTACAGCTGCCCTGATTCCTCAAGGTTCATTCTTCTATCTTAGGACTTAAAGTGAATACCTTTATTAGAATGGATTGAGGCTCATTGTAATCACATATTGCATGAACAAATAATTGTGCATATTAGTACACAATGTCAGTCTTGACTCCTTATACATACTGGGTCAATAGAATAATACAAAATGCTTATTATTTTGTATTTATATTTTCCAACTGTTTCATATCTTTAACTCTTTTATAAAATATATGTGGCTTAATGTCAGAAGAAAAAAACTCTCCTTGCTAGTAAGAGAAAACTTAATAATTCATTTGAATGACATCACCTTTCCCCTGCTATAATTATTTCAGGAATTAGTTTGGTAGAATAGTTGAGTAGTTCACATGCTTAATAAATCAGTTTGAGAAACTACTTTCTTTCCTAAGAAATTAATTAGTCTATTCAATTCTGAATATATTGCAACATATTGCATACTTGACCAGAGTCTTGGCATTTTTCTATTAAATCCTATACTTGTCATAGTTTTAATTCTCAAATAGTATGTTTATTGATTCTATTTTTGGTGTATTTATTATAATAGTGTTAATAAGTTTTTCTTAATATGCATGTTGGAGTCAACTAAGAGGATGAATTAGTCTACGGTTAAAGTATTCAAGGAATTTCAATCATTTCTTAAAAGTAATCCAGTCTTCATCTATTGCCTTGTGAAGATTTAATCAGTCTTCTTGTTGTTCATGCCCACTTTTCTCCTCTTCTTCTCCCCTTCTCTTTCTCATATCACTGAGTAGTTTGGATAAATGCACAGAAACTGCTGACCTGAATAAGGGGGAACTCATGCACCCCAGTCTGATATATGGGAAACCAGCATAACACTGACCCAGACCCCCTGAATATGTTAGTTAGGACTGGGTTGTCTATTGAGGCCTCTAGTAATGGATCAGTTTTTATCCCTAGATAAGAATGGACTTTGAGAGCCCATCCCACATACAGAGATACTTTCTCAAACTAGACACATGTGGGAGGGCCTAGGCCTTGCCCCAAATGACATCACACACACACACACACACACACACACACACACACACACACACACACACACACCCTCGTTTCGAATTTTATAAAAAGGAAAATGAAAATTTAGTCAGCTGAGTTTCTCGTTTTTCAATTGAGGGATGCAGCTTAATATTCTATGAACTAATAACAGTTTCTTTCAATAATTAATTAAATATTCATTTTAAGTCTTTTTCTAAAGATTTGTTATTCATTCCGAGGGTAGAGTCACTAACAGCAATTAAAGTGGATGTTTTCTTAGGCATGGCAGGAGAGGCCTACCATCCTACAGGTTGGGAGTTTGAGGCAAAACAGGGATGTTCAGTGACCATAACACTTTTTTGGAGTTCAGAGGAAGAAAATAAAGCATACAACAAGCATATATTAAAACTAGTTAGGACAACATGGATCACAAATGAAACATTGAAAGAAATGAGAGTGAATCAAGCTTTCTACTGTTTCCCTTTAAGAAAATATTATTTAAATGCCATCTGATTATTTCACTTCTTTATGCTTGCTACATAAACTGCAGACTGCTGTCTTAATAATTGTGTTTTTGTTGTTCTTTTAGAAAATCTAAATAATTATGATTCTATTTCAGAATAAACTTAGATTCTTTTTTTTAATTCTTGTGACTGAGTATATATTTCAGTATTTCACTTTGAGATAAAATGACAAAGAAGAATAAAATTTTTCCATGATATTTGATAAATGTACATGAAAAGGAAGAGAGCTGTTACAAACTTATCCAGAGTCAGTAGAATAGAAAACAGTTAATGGCAAAATAGCTCCTTCACAAAATATAATTCGTGACCATTTATTGTTATATTTAAAATAATCCAGGGTTTATTACAGCATATGTGTAAAATCCTAGCAACAAAATAAGTCAAGTTAGCATAATTATCTGATTAATACAATTTTCTACAATTTTAAAAATGACCTTTACCATTAAGGAAATTAAACAAGAGCTGCTTGTGTGCTATTATACTGGAATCCACATATCAACAATAGAAATTCAACAGCTAATTGTTTAACACTCTGAAACCAGTAGATTATTTCATTAAATGCTTACTCAATTGAATGGAATGTCTGTCCTCCCTATAAGTTTCCTGCACTATTGTAATTTTCTCTTGACATCATTCTGAAATATTTACTTTTATAGATTCATTATAATGACCTCATTAGCCGGGCAGTGGTGGAACATGCCTTTAATGTCAGCACTCAGGAGGCAGAGACAGGCAGAGCTTTGCGAGTTCAAGACCATACTGGTCTAGTTCCAGGACAGGACAGCCTCCAAAGCTACAGAGAGACCCTGTCTCAAAAAAAAAAAAAAAAAAGACAAAAACAACAAACAAACAAAAGGATCCTAATTAAAAAATAAAGTTTTCAAACTCATTTAGAAACTTTAATATTAAAAATTTATGTTTAAGATTAACCTTTCAGTTCATGATAAATGTGATGTGTGTGTGGGTGTGTGCTGTAATATGTGTATTAAGCACAAGTGTGTGTGTAGCAGAGTGGTACATGCCCTTTTACATGTAAGCTTCTGCAGAAGCCAGAACTTGCTCCAGGTTATATTTCTCTATTGCACACTGCCATATGCTAGAAACAGAGTTTGTTTAATAAACCTAGGCTAGTTATTTATGTTTGTTTAGTTGACCAGATGTGAATACTCATTCTGTTTCTGTCCTGTTAGCACTGAGGTTAAAGATAAGTAGCATGACAACTGAATTTTAAATTGGAGATCTGAATTGAATCCCCTCATGCTGAGTAAAAACACTCCTACATAGTCATACAAAACATTTTCCCCAGCCCAGTAAAAGTGCTATTGAGTATTTTCATTCAGTAATATATTGTCTCACATGAGATTAAGGAGACACTCTCACTCTTGTTCAAAGAACTGTCAATTATTTGAGGGACTAGTGAGCATTGAAGGCTTTACCCACATTGTACACAATGGAGGGTGGTATCCAGTGAGCTGACTGGAATAAAGACACATTCACATCTCTCATGCACCATTTTCACATCAGGTTTTAGCTTAATTATAAGGAAATAATAGTGTGTTTGATTAAAACTCACCACATATTCATAATTTTATTATGTTTTTCTCTACGAAGATCCTGTTCTTTTCCCTTCAACTTACAGATATTATAAGAAATTTTTTGAAAATCAGGAGCATGACAAAATAAAAGATATTTTCTTATGTGTGGTGTGGAACTCTTGAGGATGTTTCCTTAGTCTTAGTGCAGACTCATCCGATTTCTTTTTCTTTTCTTTTTCTTTTTTCTTTTTTTTTTTTTTTTTTTTTGTTTTCATATATATATATATATATATATATATATATATATATATATATATATATATATGAAACCTTACTAAATTGAAGTAAGAGGAAAAATTATTCTTAGGTATCCGGTATCCTTTCATACAGTTTTTGTCTAATTAAATTCAAACAATGAGAAAGAATAAAACTAGACCAGGGATAATCTATCATTTAAAAATGTGTGTTTCCACATTTTTGAAACTCTTTCCTTTAGTTTCCACATATTTGAAACTCTTTCACAAGTAGTTTAGTAGAGAAAAAAACAATTTGGCAAGTGTGTGTGTGTGTGTGTGTGTGTGTGTGTGTGTGTGTGTGTGTATGCTTGTACACATGTGTTTGAATAATCTTATTTCCTATCTGTCCAGAGCAGAAATGAGTCCTTCATAGAAACTACATAGTATTAGAGTCATACCAAAGTGGGAAGACTCACTTGTAATAACTGCCTAAGTATCACAACGTTGGGTTTTCACAGTGGTCAGGGCAACTATTTAAGTGAAAGGAATTAACATACCTGTATTGTGTGACTAAGAGCTGATCCTCCTTGAAATGATAAAAGATGTTAATGGAATTTAAATGATGTTCTCACTTTGTTGATTTGGTGTGAGATGTGAAACATTCCATGGATTTGTTCAATTGACCTTGATGGTTGATTCCATGATTTGTACTCTTTTATTTTTTATTTATTAATTTTTTTTTGGTTGTATCAAGGCCAAGGTCCACCAGATGTCAGTACAATATAAATAATCCAAATTCTTTATTTAAAAGCTAAATACAAAAGAGAAACTAAAACTACTACTACACACACATACACACACACACACACACACACACACACACACACACACACACACAAACAGCCATTTCACTGAAATTTAGAAGATTTACCTAAGCCAAATGGAAAGAGATGTTATAAAAGTGGCTGGTATAAACTATAATATGATTTTAAAACAATTTACTTCTATCAGGCTCCTGTTCACATTAATGTAGTGTGATAAAGCTGGTCTCGCATTTTTCCTTCTACAGTTTCATTAGCATTCAGTTGTAGTTTTTGTCAGTTGACATCCTCATTCTCTGATGGTTTTATTCATTAACATTTCCACATTGCGAATTTTCTCTTCATTATTTTTCTACACAAAACAGAAAGGATGCAAACCATAAGAGCACTGTATTCCCTGACATGTTTGTTTACTTGATCACAGCTAAACTAGAGGTTAATATGTGTAACACTGGCTGGCTGCTAAGACATGCCAAAAGCAAGAACTATAAAAATATATTTGAAACTAAAACTTTTATCCTTAAACAATGCTTGGGTACTTAATTAATGTGAACACCACACACACACACACACACACACACACACACACACACACACACACACACACACACACACACACTTCCAAAAAGCAGGAAAACAGATTACATAAGAAAGAGAAAACTTTCACCAAGTTTCTGTTTGCCTCCATCTGTTTCTTGGTTCTTTGAATATGCAATGATAGGCTCGACAGTTTGCTTCTGTATTTAGAAACAGAGATACATTTTATGTCTCTTACTGTGTATCTTTCTTTTGAATATATAGTCACCCATGCAATAATCTACTTTTCCAAGTTCAAGACCCATGACTTAATGATACTTAGTTTGATAGAGATTGACAGAATCACAGGGCATGAATTCATGAAACTCAGAAACTATCACTGTAAGATTTGGCAACCTGAGAACCCTGACACAGACAGAATCTTCAGGTCTTCCTTGCTAAAGAAATATTTCATTACACCATATGAGTGCATATTTTACTTTTATGTATATTTATGTACAAAGGGTATTCTCAATGCCAGTGAGGTCAGAAGCAAGCATCTGATTCCCTAAAACTGGATTAAGACAAGGTTGAGGGCCTCTGTATGAGTGCTGAGAATACCAACTAAGTCTTAGTGTTCATAACCACTGAGACATCATTCTAGCCTCTTCAGCTACTATTTTAATCCTTGCACTATTTTTCTTTCTCTGGTTAAACAAGACTTTTCCTGAAGGTCTATAAGTATCTTGAAATCAACTTTTAATGGGTTTCACACATTGGTGCTTTTATTATTTATACTTTAACTAACTGCATCCTTTTTAGTTGGGGTCGGTAATATTATAAAGCAAATCATCAAAATATGACAAAATGCAGGTGAATGTCTACACAGACTGATATGGTCAAACACACACTCACACATACACACACAAACACACCCAAATGCATGCACGTGTGCACACATTCATACTCACACGCACGCACACACAGGCACACACATTCATAGGCGCACACGTGCACATGAGCACACATGCACAGGCAAACATACACATACACACACACCACACACACAAAGATAAGTGATACTTGAGCAAAGGAAGAGGTGTGACTGAGAATCCAAGAAGACATGGTGAAAGGAGATTGAAGTCACCATGTATTCTCTACTGGTGTGAAATTGCCTAAGAAAAAATTTATTGAATCAAAAAGGAGAACAAAGTTCTTAGAAATAGAGAAAGAACAGAATAAGATTTATTTTCACACAGTCAAAATAGGATTATTTTTGACAACATGTGAGAGGAGTACATTTACTATGGTCATTTACTTCTAGACATCACAGTAAACTTTCTTCCTGTTTTAAATAATCACACTATTTTTTACTAGATCTAAGTGTTCCTTTTCTTTTGTATGAAAGGTGAAAATTTCTTGTACCCAAATAGGTTCTCCACATACAATTACTGTTTATTATGATTATATATATATATATATATATATAAAATGTGTTGGTCTACCTTTGTCTTAAATAAAAGCACCTTACATTTAGATTTCTGTACTTCTTGTACAGAATCCTTGTATCTTCAGTTACATGAAATCGCAGACAAGGAAAGTTTTCTACTACCTAGAAGTTACCTAGAACAAATGCTTTTTCTGAAAAAAAAATTCTGAAAGATAAATCATGTAATTCAACTTCAGTGTCTTGCAATTTTAAATCATAAAGTAGATATTTTCATTTACATACTAATACTGTGCTATGCACTAATTTGTTTCTGAGTTAATGTGGTGGTGATGGCAACAATAACCAAAGAGTGAAAAACAATTACTATTAAACACATATATACCATGACCTCTCAGGAAAATATGCAACTGAACAATCAAAAATATGAAATCTAACAGCAAATAACTACTTCAGTTAGAGAGCTATACCCCTGGCGATAGAAAGCTGATCTATTGCAGTTCTGCTGTGGCCTTAACTCAGCAGGAACACATAATTATAAGGGCTAAAATTACAGAAGAAATGAGTGGAATGGTTGAGCTTCTGGGAGTCAAATAAAAACAGCAGATCTGACCTTTAAGTCTATAGTGATTGTATGAGCAGGGGTTCCTCTCAAAACAAGAAGTCTAAAAAGATTATTTTTTTAAATATCTCAAGTGACTGGATTGTAGGATCATTTACAACTAATAAGTGAAAGTCCATGCTGAATTCTGCTCCTATGTTCTATGCAGTCCTGTCAGTAGGATGGTTTGGTTTGTAAGTATAAACAAAAGTATAAGCTATACACACACAAACACACCACACACATACACACACACACACACACACACACACACACACACACACACACATACACACATTGCCTTATCATTATATCATCCAGCAGCTATTAAGATGGCTTATATTGGAGGAGAGGAGTTTAGTAAATGATTGAACATAGGCAGGACCCCATCATAGGACATCAAGTACCTTCCTTGGTGTGAGTACCTACTAGTAGCTACTCCACATAATGCATTGTACCAAAATCAGGAAGTGGTAGCAGGCCAAGTGTAACCAGTGTTCATGTATTCTACAATCAATATCAAATCATTGCCCTGTGTAACCTTTTCCTGTCATTCAATGCACATGTTTAAATAAGTAAAGTGTGAATATAAGGATAAAAGCATTTCACACACACTGAATACACTATCCACCTCCAGAATGAACACAAATTAAGCAGACATGGATTGGTACACACACTTCACACATTTCTGATCAAAAAGGTAATTCTGAAAATGAAATCAAGTCACTTTATGTTCTTTCCCTTCCTCCCTTCTTTCTTCTCCCCTCTTTCATCCCCTCTTAGTCCTTCTCCCGACTCCTCTAATTCAAAGCCATAATTGATGTGAAGCTGAAAAGAAAAACCTATGCCCTTTCAATGTATTCAGCATTATGCCTAGTTTAGTCCATTTCTTATTCCTCTGACAGACCAACTTGACAACATACTTTAAGTCAAGAAGAGTTTGATGTGTTTTACATTTGCAGGGTGCAGTCCATCATGGTAGAAAAGCCAAGGCACAAGATCATGTTATAAGTCTGGTTATAGTTGAGAGAGAGATGGATGCTTTTGCTCTGTTCTCTCATTATTTTTAATGTACTCTTGCAATCGAGGAATCCAGCACAGAAAATGGTGCTACCATCCATTAGGGTGGGTATTTCCAGTAAGTCTAATTATGATACTTCATCAAAGACATTCCCAGAGGCTAATTTAATTAAACTAAGCCCATCATACATGTACATGGAGAATGTGCAACATGTGATTCCAGAGTTTGTGGAGCTGATAATCACTATCAAACATCATGTTCTTTAACATAATAATATTTTAAGACATGATTTCCAAAATCTAGATTCAACAAATTATCATCAATTTCATATCATTGCCTCATTTTCATGCATGTTAGTATGTAGTGAGGTTGTCTAATATCTAGTATTGTACCAAAGTCAACTATGCAAAATAATTAGGAGAATCATACAACAGTATATTAGGTCTCCAGAATGTATTCATCTTAGAAATACAATTTTGTACTATTAGCACAGTCTATTTACACACTTTGTTATGACTCTTCTACTCCCTTTTACAAATTTAAATTTGTTTGATTTTGATGCATAAATAAGATCATACCAAAGTTGTTGATTCTGTATCTAGCTGCTTTATTTAAAATAATATTATTCAGGTTAATTAACAGAAAAATTGGTGTTTCTGTAAGTGAAGAGTATCCATGTGTATGAACATGGGTGTGGTGTGTGTGTGTGTGTGTGTGTGTGTGTGTGTTATGAATATCTGTTGGTATATTTGTATTTGGGTATGTACATGTGTGTGCATACATATAAGTGCATTGTGTGGACTTCTGCCTCTCTCTGTGAGTGTGCATTTATGTATGTGAATTACAGTTGAGTTATCCTTTGCTGGACATCTAATATCTACTAATGAGTGAATACACACCTTATTTATATTTCTTAGTCTGAGTTACCTCTCTCAGATAATTCAGTTTGTTTGTTTATTTGTTTTGTTTTTTTTTCTAGTTCTATCTATTTGCCTGCAGATTTCTAAAAAGACAGCTGAAGCAAGCTTCTGCAAATTCATGAACTCTAGAACCTACAATTTTGGAGATTCCAGGAGAGTGAACTAGGCCCTATATATGTGAGAGACTATTGTAAAGCTTGGACTAGCTGAAGGGCCCCTGGCAGCAGGCCCAGGATTCAAACCTAGTGCATAAGCTACCTTGTTTAAACCCATGTCCTATGTTGGGATTCTATGCTCAGCCTTGATGCACAAGAAAGGAGCCTGTCCCTGTCCCAACGTATTGTGTCAGACTATGTTGAATTCTCAAGAGAGTCCTTACCTTTGAAGAGGGCTCAAAGGGGGAGGTGAAGGGGTGGGTAGGCAAGAGGAGATGTGGGAGGAAGAATTGTGGTTGAAATATAAAATGAAATTTTTCAAAAATGGCAAAAATAAATAATTTTGATTATATAATTATGAACTTGAGCTCTGAGATTGATAAGAGAAATATTAAGAATAGGAACATGAATTCACAGGCAAATGGATGGAACTTGAAGAAACCATCTTGAGTGAGGTAACCCAGTCACACAAAAAGGAACATGGTATATAGTTACTCATATGGATTTTAGACATAGAGCAAAGGATCACCAGCCTATAATTCACATTGCCAGAGAAGCTAGGATACAAGGAGTACCCTAAGAGAGGCATACATCGTCCCTCACAGACAGAAAAAGGGACACGATCTCCTGAGCTTTTTGGGAGTTGTGTGGGTGGAGTGAGTGGAAAGGGAGGGAGTAAGGAGAAAGAGAAGAGGAGGAGAAGAGAACATGTGGGAGCAGAAATATTGAGTCAGGAGATGAATAGAGGAGAGCAAGAAAAGAGATACCATAATAGAGGGAGCCATTATAGGTTTGAAGAGAAAACTGGCTCTCTTCAGAGACCTAAAAGCATGACCTCAACTAAAAATATGAGCAACAGTGGAAAAGCTACCTTAAATGCCCTTCCCCTGTAATGAGATTGATACCTAACTTATATGCCATCTTAGAACCTTTACGTAGTAGCTGTTGGAAGCAGAAGCAGACACCCACAGCTAAACATTTGGCCAAACGCCTGGATTCCAGTTGTAGAGAAGGAGGAGTGGTAAGAAAATGGGGTCAAGCCCAGGCTACAAAAACCCACAGAAACAGGAGGAGCTCATGGGCTCAGACTGATAGCTGGGAAACCAGCATTGGACTGAGTCAGACCCCCTGAACATGGGTCTTAGTTAGAAAGCCTGGATGGTCTAAGTAGAACCAGGATGTATCCCTGGTGCACAACAGGACTTTGGGAGCACATTCCCTAGGACTGATACTCCCTTAGCCTAAAGATAGGAGGAGGGTGTAGACCCTACTCCAAATGACTTGACAGATTTTGATGATCACTCCTGGAAGGCCTCACCCTCCCTGTGGAATGGGTGGAGCATGGAATGGAGGTGGAGTAAGGGACATGGGAGGATGGGAGGAGAGGGAACTGAGATCAATATTTAAAAAAAAAATAAAATAATAGTAAAGAAAGAAAAAAAGGAACATGTAAAAGTTGTTAAAAAGAAATTATTTTTAAATAAAAATAATTGCTGGAAATATTCAAAAGCTGATTTATTAGTAAAACTAATTTTTGAAATTAACATTTTCAATTATAACTGAATGTAATTAGATGTTTTCTACCAATGTAAGGAGTTTTAAAAAATGAATAATCTTATCAAAATGATTGATGACATTAAATTCAAATAGTTAATATAATACTTGGACAAGAATTTTAAAAATTTAAAAGGAGAAACAAAACAATTGTACGTCCCCAGGCTGTGTCCTATCTGGTGATTCTGGCAGCCTCATATGGAAAAGTCTTTCCTGAAGCTTTATTTATTTCATCTATGTTCTAGAAGATTTATATAACTATAAATTCATATGAATAAATCTACTAGTTATGCATCCAAAAAAATTTTAAAGGCTTATGAAAACAATAATTTGCTCACTTCACAGAAGGGACATCTACATTGAGTTGTATGTCATTTATTTACTTATCTAGAGAAATCATTGATTCATTGTTATTTATTCCAAGCATGATCCCATCTTCCCCTCTCTCCTCTCCTCCCAGTTCCTACCCTTACCTCCCCTGCATACATTCAATACTCCACCATTCTTTTCATAAAAGGGCAGGGACTATCTTGTATATCAGCCAGCCAATGGCATATCAAGTTGAAGTAAGTATAGAACTATCATCTTCTATTAAGGCTGGACAAGGTAACATAGTAGGAGAAAAGAGTCCCAAAAGCAGGTAACAGAGTTAGAGATAGTCTATGAATCCACTATTACAAGTTGCACAAGAACAGCATGCTAAACATCTGTAACATATGTGCAGAGGGTCTAGGTCAGTCCCATTCAAGCTCTCTGGTTGGTAGTCAGTCTCTCTGAACTGCTTAGAACTCAGTAGCTTATGTTTTTTTCTTGTGGTGTCCTTGACCCCTGTGGCTCCCATAATCCTTCCTCATTCACCCTCTTCTACAGGATTTTCAAGATCAGCCTAGTATTTGGCTGTGAGTCTCTGCATTTGTTTCCATCAGTTACCAGGTGAAGCCTCTCTGATGACCTTTGGGCTAGGCACCAATCTATGAGTATAGCAGATTTATTTCATTGATTTTTTTTCTTTTTTCTTTCTTTTTTTTTTTTCTTTTTTCTTTCTTTTTTTTTTTTTTTTTTTTTTGCCTGTTATGTTTGGTTCTATCCTAGGACTCTGGGCTGTTAAGTCTCTGGGTCCTGTGCTACAAGGTACATGACCTCACAATAGTTGTAATCATTGAGCAGCCATCCTCTTTCTTGCTATAGATTCTTCCTGTAGCTTATTTCTTTCTATAACTTGGGATTTACTTCCCACAGTTTAGCACCATCTGATCATTTACTGAGAACAAATCCCCTCATGCAGTTGGAGTTTACTGATTACACTTCCTAGTTATTTTTAAAACCTGTTCTCCATTAACAGGTCTTACTTTACTGATTATTTTCCTTAGCTGTGTGAGAACTATTTCCAGGTCTTGTTCCTCTCACCATTGCAATTGCAGAGATCTGCCTTCCTGCAATTACCTTTATTAACAGGCATTTGGTCAGTCTTTATGACCAAGTCAAAATCACACCATCTAAGATATTCCCAGATATCCAAGGACACAGAATTACTACATGCCCAAAATTGTTGATTAATAGCTGCCTAGGTGCATCAAAAAAATAAGCATGCCCTGGTTTTACCTCACTGACAGATAACTGTAAATATAACCTAAACTAAACCTGCACTAAAAGATTCTCAAACTTCTTATTTATTAACTCAAATTTTAGCTTAGATATTTACTGTTCTTTCCTGTTTCCCCTGAAAAGATAAAGGAAAAGGTAATCAGCCCCTTTGCTCATCCTCAAGGAAAAGTAAACTTTCCTGAAGGCCTGTGCCATCACTGAATCCAGAGCACTGGAGGGCACCATGTGTTTTTTCTTGTGCAGATTAAACTTAGACCCTCTCTTTGACCTACAGCCCTAAGCAATTGAGGCTAAAAGTTTCTCCTTTCAGTTTTAGTTTAGTATTCTGTGTTTAAATCTTATCTGCCTTGCTGACCCTGAGAAATGCAAGCCTCACATTGTATTGCAACAAGAATTATTGTTGCAAATGTATATATACCTGTACCTCCAAGAACTGGAGATAAACAAAGTATGGAAACATAGTGAGATAGGAAAACAGAGAGCAAAAGAAGAATAAAGGAAGATGCAAAGTAGCAATTGTATGTAAGTCAATTCCTTTTCCTGTCAGAGTTCAGTTCCTTCCTTATTTGTATTTTCTTTATTTGAACCCTGAGCAAAACTCTAAAAGCAGGCCTTGTAAACTTTTTCATAATCTTGGTCTTCCAGGAAATGTCAGAAGTGGGTTCCTTCTCATAGTATGGATCTCATACTGACCCAGTCATTGGTTGGGCACCCCAATAGTATCTGTGCAACCCACATCCCAGCATATTTTGTAGACCTGGTAAATTACAGATCAAATGTATGTGGCTGGGTTAGAGCCCCTAATTCTTCACTGGAAGTCTTGCCTTGTCACAGGAGATAGCCAATTCAGGCTCTGTATCTTCTATTGCTAGGAGTCTTAGCTAAGGTCAGTCTCATAGATTCTTGGAAGTTTGCACTGCATTAAATTTCTAGCCTATCCTGGAGATGCCCCTGATTCCAGATGTCTTTTCCAGTACTCTCTCCTTCCATACTACCCTCATATTTTATCTCCTGATCCTATGCCCACCTACTCTATTCAGACCCCTTCCTCCATCCACCTGTGATAGTCTTTCTATTTCCCCTTCATAGTGACATTAATGTTTCTCCTAACTTGAGCCTTCACTAGTTCAATTCTTTGAGTCTGAGGATTGATATCTATTCCATTTCCCCTTCACAGAGACTTTGATGTTCCCCCTCCTTCTGGCGTCACCTCTTAGTTTCTTTGGGATTGTAGATTGTATCTAATATCCTCCTATAAGTAATCCTTAAGCATTTCATTATTTTATAGAAGCCATTAATATCAAATGTTTTTGTTTATTCAAGACAAGTTTTTTTAGTGTAACCTTGGTTATCTTGGAACTAATTTTGTATCCCAGGCTGGCCTCAAACTCACAGAGATCCACTTGTCTCTTCCTCCTCAATGCTGGAATTAAAGGCATCCACCACCACCACCACCCAACTTAATAGCAAACAATTTTTCATATTATAAGATATTTCAGCCTATAATTAAAATTAGTTTATTATCTATAGGCTATTAAAATAACTTTATATTTTATATGTAATATATACACACAAATAGTTAAGTAGTAAAACTATAGCTTTTATGTGGTTTTTAAAACATCTTTTGTTGAACACATTATAAATGAATAATGCAGAAAATATATAAACTGACATGCCATATTTATTACCTAATATAATCATGTATTTCTATAGTTACCATACCAAAATATTATCTATCATTATATCAATTATCATATTTATATGAAATAAACAGCTGTGGTTTCATTCTGGCACAAAAAGAGAAAACAGGACAGACACCAGAAATCTCTCCTTTTAAGTTTTATTCTCCTAGTCCATTCCTC
Source organism: Cricetiscus sungorus (assembly GCA_030556225.1). Lineage (NCBI taxonomy): Eukaryota > Metazoa > Chordata > Mammalia > Rodentia > Cricetidae > Cricetiscus > Cricetiscus sungorus. Next base: position 31,178,654 of record JANBXA010000651.1, on the reverse strand, counting down.
ATAACACTATCAAAACATTTGTACATAGAAGGAACCTCAATATGGTTAACATTTTCTGAAAATCATTTTTACAGCACTTGATTGCTAAGCATATCAACTGTATACAAATTCATTTTAGCAATCTAACACTTCTATCAAAAATTATATACAAATATAATTTATCAATCAACTAAATTTAAGTTATTCTAAAGTTAACATATAAGTTGCAATCCATTCAGTTAAAGAAAATTTATATTTGAATCATTACAGTCAGTAAAGTCAATGTATTAATTGACCTATAAAACTTCAGAAATTCTTAAGTCAAACATAGTTTATTCCTACTCTTTAAATTCATGGTTTACATGTATTCAGTTTCTATAATAAAATTTATACAACAAAATACTTTAACTCATCAAACATTCTAAATTTCAAAGATTTATTTCTTATGATAAACATAATTTAAAATTTAAATTATGAGTTTCAACATTCTGTGTTCAATTTTTCATCTTTAATGTTTGATATATTGTATTATCAACTACTAAAATAAGAATTTTACTTATTGTTTGATATTTTAACATGAATGATTTCTTTCATATCAAATTTTGAAAGGTTAAGAAGCAAAAATTGCTGCTGGTCTGTGATGGTACAAACCTTAATCCCAGCACTAGGGAGGCGGAGCCAGGAATATCTTTGTGAGTTTTAGGTCAGTCTGGTCTACAGGGTGAGTTCCAGGAAAGGCTCCAAAGCAATACAGAGAAACTCTGTCTAAAACAACAACAAAAAAAGAAACAATAATTGTTTATTTTTTTACTACCTTAGAAATTCTTAACAGTCTATATCTACAGTTTCTAGAATGAACAAGCTGTTGGTTGCACTTCATTTGATTAATCTTCATCTTATTTTAAAAAATACTTAAAAGAAGATAAAAATATGAATAGTGGTGAAAAAGAGATTATAGAAACTAGAGAAGAGTAACAATTAGGAAATAAAGATATATAGAGAAAGTAATGAATTAATTAGAAGTAAATTAAAGCTCTTCAGTCTTGATAATTTGCTAATGTATAGGTGAAAAATTATGTATGTATGTATGTATGTATTTATTTATTTGCTTATTTATTTAGTATGCTACCTAACATAGAACTCCAAGTAAAAAGAACTTTGCACACTAAGCATACACTTTAAATAATTCTTGGGCCAGGGCAAACTCAGCACTCTCCTGAGTACTGATTGTTCCTATGGATCCTGCCTTTTGAGGAAGATGCCCTTATAGACTTACAAACTGCCTTATGATTACTTTTTCTCTGATTCGAAGGCATTGGTAATACTTACACCAATGTAATACGTGGAGTGGTGTAGATGTATGCAAATATTAGATAGCCAAAATTATTTAATTTAAAATATGTGATATTTCATGTCCTGGGAAGGTATTTTTTGACAGGTACTCACTTCCAAAAGAAGATATTTTAAATTTATATATGAAAAGAATAGCTCTCTTTTGTGGAAAATGGGTGTCATGTTGTTTTGTTTGGAAAAGTATTAATCCAAGAAAGTTTTATTCTTTTATTTAAATGATGGTTTTCATTTATTTTACATACCAACCTGTTACCCTCCTTCTTCTTTTCCTGTCCCCTCCATTTTCCCATCAATACCCCTCCTTGTCCACTCCTCCTTCACCTCCACTAAGGAAGGGACAGGCCTCCCATGGGCTTGCACAAAGCATACCACATAAAGCTGACACAGGACCCTTATGCCATGGCATGGCCAGGTAGTCCAGCATGGAAAACAGGTTACCCAAATCCAGCTAAGCCCCAAATAATTGCTTCTTTAAATTTTATTTTAAACTTATTTTTTTAATTTATTATTTTAAATTTCAGAGGAGCAAAGGATTTTGAAAACATTGCTAGATCATTCTATTTGCAAGTTTTACAAGAAAAAATACAACAGAGTCACCATTCAATATGTATTTATATATTTGACTAAAATGCTTCCCATGTATATAAAAAGTTTATGATAGCCTAAGTCAGGACTGCATTAAGAAATACAAGATTTAAAAAGTTGCTTTATGAATCCGCAACACAGATAAGTAGAATTAGTTGCAGAATTGTAAATCAATGAAGTTAGAAATTGATGTAAATAAGGAAAACATACCACTATGCTTTACACAGAACTTTTTGCTCTCTCTACTCCAAATAGTGGAAATTGTTTACATTGGTCATGGAATACTTGTTATCAAAATGATGACACAGACTTGAAACAAGGGAAGAGTGAGAAAACTAGCTGACATCTACAAGTTTGGAGAGAAAAAATGAGAGAGGAGAGAGAGATTTTGAGGGACTGTAAGACTGAAAATCATATAGAAAGAATGAAATGGACCATTGTTTCCACTCTGAAAAATATTGTGAATGTTGGATACCTGGAGCTCAGAAGTATGCAATAATTCCAGAGAAAGTCCAACTCAGCTTTCTTAATGTGACTGTATTTGAAAACAATCTTTGAAGTGACAAATAAGTAAAAAGTAAAGCCCTGGAGGGTTATTCTTGTTCAGAATTATGATGGTGAGAGTTGGCATAAGAGAGAAAGACACTGGGATTGTTAATCACAGACAGAAGCTCAAGCAAGTATGCGGTGTGTGTGTGTGGGGGGGTGCACTCAACAAGTCAAGATGAAATGCCTCAGCAGGCAAACTTGATGATAGAGGATCTCACTATAAAGCTCAGTCTAGCCTCAAACCAGTAATCTTTCAGTTCTGTCTTCTCAGAGTGAAATCACTATATCCACCTCATGTTTTAACTTCATCCTATCATACAAACTATGTTGTACGGTGTGAACTAATACTGTGAACTGAATAAGGCATGTCTGTATCTCCCTGAGATTTTATTTATCAAAGTTGAGTAGGAGCACAGATGACAGGAGGCACTCTACCCCTTCCCTGTCAATAATGGCCCAGAGAGTGTGCTGGAGAATTATCCTCACTTCCTTTCTTGTTATTCATATAATGCTTGCATTATCCACACCACACAAAGGCAAGTAAGAATCTCTGAGACTATTCCAAATTTTTCAAAAAACAATAAATAAATTTGGGGGTTTCCATGTTTCTTTATTTGTCTAAAAATAGGAATTATGTAACCAAAAATTATGGCATAACTTGCATCCCATGATTTAGAAATGCTAAAGAAAATAACTTTAGCAATGTAACCTCTCCATTTTAAGACACATAATTCATTTTATCCTTTGTTTTCTTTTCTGTATTAAGCATAATTATGGAAAATAAGATTTTTATGTTTTCAAAATTATATGTTTGGAAGAGAATTAAAGTAGCTCTTAAAACAGTCTTCGATTCTTTGTGCTCCCTCTTTCTTCACGATTTCATATACCAAGAAACATAAACAGAATTTTGTGCTGTAATTTAGAGCAAATTACATCTTCAGATTTTATTCTGTAAACAATCTCCGAAAACCAATTGAAGCTTAAACATATTGCAACATATAAATGTACTAAAATTAATTCTAATGTAAATGGTTACCCAAACAATATTTTTTAAGTCAGTTTCCTCAGGCATTTCATTATATTAATGAGAACACTTAACATATTTTTTTCAGTAAATATACAAGTTATTCGTGATTTTTGTGTGTTATTATTAACTAAAACTGAAACAACCTGTAGCTTATCATCCAAAGCAAAACCTCTACAAAGTTCTTTCAGTCAGCTATGAAAAATCTTAGCACAGCCACACACTCTGTTAATATTTAAAATATAATATGCTTGGGTGTTGGTCTTATTGAACCACAAGCATGCCTACTACCCATAGAGATCATAAGAGGACAAGACAGCTTTCTATCATCTGATGTAAGTGTCATAGAAGTTGTAAGCCACAAAATTGGTGCTAGGAATGGACCCGTGTCTTCTGAAAGAGCAGTCAACCTAACCATAAGCCATCTCTCTAAACCATATGTTGCTATTTTTAATGACATTTTTAGTAAACATTGATTATATATTATTGTCTCACAATATAGCTTATGAGTAACCAATGGCTGTATAAAGCAACCATTTGATTCATCTTTATCTTAATTCATTACTAGTTTTTGAAAACTTCCTATGTAAGTATTGTTTTTGCATCAGTTACTCCACATGTCTTACCCTTTCAATGATCCCTCCCACTCAATCTCAAATTCATTCAAGTTCTCTTATTTCTGCGCATGAGGTTTTATGTATATTCTGCTGAAAAATGATATTTATTGACCTTTGGTAGTTGATGTGGGGAGGTAACAAGCTGTGAATATTTATGACTTAAGCTTCTGCTAATTCTAAACATGTAATATGTACCCCATTTTCCAAAGACAAAATAATAGGAAAAATTATTCCTAAACAAAAGCATTATCCAATGATAGATCTTTGCGGGTCAGTTTTTAAAAATGATTAACTTGTGCTAATAGATTTTGACATATACGAAATTCTGATATGGATGGTTGACTCTATTAAGAGAAAACATCTGTATCAAAATGTATTGCCTCTATTAGCTACCTGACCAATGAAAGCATAGAATTAATTCATTTTTTTTCTATTTAACATCATCTAGTTCTCTCTCATTTGCTCTCCTCAAAGATGGAGATGTTATTAAAACTGTTACTTTCCATGTATATTGAAAATTTTGTCTTCCTTGTCAGATATCTCATGTCAAAGATTGACAATAGAAACCAGCACTAAATAAGCCTCATAACTAGGCACTTGTTTAAAGGTTTAATCAAAATAAATTAGTAAATATTTAAATAATCCAAATAGATCAAATATAGATATTATTATGACTTTGATTTCTATTGAAAGTAATTAAAGTTCTGTGTGGGTGAGTGATGTGTGTGCACGCAGAGAAGGGATTTGACTCTGGTTGTGCCCACATTGGTTGTAATTTTGTTGCCTGATACTGACATCACTTTTGCTAATGTTTTGATTTTAAAGCATGTTGCTTGATTTACTTAATTCAATGTCTTTATGGTTTGTGGCTCTTAAAATAAAAGAACAAAATAACAAAAATATGGCAATAAAGTTGTTTAATGTTGTTTTCCTAGATAAATATGTGTTCCAATGGTATTCATGTTTCTTGGTTGCAAAAGAAAAATTAGGAAAGAAATTAAAATATATACCTGTATCTATAAATAATTACATTTTATTGGGAAAACCAAATATAAATGATATTTAAGATACTGAAAACTGTTATGAATATATAAAGACATTGGGAAGATAATGTGACCAAGGAATGCCTGTTTGCAATTGATTAATGAAGTGAGGAAGATGGTCACAAAAATAATAAATAAATATGTCTACTGAGCACGTTTTGACAGGGATAAGAATAGGTGCCAAAATTATATGAATTAATATGGAAGGTATTTCTCAGAGAACAGGCAAGGTGGATCTGTGAAAATAATAACAAAATATGAGAACAATGTACCCAAATCCCAAGAATCTTCTTGTGGTAATAATTCTTCATTTTAATAATAATCAAAAATAAGTCTTAAGCCAAGAACAGAATTCTCTAATAAGAAGTAGGAGTCTGTGGTTATGGCATATTGAGTAAATACCTTACAACACAAGTTTGAGGATCATGTTAAGTATCCACAATGAGGCAGGAGAGACAACCTGTATTTCTATCAATTGATAAACAAAAACAGGGGCTCCATGGATACAGCTGGATGGCTAGACTAGTTGAATTCCAGAACTCCAGGTTCATTAAGGAAATGCATTAAATATTTGAGGAGGAGATGAGCCAGGAAAGAGACTTGATATCTACTCAGTCTTCCCATGCACATATGTACTCCCATGCATTCATGAATGCAAACAAATAGACAACTCAATCAAGATACTTCCTATGCAAGAGGATGTAATCTCAATTCAGGAATACATTGGTACTTACCACAATTGATTGGAAATGTAATTGAAAGTTATAAAACTGTGAATTAATTTTGTATTCTGCACTTGGCAAAGGGCAATTTTTGCACAAGTCATCAAGGCTTATAAGCAACTTGTCAAAGTGCTCTTGTCTCCATTCCCTATTATAAAAGGAAACAAACTGTAGAGAGCTGCAAAGTGCCACACCTTAAAGATGGCACTGGCTTCTGCCTTCACCTTCCCAATGGTGAGCACTCCCTGGCATAAACAAGTCCTTATTTGGTTAAGCCTGTCAGCTTGTTTGCTTCCATGTTAAAGCAGCCTATTAGCAGGGTCACTGGGGTTGGTCAGGGCAAGGGGATTTAAGTCAGTGCGGGCATTACCCTGGGGTCAGAAGAAGCTTGTTCAAGGTTCCTGATTAAAAATGCATGAAGACCAGAAGTACCGTAAAGAGGCGACGGAAAAAGGGAAAGCTGCTCTAGAAATGTTACAAGAAGAAAGATCAGAAGAGGTTAAGAGCACAGAAGAGTCCGGTACGGACGAAACAGACTCTGTGGAAGAACTGCAAGCCCTCATAGAAAAGGTTCAGCAACAGTCCCTTAAAGAATGGAGAGGGAAATGAAAGGAGAAATGGCTATGTAAGAAGGAGGAGGACCCTCCCAGGACAATGCCTTCTGCATCTTCTCCTTATCAGAGAGAGGAAGGGTGGGCCTGATGTACAGGGCGTTCCTTTTGCCCTGAGGTCTGGAGAGCTGTATGAAATGACTTAAGTCTGGCCTTCCCAGTATTCCAGGATGCCCAAGGCAATAGATATGAGTAGCCTTTAGACTTTAAGGTCATCAAGGCTTTGGCTGAGTCCCTGTGAACATATACAATTCAGCTTCTTCTACTGTAGCTCAAGTTGAAGCCCTAAATAGACATTGCATGACTCCTAGTTGTTGGAGTGGGCTATCTCGAGCATGCCTAAGCCCTGCACAGTATCTGAATTGGAAAATTTTTTTGATTGAGTATGCCAATGAGCAGGCTGCAGCTAATCTGGCAGCCGGAAATGCAGCATGGGACATGGACATGTTGCTTGGACAGGGATGCTTTGCCAATCTACAGACAGGATACCCAATATAAGTTTTTGAACAAGTAAATCGGATTGCCATCAAAGCATGGAAGTCATTACCTAATAAAGGAGAAGTGAGTGGTAACCTCAATAAGATACTGCAAGGCCCAATGGAAAATTTTTCAGATTTTGTGGCCCATTTTGTAGAGGCTGCAGGGAGAGATTTTGGCATTACAGCAGCCATAGTTGCAGCTATCTCTTTTGCAGATGTGGGTTCAGTCACGGCTGCCGTGGCTATGGGCACATCGGTGCAGACAAACTCTAGGCTAGGTGAGTTGTCCAGGAGTGTGACTGCCACCATAAATGCTCAATCCATAATTATTGCTCTCAACTAAAAGGAGGTCTTATGATTGTAAACCAAAGAATTGATCTGGTGCAGGAGCAAATAGATACCTTGTGGCAGCTGACCCAATTGGGATGTGAAATGAAATATCCAGGTTTGTGTGTTACCAGCGTTCAGTGTGAGAACATTACACGTGCTGCTAATTTGTCACAGCAGATGTCTAGCTATCTTTTAGGAAATTGGTCTGCCGACTTTGATGACTTAATGGTACAGCTGCTAGTGGCCATCGTTGCAGTAAATTCGACATGTGTGGATGTGGATTGGCTGCTGGATTGTCATCGTGGTTCGCTGTCACCATGGATCATCTGAAAGAGTGGGCAAGAATGGGAGCCATGGCTGTCCTCTTGTTTCTTATCTCCTTTGTGGGCCTGTGGTGCCTTTGCAAGATGAGGTTTGCTCAGAAGCAGCATGCAGCTATGGTTGTCCAGGCATTTACATCCATTGAGGATGGGCAGTCCCCGCAAGCATGGCTTGCAGTCATGAACAAGAAATGATCTTTCAGGCTCAGGTTGTATGGCTTAGCACTGCAATCCGAGTTAGCTCTGGAAGTGAGCAACTCCTAGAAGAGCAAGTCTTGGTGCATGTGGGTTGGTGTCTGAGGCCCCACCTCCTGGAAAAAGATACCAGATATGTGTGGCACTGACTTGGCTGACTACCAGGATTCAGGGTCATTACAATGTCCACTGCTTTACTGGAGACCAGACCACTTCCCTTGCCTGTTTTGTTATTAATAGGGGGAGCTGTAGAGAGCTGGGAAGTGTTGTGCCTTAAAGATGTTGCTGGCTTCCACCTTCCGTCTTCCCAATGGTGAGTGCACTCTGGCATAAACAAGTCCTTATTTGGTTAAGCCTGTTCAGACTGCTTGTTTCTGCGTTAAAGCAACCTATCTGCAGGGTCCACTTGGCTCACTGGGGTTGGTCAGAGCAAGGGGATTTAAGCCTGTGTGGGCTTTTCCCCGGGGTCAGAAGAAGCTTGTTCAAGGTTCCTGATTAAAACTGCATGAAGAAGATCTTCCTGGAGTTGTGTCTTCCTTGCTGGTCGAGGTTGGGAGTGTACTACAAACAAATTAATCTCTTACTAATTACCTGTACACAGATAGTAATTAGGACATAATGTTCAATTGTATTGTATGTATATTTCTTTTGTCCTAAAGTCAAGCACCAAAAATCTTTACTTCTATTCAAGACTGCCAAAGAAAGCTAGAATGTAGAAAAATAACATTTTAAATGGTTATAGAGTTACAAAAAAATTGTAAAATCCATCAGTATTTCTATTGTATATATTGGCATTGTGAGTTAGTGTTCATGAAAAAAAAATTATAAAAAGAAATGTTTTTGAACACTCATATCAGCCCTTCACTGCTCTCATAGAGTTTCAGAGGGACAAATGAAAATCTTAAAATATAGAACTTTATCCTCTAATCATTAGAAAAGATCTTTCAAACAACATAATTGAATCAATATTGAACTTGGAAGTTTAAAAAAAAATAATAAACTCATTGAACTCTTTCACTGATACCAGCTCAAAGACTTTTGCAACCATGCTGTGATGGCTAGAACAGGGCATTTTACCAGCACAGGCATTGCAGCCTACTTCTCATATTGCTTAGGTTGATGTAACATCATTATATACTTTTCTTTCAAGATAGACTTTTATAGTGTTACAGTCAATCAAAGGGACATTGAGTAGTTAGTTTACAAAATCATAGACAAGAAATTATGACTCTAGCTCCTTATTTTCTTTCTCAAGACATCTCACACAAGCAAGCAAAAGTAGCAGTAAATCACAAAACAATCTTTGAGTTCCAATAAAGGAAACATAAACTCTAACGGCATATGAGGCTACATAGGTAGAAATCTGATTTTAGTCTTCAGTGATGTAGCATATATAAGAACATCCTAGGGTTTCTCTTTCAGAGGTGCATGGATTAAATCATCAAAGCAACAGCAATGAAGAATTCCTAACGTGTGTTTTGCAACTTCTGTCATTGCTGAATCACTGGACATACAGAAATTTTCCTAGTGACTTTGATGGTTTGTTTGCATCATCAGTTTGACAGAATCTAGAATCACCATTGAAATACACCTCTGTATGTATCTATGAGGGTTTTATATATTCAGAGAAATGGTTTGGCGAGGCTGACACAAATGTGGGCAGCATATTCCCTGGTTTGGGCTTTAGCTGCCTGTAAGGAAGGGAGTTGACTGAGATTAAGCATTCTGCTGTTTCCAGTCTGTATAAGCAGTACAGCCATCTTCTCACTTTCTCTCCTCTATCTCCACCATGTCATAATATGTGTCCTCAACTTTAATTTGCAATAAACTTTGTCCCCAAATTGATTGGTTAGGTATTTGTCCTAGCAACCAAAAAAGTAGCTGAGTAACTAAAAAGTGCTTTTCTTTTCCCTTCTATAGATGAAAAGATTGTGAGGGGAAGTAGTCTTTGTTAGATGAGATATGTGAAGGGAAGCAAAGGACCAGGAAACATCAAGATGCTATTGACCAGAGCCATCACAATGTCTTTTTGTCTTCTTACAATTGAGACCCTATAAAAAATGTATTAAATAAAGCAGCACCCAATTTCTTACATAAAAGTATGCTATGAAGTTCAATAATAGATATATTTCCAACCCAGGAGAGTTATTAATTATTACCTGCAAGTTAATAAATTCTTACTAAGGAAAAGAGACTACAGATGAGTTTTATAAGACTGAGGGATTTCTCCATTTCAAATCTGTAATGCACATGTGTCTGAATGTTTACATTCAAGAGGAATCAAAACAGAGGTAAGAAATACAAGATAAGTGAAAAAGTTTCATTTATGAACACAAAAGTAGTAGGAACTATGTGCCTCAAATGTATCAGATATATGAAATTTAGTAAACTCCCATTAAAGGGTCTATGTGGTGATCAGTGAGCAGATTAATGCCAAAATAAGTCAATGGAGCTTATATTGTCAATACTTTGGGAATAAACTCTCATTATCATTATAGTGATGCTTTCACTGTGAAGTTGTTAGAAATATGCAATTAATCAAAACTGTATTGCCAACTAAAGCATTAGGTAATACAATGTGTATTATATCTCCATATAGCTTTATCTTATGCATGATTTTGATTTACGATACCACATTATTGCATTATTGAAAATTGATGTTAAAATCATAACCATCAGTACCTGCAGTCGTATAATGTGGATCCTTCTGTCATCCCCATGATATATTATCAGTGCTTAGTATAAGCATCTTAAACATAGAAAGAACATGGTAGTTTCTTAGCACTTGGCACATAGAAAGTTTCAGAAAATGAAGTAAAGAGCAAACAGAGACAGAAAATATCACACTAAAAGTAACTCTGAAAAGGCACTAAATATCAAAGGAAATATGTCTGTCAAATCAATTCATTCAATTTTTACAACCTTCTTTTCTAATAGAGAAATTTAGACATGCATATATTGTGTTTTGGCCATATTCTGCACCACAAATTCTCCCTTCCAAAACCTTTCTTATTTTCCCACATGGCTGTTGTATTTCAGCCATATGTGATATCTGTCTTTTATTAGTATTACTAGTTTAATTTGAGACTAGTTTGTACAGACTATAAGTGCACCGTATAGGGTCTTCTACTAGAGAATGTGTTTTCTTCTAGGAGCTGCATTACTGAAGGTGACTGACTTTGCCTTTCTGAGAAGATACTAATTGCCAATAACTTCACAGGAAGAGAAGGGAATTCCAGAGTTCCAATACCATCTTTGTTGGCATTTAGATAGCTGTATTTTATGCAGGTTTTGTGCATAAATGAATAGTTGCAGAGATTTCCCATGAGCAAAGATCTATCAGTAAGTCATTTTGCTACAATCCCAACTTCTGGTTCTTACAATCTCTCTGCCCTGTCTTTTACAACGGTCCTTAAACGTTGCAAGGTGAGAACATGATTTTGAAGCCCTATTTAGAGCTAAGAACTGCAAAGTCTCCTTCTCATAATCTAAGATTACCACTAACATCTGATTTAAATGTTTGGGGAATTGAACTACATATCATTTAAAAAAAAACAGTCCCATTTTAAGTAACCAGGATATCTCATCTACTTAGATATTTAATAAATTATTCAAAATATTATTTCTATATTAAATTGATAAATCTAAATAAACATGAGTTTTAATTGTAAACAGATTTTGAAAGTAAAATTCTGACCTTGACATGCAGCAAAATGTCTAGTATTAAAATGACATAAACATTCTGGGTAGTTCATGAAACAATTTGGAGATTTTTGAGAGCAACTGTATTCATTTTTACAAAACAAAAGCACCCAAAGGTTTTATCTAGCCAGAAGCATCCAATAAATTAGGAACAGTGATGTGATTTTTAAATAAGCTTTTCAAAAATATATTACATTGAGTATCATAGCCTGAGGAAAAATTATTTGATGTAGTATCCTAAATACATACTTAAGCCATGAAAGAGGAACAGCTTTTGTCATATAAACACAGCAGTTCCCACTATCTCATACTTTCAATTAATGTAACTAGAACACTAATTTGAAAAATAATATGATCTCAATTGGGAATTCAAGGTCACGGATAGAGTGAAAGTGGGTGGTTAGATGTTTATCAAATAACAGTGACACACTGATGGGAAATTTTGAGTATGAGCAGGGAAATATATTATGGGGGCAGAAATCATTAGATGTTTCAACCAAAATAGTCACTTTCTTTAAAGAATTAGTTACCTGAGGCAGATCAATGCCACATTATAAAAACAAATATGTATTCAAAAACAAATAGTAAGTGTTAAACATAATAAGATTAAAATACAACCAAAATACAATGGTATACATGTATTACTCTGACATGAAATTCAATTTGCATCAAATAAAACATTCCATAAACACCAACACTATTGCAACACTCATAGAAAACAGCAATAAATAAATACCTGCTGTTATTTGCAGGAACCTTATCACAAATATGCATTTCCTTGATAAAAACACCATTTTTCATAAAATAAAAATCACAGACTAGTGTAGACAATTCCACTAGAGCTTAAAATGTGGTAATTGGGATTTATTAGAATACACCAAAATGTTGGTAGCTACTGTGCTCTTCCATCCTCCATTCTGCCCTGGGATAAATGGACCCAGGAGGATTTTGACCACCACACAAGAAAGCATGTGGCCATCTCTTCCTTTCCTTCTAAAGGATAATGTAAGCAGACAAGAAGCACTACCCCTATCTGGAAAAAGAACTGGAGCTCATGGGCAGGGTGAATACCCACGACAGTTTCCACTTTTGTCTAAATAAGAAGGAAATAAACCTTTCAGAAATCTATATACAATATGAACAACTATCAAGTATTATCTAGGAAGAAGAAAATGTAATGGCACACACAAAAACAGAACTACAACCAACAAAGCCAAGCAAGAAACAAATACTAAATGTCCAGGCTATAGGTCATTGGCAAATGACAGAGATTATTCCAGTAGCTATCCTATGTGAAGAGTCTATGTCTTGTACCTAACATGTCTTAGCTAAGATAAGAGAATAGTAACTATGAGAATTATTCATAACACTGCATAAACAAAATCTGTTGGGCATGAATGCTTCATTTTTTTTGAATTTCTTCCTGCTGTCTAGTGGGAGACAGTATCTCTATGGGATCGTATAATCAACTAAAACAGAGGTTAAGTCTCAAGAGGACCACCAATACAGCTTATCTGAAGTTCTGGCTAGAGTGTTGTAAGGTGGACCATCTTTGCTATCCAATTTAAAATTGTCTGGAGCAGTATGAAGTCCAAAGCCATTCCTTAGGTGGTGCTTATTAGCTCAGTATCATCATTATGAACTCGGTAAGATGGTTGTGGCATCCCATTTTCCTTCTGGAGATTTCATATTGTTGTTAGGATAAAAATTGTTCACTGTGGAAGACTTATACATTAATATCAAAATGGAAAGTTTAAATTTTAGATAGTTACATATCCAAAGAAAAATTCCAAAAAGATGAAAGTATGTATGGGTAGAAACATTATTTGGAGGAAATAAGAGAGTTTGACAACAATAGTCCCTAGATTTGTTTTTTCAATCCCATAGCAGGTGATTCTCCTGATATGAGACAGAAACTTTTTTTTTTTTGCAACATGCTTGGATTTAGAGAAAAGAGCTGTGCTCCAACTCCATAGCCAGTTTTGATTTTTAATTGAGTCAGGCCTACAAATTTTCTGAGACATATAAAGATAAAGACATTTAGGTAGTGAGAGTTTTTACCCTCCAGAGAATATTGGTACCATAGATCAGATTTTTCTTTGCTTGGTAATTTTATCTGGATAGTTTTTCCTTCTTCTTTAGACTGAAATATGTCCAATGACTTTTAACTTCTTGGAAATGGGCATCTTTATTATGCTGCAAAGACAAAAACACAACACTACCCTGACCCTGTGAGTTTCCCTTACAACTTACAGGATTGTGACATAGGTTAATTGGCTATCATTTCTCTCTATCAAGTGGTTTTTCCACACCAAATCAACTACACTCACAAGATGTAGGCAACAGATAATTCCCCTTGACCAGAAACCAAGGGCAAAGCAGGACAAATATATTCACAATACCACTGCCAACAACAAATCTAAAACAAACAAGCATTAATAATCAATGGTCCTTACTCTCCTTCAACATTAATGTTCTTAACTTGCCTATAAAAAGACACAGGCTGACAGAACGGCTGCGAAGACAGAATCCATCCTTCTGCTGCATACAAGAAACACATCTAAGCTTCAAAGATAGACATGACCTCAGGGTAAAGATCTGGGAAAAGTATTCCAATCAAATGAACCCAAGAAACAAGCAGGTGTGGCTATCCTAATAGCTAACAAGTTAGACTTCAAACCAAAATCAATCAAAAGAGAGGAAGATGGTAATTTCATATTCAACACAGGAGAATTCTATCAACACAAAGTCTCAATTCTGAACATCTGTGCCCCAAATACAAATGCACCCACATTCGTAAATGAAATGCTACTAAAACTCTAAGATCACATAAAACCTCATACACTTATAGTGGGAGACTTCAAGACACCATTCTCACCACTAGACAGGACAACCAATCAGAAACTCAACAAAGAAACAAAAGAACTAACAAAAGTTATGTCTCAACTGGGTTTAACAGACATTTATAAAACAGTCCATCCAAACACAAAAGAATATACCATCTTCTCTGTTCCACATGGAACTGTCTCTAAAATCAACCACATAATAGGGGGCATACAGAACCTCAACAGATACAAAAGAATTGGAATAGTCCCCTGTATCTTTGCAGACCACCATTCTTTAAAATTGGAATTCAACAACAACACAAATCACAAAAAGCCTACAATCTCATGGAAACTGAACAATGTACACTTGCACCATATCTGGGTCAAAGAAGAAATAACGAAAGAAATTCAGGACTTCCTAAAATTCAACAAGAATGAGGATAGGACATATCAAAGCTTATGGGACACCTTGAAAGCAGTGTTACAAGGGAAGTTCATTGTACTAAGTGCCCATATGAAGAAAACAGAGGATAGTCACATTAGAGAATTAACAGCACAAATGAAAGCCTTAGAAGCAAACTCACCCCGGAGGAGTAGACCCCAGGAAATAATCAATTTGAGGGCTGAAATAAAAAAAAATAGAAAAAAATAGAAACCAGGAAAACAATACAAAATATCAATGCAACAAAGAGTTGGTTTTTCGAGAAAATCAAATCTGTTGAAATGAAAGTGACATTACATCCCCAATGAAGCACACATCCTGGTTTCCATCTTGCAGACAACAAAACATTGACCTCAGATTTCTGGAATTCCCTGAACTCTCAATAGATTGCTGATCTCTGAGAGTGGAGTATTCTATGCTAGTAAGAGGATGCTGGTTATTGAGATATATGAACATTTTGAACTGCGTTGTGGTAAGAAGAGAAAGGGCAAAGTGATTCAGCTCTAACATGATTTTGTTATGAAGATTAGAAAATCATGAGCTTTCACTCTTCTAAAAAGATTATTCTGATACTATAGGCCAGATATCAAAGAAACAAAGAAAAACTTTCTAAGATTGAACCACAAAAAGCACAGATGCTTGAGAGAATCACCACGTTTAGTAAATATGTGGGCCATCAAACTGCAAAGAACACTCATAAGCTATGGTAAGAGAGGGGAAAAATTACCACCTAATGTTCAAATGACATTTTAATGGAAAAAATGACACAAATGCATTGTTTAACTATATCCATATCTTTCCAAGCATTTAAATGTCTGAGGGAATTAATCTTTTTTTTTTTTTAATTTTTTTAACTAACATGTTGAACCCAGAAGAAAACAGACAAGGGGCAGGAATGACAAAAATGCTTGTGAAACTTAAGAGAACTGTGACTTTCCAAACCAAAGTCACATAAGCCAGAAAGTTGTATTGCTTGTTTCTTAAAAAGAGAAATACCCTTCTGTAAAAGTCTGTCATCTCTAACTACTCAAGAAGAAGTCTCATCCTAGTCTATATTGGACATAAGGATCAATTAACCAATGGAAACACTGCTATGCAGAACTCATACCTCACTTAATGTGACCATGTGACCAGGGAGAACACTTGACTGAACTAAAGTCTACCAAAGAAAAGGGCATTATAGGCTAAATGTTTTCCTCAACATTAATTCTGTGTGAAACCAATCATCCAAGGCTACAACTATAGGTTTCTGTCATTCACAACTTCACTTTCTTCTAGTAGACATCACCACACTCAATGACCTCACCCAGAAACTCATTTCAAGGGTTTCTTTGCTTTCACACAAGTGATGAGATTTCAATCACCTTCACTGATCTTACAGACCCAAGTCATTTGTTCTCCAAACCTTCTAGAGTGATGAATCGATCACTAAGAAGAAAGGCCTAATAGAAAGAAAAGTCTATACAGATAGCCCAGACACCTTCAGAGCACTGGGACTGTCCCATTTGTGCATACTGGAATTACAGGAAAGACAGTGAGCAATTGTATTGGCACTTCTCCTAAGGTGTCATTAACATAAGAGAAAATGGCATAATTTACTACTCAGAAAGGATCTCTTTTATATTTGTAGTTTTAAGCTGCTATTGTTTTTTCTATTGAATTGGTTATCCGTCATACTGAAAAGAAAGAAGTTTCCATGGTCACTGAAATTGTATCAGGACGTTCAAAGGCCAGCTGATGAGAATAGTTACAGAAAGCCTATACTCAAGACTTGGTCCAGGATGAGCTATGACCCTTGTTATCTACAATGGACTCAGTGAAATATCTTCACCTCAGCATTACCTCTGGACAAATAATTAAATTTCAATTGTCTAAGATATCTTGATTCTTATCTTTGTTTGTTTGGTACTCTTTGTGTATTTACATATTTACACACGCATGCGCGCGCGCGCGCGCGCACACACACACACACACACACACACACACACATTTGCTTCTATCCCTATAACTATAAATTTGATTATTAAGAATAAATTTGATAGAGGAGGCTACTTAAATTTAAGGCTACTTGTAAAGACCAATGCTCTGCTTAAGTAGCCAAGTAGGAGGATTTCAAATCAAGAACAGTTTGAATTTTGTCCAACTTAGATAGGCTTCAATGCACATCTAAGACAAATTGATTACAAAAATTAAAAAAAGAATATGAAATTGATATACTAAGACTAATAAAGCTGCAAAATTTAAGTGTGGAAGTATCTATATATATTAAATTTTATATGTAAATATATAATATACATACACAAATGTAAATATAAATGTATGAATTTAACTTTAAACATACAATACACTAATACATTTATTGATAAAAGTACATTTAAAAGCCACTGATTTTAATGCAGATAAATTGCATTAATGCTCAATTACATCAGTTCTATCATTTCCTTTATTTTGTATTTTTTGTTGTTCCCTGCTTTATTTTATTTCACCATTTCATATAAATAAAAACAAAAAATTCAAAAACACTGTTTATGAGGGAATTGAAGATAGCTTCAAAATTAAAAAAAAAACAAAGCAGAAACAGAAACATGAAGAGACTCTGGACTACAGATGGACCACTCTTTACCAGTGTGTACTGCTTTTCCAGAGTTCCTGCCTTCTGTAACAAGCACTCAGTTCAGACAGCACAATAACTCCTGTAGATCAAGTTCCAGGAGAAGTCATTCTTCTAATCAGTAGCTGTGTGAACAGGGCCACACAACACACACACACACACACACACACACACACACACACCAAAGAAACAAACAAAACAAAAACAAATAACCCATATGCATTCATACACATAATTAAAAATAATAAAAATGTCATTTCTTCCTAAATTATTATTATTATCACTATTATTTGCTCATTAGTGTAGTTCAGATTTTAAAGGGTCAACTTCTTCTATGTCATACTCTGTTGTTTTCTCTCTCATGGCACGGAGAGAAAAAAGAACAGAGTTTGTAAGTTTCCTCCTTTTCTGTTCTATTGCCAAGCATATTTTTATTTTTTTTTTTTAAGATAGAACTTTACATAAAAAGAAGAAATAAAAAAACCTTCTATGTAGTAATTATTAACTAAAAAACTGATTTAGTTTGGTTTAAAGACATTAAGAAACCTTCCTACTAAACTCTTATATTACACTCTAAAGTTCAATCACAGAACAGAGAAAGACTAAAGCATCTCCAATATTGGCAGAACCTTGACTGCCTTTCTGTGCAAAGACTAGCGAGCATGAAGGTCAGTACAATGTCATGAGAAGGAAAGAGTCAATCAAGGGCAAGTGTTTATCCACGCAGCATTCTCCTCTTGGAAGTGGTCCTAAGGCCTGCCAATATTTCAAATCCTTGTCTACTTTTTTAAAGGGCAGCAAATGGTCCTGAATATATACTGATGAAGAATATGTGCATCGACATTTTAAAATTCAGAGAGGAGAACTGTGCTATCATGTTAAATGATACTCAACATCTACAGGGCTTCTTTTAAATGCCATTGGGATTATCCTTCTCAATACTGTGAATCAAAGCTGAGAGGAAAAGCCACCAAAATATTCATTCAAAAGAGCTTCTGTCAAAAGATCCTTGAATCTCTGAGATGAGAAGTATAATATCAGTATTCCTGTGATCTCATTTAAAAGCCTTCAGACCTCTTTCATTGGCATATCAGTTCATCCTGACCTTCTATTTCTTAACACACAATGTCTCATTATCAGAGAATAATGAAACTAATTCTATAAATCATGAGAACTTTGTAATATTTTCTAATAAGTACTTGTTGTTTTGTGGAACTATTTTGTTTTGATTTTGAGACAGGTCTGCAATTGAACTCCCTATATGGGGAAGGATAACCTCGAACTTCCTATCGTCTTACCTCCATCTATCTGGTGGTGAGTTGACATATATGAATAATCATATCTGACCTCTATAAATGCTAGACAGATAATCTATTGGCTATTGTGTATATCATATGAGTCATATATGATATACATACATATATATATATATGTATGTAAATATGTATCTCCTAAGATCAAGTATTCAGTATATTTTCATACATATTTAAACTAATATCAACTCCATTCATGAAATATAATTTATTGTCACATTTTACAAAAAAAGAAAGCTAAGACTTTAGTAAATTAAAGAATCTAACAAAAGTCATCTTGTGTTCTATCATTATAAATTTTATTTTTCTGTATGGGTGATTTATTTAACATCATCAGTTTGCCTTTTTGTTAGAAGTGTGGACCTCTAGAGAAATAATGGTACCAAATGTACCCTAAAATGAAATGTGTAAGATTAAAGAAATTTCTGTGCGTGTGATACTGGAAGTCAAGGCCAGGAACTCATGCATACAAGTCAAACTGACCACTGATAAGCTTCAATCCCTGTCTTCGGAGGTTTCTTAAAGAATCACTGTAGAAAGTCATTCAAATCACTACAAAGTTAACACTAACGCACAGCATTAAAGTAGCATGGAGGTACAGATCTGTCTTTGAGCATTTTGGACAAACAGACTGAACTGATCGCATTTTATAAAGGCAGATGCAGTTGGATGTACCTGTAGCTCAGCAACAAGCCTGAGCTCACATACATCATTTTTGCTTATGAAAAATTAATGTAATAGGCAGGAATTTTAAACAAGTTTCAAATACCTTTTAAAACACTACAGAATTGTGGTTGAGAACGGATGCTGTTTTTAGAGCATAGTTAGGTATGTAAAGTCCTTGGCTCATTTCAGACCTTGATTGAGAACTATTTTGTCTATGCTGTGAAATGAAAAGTAAAACACTTTGACAACATGATTTGTGTAATGAGGGCCACAGCCTCACTAATACCATACTCTGGATTATCTTAAGTCTACCAAATATTTTCTTTTTAAATATCACTATCTTCATAGCAAATTTCCATAATGCAAATATTACTTCAGTTACAATATTATGTTTTCTTAGATTTTCTAAACCTTGAAATTTTGTTGCAGTCATGGCAAACTAAATGTATTTTTAATCCAGAACTTTCTAAATGGAGCTATATTGAGAGATGTGTCAAAGCCTACAATCAAAATAAGTTTTCAAACACATATATAACAATAATATCCAAGGACATATTTGAACCATCTACTGACTATTAAGCAGTCATTTCTACAATAACAGAGATATTGGCAAGCAAGAGAAAAGCTGTTTCTTTTCTCAAGTCCTTTTTCTGCAAAGTCTTAATTTTCAGCAATTACACCATAAAGCATACCATTCTGATTGATTTAGTAAAAAATAATCTCTAAAGCTTGACATACACACACACAGTTATCACACTAGATGCCTTAACATTGTTTAAAAAATATATTATTTTGTTAATGTCCCAGAAATTAATACATTCTCAAAAAATTCAATTTAAAGATTTTATATATTCACTCATTATAAATGAACTTTTCTCATTGTATGTCTAATTACTACTTAGCCATGACTATCATGATTTAGTGAGTATATATTTCAATTCATAAACACAATGACAATGAATTATCTACTCAGGGTCTGATAGAGAAATTTTTGTTAATAAATATTGATATGAAAGCAGACTAACTGGTAATCAATAACTTTATTTAAATTAAAAAATATATTCAAAGTATTGGGAATATTGACGTTTTTCCATATGCAAGGACTTGTAATTTTTTATCTATTGAAAACCAAACAGTTTATCAAGTGGAAATAATGCTTAATTAGAAACCAGCAGTGGCCAAATGGAAATGACTCTGAA
This sequence comes from Cricetiscus sungorus, assembly GCA_030556225.1. NCBI lineage: Eukaryota > Metazoa > Chordata > Mammalia > Rodentia > Cricetidae > Cricetiscus > Cricetiscus sungorus. Next base: position 31,158,089 of record JANBXA010000651.1, on the reverse strand, counting down.
CTTCCTTTGTTTCAGTGCTCTGAATTCATTTAAATCCATCATTATTTCCTCCACATTATATTAATAACAGCTTGCCTTTTGCATTTTTATGACATTATCACAACACATCCTAACTCAGGGTGAATGGTAGTTTAAGAGTTAATAGGCAGGTTTCACTGAGTAAAAAAATACTAATAAAACTTAATTATTAAGTCTTCTTTAGTTTTCTTTGAATAAATTCTTTCTAGATATTTTGTCTTGAAATAACCCAAAACGTTTTAGAAACATAATCCAAAATATACAGTGAATCTTAGTAGTCCTTATAGACCATTAAAGAATCCAAAATTACACAAAGAAATATTCAAAGGTGTAATCTTAATTTAATTAACTTTAACATTAGTATTTAGTTTAATGTTGTACGAGAGCATGTTTTTCTATTCTCTACATTTGAATAATCTACCTTTGGTAAATAGAATTAAAGAGAACAATTTACTCTTCCATAAGTGGCCTTAATTTACAATGTATTTACATACAAAACATTTCCACACTTTTTAAGAAGCTTTTAAAAAACTTAAGGTTAAAACATAATTTCCATGAGTAGCAGTCCTGTGCAGGGAATAGTTATTACATCTTCAGTTTTAATCCATGAACATACAGAGAAAATACAATTTTACCTGTCATATAAATACTACAAGAAACTTAGGGATTGTATTTGTTAAAGAAAGAAGCTACTACCTCAAGAGCCACTTAAATCCTGCTCAAGTAATCTGTCATTAAATATTATTTTGGCCCAAATTTACACATCATCCTAAATTCTTGTGCTCAGAGCTGTTCTTCCAAGTGGCAGTGGCAGAGTTCACTTAATAAAGAGTACATTTTTGTAGGCCAAACTGCTCTCTCACATTCTTGCATGACAATGACCTCTGGATTTAGCATAGATTAAGTGTAAATGATTTATTTACAAACAGACCAAATAATATTAAACCTAGCCAAAACTTGTCATACCTTACAAGTATATTCCCATTTCCATTTTGTGATTATCTCTTATCTGAAAATTAAAGATCTCTCATACTCTAAAATGTAAAACTGAACTAAACATTGCAGCAGAAAACCAAATATTTCTCTTTCTTCCTTTTGTGGATTATGTCCAAACATAAGCTTAATATTTAAAATAGAATTTTTCAATATGAAGCATGGAGAATCAACTAACTAGGGCTCATATGAGCTCAGAGAGACTAAAGCAACATTCAGGGAGTCTGCCTGGCTCTGTTTTAGGTCCTCTGTGTGTACAATGCAGTTATGTAGTTTGGTGTTCTTGTGACATTCCTAACAGTGGGAGGAGGTACTATCTCGGACTTTTGTTCCTGCTTTGGGAACCCATTTTCCTTCAACCAAGTTGTCTTCTTCAACCTTGATATGAGGGTATGTGCCTAGTCTTATTATAAATTGTTATGTCATATTTGGTTGATATCCCCAGGAGGCCTGTTCTTTTATGAAGGAAAACAGAGGAGGAGTGGATCTGAGGGAAAGAAGAGGTGTGTGTGCGTGGGGGGGAACAGGGGACTGGGAGAAAAGGAGGAAAGGGGAACTTTAGTTTTTATGTAATCTATGAGAGAAGATTAGATTATTAAATTAAAAATATCAATAGAATTTAGGAATGAGATATAAACTAATACTTCATTCATTTTTCTACCTGTGGTGATATTTTGTTTACAATATAAAAAAATAAAGCTTGCCTGAAGATCAGAGTACAGAGCTAACCACGCTAGTTAGCCAGGCAGTGGTGGCACACATCTTTAATCCCAGCACTCAGGAAACACAGGCAGATGGATTTCTGTGAGTTAAAGGTCACTCTGGGCTACATGATATTGATCCAATCTGAAAGAGAAACAGAGCTAAGTGATGGTGACTCACACCTTTATTCCCAGTATTTGGGAGTCACAGGCCTTTCATCCCAGCACTAAGGAGGTGGTGATAGGAAGTGATATGGTTGGGTAGAGTGAGGAATAAAAGGCAGGGCAGTCATTCTGAGGGTACAGTCTGAACATAGGATGGACCCTTTGGTGTGATCATTGATAGTGACTGGCCACTCTGCTTTTCTGGTCCTTCAGCTTTCACCTTTCACCCTCCAATAGCTGATTTTGACTTTTTATTATTAAGGCCAAAAAGTGTTCTTGTTACATCCTCCTCTTAGTTCCTAGGCTTCTATTCAGGAGGATGTTAGTAGGTTTCCAACTGATCTTAGCTCGGTATTCACTTCGCATTTCTGTTAATTCCACTAAAACTTCTAAGTAGAACACACTATGAGACACTTGTGTCCATAGCATATTACAACTTGAAATATCCAGGAGCTTCATATGCCAAAAGACTAGATGTCAAATCATTAGGCTGAATCAATTTTGTGAACGTCTTGAGGATCCTAGTGTCAATCAAATCAAATTAATTCCTAAAAGAACCAAAGGAAAGAATAACACATTTAAACGCCTTGATTGGTTTTGCTTACAGTCATAAAGCTGAAAGGCACTCGGTCACGTGAGATGAAGACGTGACTTAAATAAGCAGAGATAGTGTTAACTAAGGAGCAGTTACTAAAAACAAAACCGATGTAAATGAACTGGTTATTTGTCACCTTATAAGAAAAGGATAGGAAACATAGTTAAATACAAATATTAAATAGAAAAATAGCTATAATTAACTTTGGGCTCCTCCAGGTTACTTTATAGGTAAAATTTTAAAATAAGAAATTTCATTATTTTGTGGCTGATCCTGGGCTGTTTGGTAGAATTGCTTATCTTTCTCTTTCCTTTTCCCTGATCAGATTGCTAAATTTTAATTCAGTGACTTGAAATTTTAGTGTGAATGAGCCCATTTTTTATACTTATTTATTTGCATATTCATCTATTTATTTATTTTGTGGTATGTGTGTGTTGGGGGGAGTCTGGCCTTTACTGTCTAGAACTGGAGCTTAACCAAAACAGTGACCATGGAGAACTTTTGTTTTTATTTACTCCTTTGACCTTTTTTAATTAGCTTGTGTATAATATCTTTAAAAGGCAAAATCATTGTTTTCATTAGTGATTTGCTTCATTTTCATTCACAGCAACTGAATTTCAATTTGTCTCTTAACACCTATTTGAAAATTTCTAGATTCAGACACTTCTCTCTTTTATTAGATTAAGTCCAGAACCTTGTGCATTTTTCCTTGACAGATACTCAACTCTTCAGTTATGTTTGATTTTCTTTTGATTTTTTTGAGACAATATCTTATGTATTTACGCTAACTTCTAACTCTATGTAACCAATGCTCTCCTTAAATCCCTGATCCTCCTGCTTCCACCTCTCAAAAGCCTGAGTACAAATATGTGCACCCAACTCTAAAATGTTCCTGTGATAAGTTAAATTTTTACAGGAAAGCATTCCCTATTGAGAACTCTGCCTATCACAATTAGATAGAAGCATTATATCTTAAAGTATTAAGCTGTAAGTAACTGAGAAGGCTTATATTATTTAATCATGTTTTTGTGTAGAAACAAAACCCAAAATAACTGATGTAGAGAGCCCATCATAATGCCTATGTTTTTATTAGGTTATCAGTTGAAATAACTTTGTTTCCTTCCTTCTAGTGGTATAGAGTCAATGAGTGGCTCATCATTGTGAATTCTACAGCACATATGGTAGTATTCTCTACATAATCGATTCTTCATAAATATTTATTGTATTGGCATATTGTCTGTTTGGACTCTTAATTTCTTTAAAAAGCCATCATCTTAATCGTAGTGTGTTTTACCTTCTTCTATGTCAAGTCATGAAGCTATGCTGGGTCCTAAGTACACTGCCTCCACAGATTTTATTTAGCAAATTCAAAGAAATATTTGAAGCATCCACAATTACCCAATTAACCTGTCAATTTAACTTTGAAAATAGCTATTGTAAAAGACTCCATGTACATTCCTCCTTCCAAAAGAGAAATTCTCAAAGCTGACAATGTCAAGAATATCTGATCATGAAAGCCATTGTTATCTTCACTATCCTAAACCGATGGTCTTTCAAGTTAACATTTATAGATTTGTGCACCACAAAAGAATTATTCTCAAACTTTAGTTTACATAGATTTTAATAATGAACTCAATGTGCAAATTTATCATAAAAATAACAGATGATGGGTTCTTTTTCCTACACAGAACACAGGAAAATTATCACTAACTTATGACTTTTATGCATTACTGATAAAATATATGAATACAAAGGAAGACATTGTAAGATACATGTTCTGTATTGAATCTAGGAATTATCTTAGGTATATCTGAAACTATGTATTTTCACTAAAATTCAAAAATTGCCTGTGGTGGGCCATCTCTGAGACAAAGCCTCTTAGACAGTTTGCTTTGTTATTCTACATACTCAAAAACTCACTTGGAATTACAGTTTCAAAATCTATTTCACAATGTACTGTGACATATGTGGTGTCCAGCAATGTTGCCCTCATACACATAGAATTATGTAAAGTGTGTTAGCACTAATTACCTTCAGGGAGAGCTTATAAATCAGACTGTATATGAGACATGTTTTAATAAACAGCATGTCATTAAAATCTGAGATGGATTTTTAGGATTGTATATAGGTAACTATTTTGAGTGTGTTCAATACCAAATTTTAGGAGTGTTTCTGTACATCTGAGAGGCTATATTACACACAATGTTTATCCTGGAAGTTTTCAGACTTTATTTCCTAAATCATGCTTACCAAGTTATTTGATAAGATATCTTTAAAATAGACATGACTGGTTAATTTTTTGAAATATACTTATTACTTAATGCAAACCTTTTCCAATACAGTTTTCTACACACATTCTTATAAAGGGAACTGTATTGAAAAATAAAAACCAAACTGAAGAGAGAGCACAAAAGCAAATTCAGTCCAAGAATATTGTAGTGAATATAACTATTCAATGTGTAATTAGTGAAATTATTTCCATTTCCTCAGAATGTGCACATATTAATGTTTTATTTTAACCATAGTTATGCATAGTGATATTCAACTATACTATTCTCTTTCCTTTAAGTGCTGATGATGTCTATCACCTTTGTATCTCATTTGTTGTTCTAGAACAATGTTTCTTTTTACCACCATATAGTTAAAGAAATTTTACAGTATTTATGGTGGAGAACTGAACTCACTAATGAAAATATGCTCATTACTTAGCTCAAAGTTGAGTATTTACTGCATTTTAATACTAACTCATAAATAAAAATGCTATAATGACTTCACTATTTACCATTTATATCTAAGTTGAAGGCCCACACACACATGATTAAATTTATCTCTCACAAAATTTGCATTGAAACCATTATGATGATAATAGATGGAGTTTCTTTTCAAACCTTAGTGTATCAGATAGTTCACCTTTGTGAAATCACTATATGACACTTCAACATTTACTCTAAAGAGAGCAAAACAATAAGGCATTTTGGAGACAGACAATAGATCTCTTCCAACATAAAATACTTTGTTTCATCACAATTTGCAGATGTAAAAATCAATGCTCTATCACTTACTGTTATCCAATCTTTGGTAATAGCTCATGAAATCACAGATCTTCAAAACCAGATCTATACCACATTCCTTACTCAACAAAATTCTACACATTTTCAATAGATCCAATAATTTGACTTTTTTAAAATGTTGTTTTAGTGCTCTTAGTACTGCAGTGATATAACCATAACTAAATGATATTGCTTCTTCAAAATTAATTCTTGTGTGTTGTTTCCTTAAATGAGATAGCAGAAAAATATTCACTAATAATTATTGTTTTCTCCCAGTTCTTTAATGGATATAATGAATGTATTACTTTTTTGATATATAGAGATAACATATACATTTTGATTTAAATTTGATTGACATATTGACTTTATTTTGAAGTGGTTAATTTATTGATGTGTAAATGAGAATACTACTTATATTTATCTTTGTGGAATAGCAAATACATGGAATTATCTATTATGCACTGGAATTACACTGAGATGTTATAGTTATAAATTCCTTGTACACTTATTCTTATTCAGAACACAGAAAATAATGGTCATTGGAAAAGTAAAGAAGCTAAGGTAGGAGATATAGCTCAATTGTGAAAGTGTTTAACTAGCATTCACAAAGTCATGTGTTTTTCCCCTAGAACCACATAAAGCTGTCATATATGCCTATGCCTTTAACTCTGACAATTTGGAGGAGGACAAAAACATTGCAGTTCATCTGCATAGCACATTTGAAGAAAATCTAGACTATTAAGATAAAAAGTGTAAAAGTCTTTACTCTAAGGTGCCAGTTCTCAGAACATCCTGACAAGGAAGTACTTGTCAGAGAACTAATTATGTTGGATTGATGTCAGTAAAACTAACACTATAATATTAAAATTTGATGCTTATCAGTCTAAGAAAGGGGAAATATTTACTCAACATAATGGGAAAATTACAATAAAAGCCCCACAGATTTAGTGCATAATTTGCCTGCTTTTAAAGCTCAGTAGAATATCACAGAGACATGGAACCTGGTTTGCTTAGCACAATTTATTGCTTTGCCCTTCTTCGGCATTTGCATTGTTAATTCTTGTCACCATTAAATTATGCAGCTATTGTGCTTAATTAACATGAAATTAGCTCATCATTGTTTCCATTGAGTAAACCCACTTAGAATTGTGATTTTCTGACATCAACACAATATATGTTGATTTCACTAACATTTACATAAATGCTTTCTAAAAGAAATATATAGATTTAAATTTTTTTATAAATAGCTTTCTAAATCATCAACAAATAATTCAAAGTAATAGGAAATGTATTAAAATATAAGCTGCTTATTCATTTATCCATTATGAAGGTTTGAGTTTCTATACTTTTGTGAAGAATACCCCAACAGAAAGAACATCTCTATATTATCCTCATTATTCTTTCTATTCAAAAGATGATGTGCAGCTGAACATTGGTGGCACACACCTATAATCCGAGCACTTGGAAGGCAAAGGGAAGTAGTTCTCTGTGATTGAAGCCAACCTGATCTAGAGAGAGTTCTAGGAAGGCTCCAAAGCAATACAGAGAAACCCTGTCTCAAAAAACCAAAAAAAAAAAAAAAAAAGACAAAAAAGATTATGTGCTAGGTGCTAGAAAAATTAGTAACATATCCATGCCCTTTAAACCGTGTTAGCTACCTTCTGAATTGTACCTTTTGCATTTATGTTAAATTTTAAGTAGTTTCAGTTTCATGGCCAAAATTTGTCACATCACTGATATTAACTAGCAAAATTAAGTTTATTTTATATTTTTAATGTTCTAGTCCCACATATTATTTAATGTAGAGATAAGAGAAGCAATATATATATATATATATCATATGTATGATAACAAGACTCAGGGATCATATATATATATATGTATATACATATATATAATTTTATTATTTAATTTGCAATTAATCAACCCTGTATTATGGTTTCTCTGAATTAAGGGCTATACAGCATGGCAAATTTATTTAAATGAGATATTAGGTAAGAGAGTCTTGGAGGAACTTGCAATTACTTTTCCTTCATACATTTTAACTGATACAATACAAACACAACATATGTGACAAAGCTCACTCTTCCACTCTATGATACCACTCTTAGAATTATTTATGTTGTTGTGTTGCAAACACTCTCACTGTGTAAATGTTGCATATATACCATACCCTGAAAGCAACCACTAGTGAGTATAATCCTTACTGTAAAGCATATGCAAGCCACATCCATTGATCAAAGAAAAATCTTTTAATTTATTTGTCTGTTACAAAATTACCCATATGTCTGAAGTCTATGGACTACTTTATTGAATAGTTATTGATGTAATTCTATGAATAGACTAATAATTTTTCAGTTATTTTAGATACAAACATACTCTTTCAAGCAAAATTTGAACACTCCATTAGATAAAACTTCACCTCACCAATTTATTATCTCATTATCCAATCATACAATTTTTCAAGTCCAAAGAATGCTTAGAAAAATGTCTCCAAGATTATATGTAGCTATAAATGCAGCCCTTGAAATAATCAGATATTATAGTTTTTAAATATATTGCTTTAAGTGCTGCCTATAGAGATAATTATGCTCTACTTTGTTTTTGGTAATGTCTCATATATGTGTACCTATTTCACATAATTCAGGAAACTAGAAAGAACAAGAATACTGCTCTAGATCATGTTGAATCTAGTAGGGAACCAATTCCATGCTGGTCATAGATGATGTATAAGTAGGCAAGCTAAGTGGTAGATCACTTGACAGGCTTTCTCAATACTGTAGATAGCTTTCCCAGAATATTAAAAGAATTCATTTTTATTTTTTTCTATGTCAAAAACCATATAAGAAATGACATCTTGGTCCCTGTCACCAGGAATTGGCTACAGAAAATGAAAAGCTCTGGATCCCTTCCAGAATAATGTGGTTTGATCGAGCAAGATCCCCTGAAGCAACGTCAATGGGACAATGCAGCCTTGCAGACCACTACAGCCAAGATTTCTGCATTGTCTTAGGATTCTCCCATGACAGCGCCCCCTACCAGCAGGAAGCATCTTGGAAAGAATGACACCCAAATTCCCAAATATTATTTATAAATGTTTATTTTCATTAAAAAAGGCATGTATAACTATGTCCAGCATAAATTGAATAAATGTTTAAAAAAAAGAAATGATTTTTTCAGAGTTAATTTTTGATTATATTAATTCTTTGTGGTAGGCTACTGGATTAGGATTTAATTTCCTCCCAAATGTTACATGTGGATATCATCATAATAGGAAATGGTATTTCATATAAAATTTAAACTAACACATATTCAGTCCACATCCTACATCATGGAAAATTGAGGTCACAATTATAATTGTAGATGACTTAAGAGAGGAAGAATACATTGAACATTCTAGATAAGGCAAATTACTCTAGATTATGGAAGAAATAGAAATAAGGACACTAAATTAGTGACAGACATTGAAGAACATGTTGTTATGATTTTTGCTAAGATGGAAATTTATGAACAGACCTAGAGTCCAAAGAAAGGAAGCCTCTGACATCCTAGCCAAGTAATAAAATACATTCCTATGGAGATCTTCTGAAATGAAAGCATACCTGATAATACCCGATTTTGGCACAGTGATAATCAATTTGTACTTTTTTGGAGCTATGATATGACAAATGTATTGCTTTAAGTTTCTAAGAAAAAATGTATTAATATAGTATCTCATGTATTTCTCATCTATATAATTGTCACAGAGCATCTTTTCTGTATAAAAATCATGCAAGGGAGGCGTGGGAAGGAGGAAAAAGTGGACACATGGGGAAGCATGAGAAGATAGCATTCTTGAACATCCTAAGATACTGAGGCCCACTGTCAAATCGACTGCTTCTTCATGATTGGGCATTACTATTCCCACTGAAATTTATGACATGATCATTATAAGAGATATAACCAGCAAAAAACAATTTCACATGTTTATAACAAAACACAGCATTACGTACCTCTACTCAAAACATAAAAGAAGAATATGTTATCAAAACACCCCATGCTGTCTTAGGAAAATGAAACTAATATTAGAAGTCTATCTAAGAATAAAATAGTTCATGAAATTTTACTCTCTTTCAACTTCTTCATTTACTCTAATCAGTATTTGTATTAGTTTACTATCATGGACATAGTATTTCTAAATAACTAAACTAATTATTTTCATTTGAAGGACATAAATAAATGCTTCTTTATATTTGACTTTATACATTAGAAATTAAAAAAAATTGCACCATTTATAGATCACTTATTAGATGCTTTTTATTTGTATAAAATGTAATTTACATGCTCTGCAACACAATGAAATAGTTAAGAGACAACTAGACAATTGAATTGAAGAAATAATCATATAGAATGTAGTATATGTGTTCATCTTCTAAAATGTTCATATATTTCTATCTCTGTTTTTGAAGTAGCATTCAGACAGTGAAGAGAAACACACATTGTTCCTTGTTTTCTAAACCTTTTCTCAGATGGAATATTATTTTACAAAATATTTTAGTTAATTATTTAGACTTTATAGTATGCTCATATCTGTAATAAGAACACCCTTTAGAGGAAATGATAAAGTTGAAAACAATAAATACAATTTTTTGAACTATTTAATTTTTAAATAATTTTTTGACATTTGTTTCAGAAATCACAAAACAGTAAGCAGTGTCTCCATATAAAGTCTGATTTTGAATTACAATAGAGAAATGATTATAAATACTCTTATGAACATACAAAGACATATACAACATTCATGTATACATTTGAAGTTAAACTCTTATTGGTTTACACAGAATTGTTTCTTTAAAAATAATTTTAATTTCTATTGATGCATATGATAATAACACCATGTAAACATTCATGATGAGGAAAAAACATCTTAACATACATGCAGATATTATTTGCTACAAATTGGAAAAGCAATACTTTATCTGTATTTATCCATCCTTATGAAGGATGGAACCAAAATTTTTATACAAATTTGGCAATTGTTCCACCATTGAGCTACTAACTCAGTCATCTTTCTACTTTTCATCATGAAAGAGTGTCTCAGCATTGCCAATGTGAGCTTTGAACTCACTCAACAGCTCAGAATGTCCTTAAATAATCCTCTTGCCTCAGCTTCCAGATTAACTGGGGTTACAAATCCTTACTGCCAGGCTTGGATTCACTTTTTATTTTATTTTTTAGTAATTCACATTCATGAAAAATGTCAAAGGAAATTTGATTATATCCAATGAATTAAAACAATAACTTCTAAAGAAGATTGTTGTTTTACAATATAGCCATCTTCAGTATTGAAGCTATTTAGTTGACTTAGTTCAAGTCATAATCTCATTAACTTCTTCAAAAACCTGAATATAGTGAGATAAAAAGAACCCTGCAAATCTTACTAAACTGTTGGATATCAGCAGCTACTCTTCAAGTAAAGTCTTAGCTGCCTGAATACTGGAGAACAACACATTTCACCCCAGGGAAAATAAATAGTATCATGAGAGTAAAACATGGGTTTGTAGTATAATGGATATTGGGATTCAGTAGACAAAACAGAAAGGATTAGTAGTAAGTCTCTGGTTTAGGTAAAAACATAATACAGTGAATGGATGATGTCAAAGATTAAACAAAACCCAAAAGGCTTAACTAGAAGATATATTTAAGATTTACTTGCCTTTTCCACATGAGAGGGTTTTCAAAGGATAGGCTGCATCTCTGTGATTGTACCTCAGCTTAGGTAGAACCAATGCTTCTTAAATTTAAGGCAAGCACAGAAATGCATACTAATAGTGATATTTAGTGTTAAAGAAGATATCCACATGACTAATAAGAACATGATAAATATAAGCAACATTCATATTAATAGTAATGATGAGTGCATCCATAGATACCAATTCATTCCTACCAAAAGGAATTAATGAAAAAGAGACATGAAGAGACAGAAAAGTTTGAGAACAAGGAGAAGGTTCATACATTGCTAGAAGCATGCAAACTACAAAATCACTTTAGAAAATCCTGCCATTAAAGTAAAACATATTCACACATCTTGCCCAGCAGTTCTTGTCTTACTTATATGTCACTTTTTTAAATTTTCTTTTTACAGTTTTGACTGCATTAAAAGCATCACAGTCTCCGTGATTTGAACTTCATATATATTTCCTCATAGTTCTGGAACTTAAAAATTCAAGATAAAGATTTCATCACAATGAGTGTGGTTTGAGGACTATGAGGCAGGATCTGCCTTAGACTTCTACTCCTAAAATGTAAATGGACATCATCCTTATGTTTTGTTGTTGTTGTTGTTATTGTTGTTTTGTTTTGTTTTATTAGTCTATGACCTTTCTCGGACAGAGTCTCAGTCCTCTTATAATAATATTATTCACACTGTTGTTTTGTGGCATTTCTGTTTGAACTCATGTTAACTTCCATTACTTAATAAAGCCTCTAAAAAATAATGACAGACACACATTGACTACTGGAAGTTAGACATTCATTCATGGACTTGAGAAAGAAAGAGAATATAGACTATGATATTATTCTCCAAAACAGTATGCTTATAAAAGTCATGAACAGAAATGTTTATTATAGTAATATTCATAATGTCTTCAAAATATAAACTGCTTAATTTACTTAACAAATACAATGAGATTTTGATCCATATACATTGTGGATTCCTAGACAGAATATAGGCATTAGTCTCATATATGGCACTGAAGCGTGCAAACATGATTATGTGATTTTATGGTATCATTTATATAGAATATGACAACAAGAAAAAATAATTTATAATGCTAAAAGTAAAACCAGGGAATACTATTGATTTGGGTAGGATTGTAATAACAGGGAGAATGATGATTCAATATTTACTTACTGAACCTTTGTGAATGTATCTGGTGTGTAAAAAGGCCATTCACTATTGATGTTTAATAAGGATCAGGAGAAACAAATAGGCCGAATAGATGTTTATCAGGGAGAAATAACTCAAACAGCCCTGACAGCCCTCATACATATCAAAAACTTTTTACTTCAGTCAAGTAGTCAAGAGTTAAACTAAGTTCAGGTCGTCAGTCAGTCAGTCCTATGATAAAACTACAAAGACACCAAAGACACACAGAACGAAAATGCACAAAACATAAACAGATCCAGACAAAGGCTCCAGGCAAAAGAGTCAAACCAACCAACAGACTGAGGCCAATGGCCTCCCGGAGTGTCCCCTGAGGCGACACTAACAGACAGAAGATGGTGGCCTCCTCACATCCTGGGGTGTCCCCTGAGGCAGCAAACAGATTCAGACACAGAATTCGGTCCTCAGGACCTACAGATGGGAGCTAACTGGTCTTCCCTAGGCTCTCCATACCACCCTGGACATTCCCCCAGGGTAACAGCCTGTGACCATCGTAAGCACATCTGCTTGGTCATCAAACACTGGTCCTTACAGTCAAAGAGAACACCTGCAAACCAAAACCGAGAACGCTTGTTCCAAAATACAGATACCAGATCAGAACAGAGGTGCCGGACAACATACATGCATACACACACACACACACACACACACACACACACACACACACACACACATCAGAGCACATACAGACATGTACGGATATGTAGGGGATCCTGCCGGAACCTCCAAGTTGGTTCTCAGGTGTGATAGGGGTGGTCGCAGTTTCCTGGCCAATGCACCAAATGTAAGACCCGCGAGAGCATGGTCACTTGTGCTCCCACTCAGGAAAGGCGGAACCCCCAAATCACTCACAAGAAGCGGTCTTGATGCAAACACAAGGTTCTTTATATTCCAGTATACTGTGGTGGTCATCCATACGCAATGCAGCATAGAGGGCTGAGCAACCCCTAGCACAAAATTGAGACAGCTTTTATAGGGTTACAACAAAGCCCTCACATGGTGAACCAATCACCTCATACTATCCAGCGTGGACCAATTTATTTAAAGTATACAAGCCCACTCTTAGACCAGGAAGTCTTCTTTCGCAAGGCTTCTGGGTTTGACAACAAGGCTCATTTCCTGTGTTCATTCACTCACAGGCTACAGTAAACATTAAAGTTGGTGACCTTCAGCTTGGGACTTAAGACTCCCAGCTTCCTGGGGTCCCTGGAGAATTAGGCTATATTTTTCATCCTAACAATTACACTACCAAAATCTAAGGAATCTACACCAACTAGACCAGAACACAAAAAAGCAGATGAAGCAGAAGAAAACCAATTAAAAATTATCATCATAAAAATGATAGAGGCCCTCAAAGAAGATGTGAGAAAATCCCTTAAAAAATGATAAAAAATAAACAAACAAAAAAAAAATGGAAAAAATGAATAAATTTCTTAAACAAAGTACAGAAAGCCAAGAAAAAACAATTAAATAGGTGAAGGAAATGCTTTAAGTCTTGAAATCCACACAATAAAAAAAAACACAAACCAAAGGAATGCTGCAAATGATCACGAACTACAGACACAAGCAACCAATAGAATTCAAGAGATGGAAGAGAGAATCTTAAGCACGGAAAATAAACTGGAGGAAATAGATTCATTGACCAAAGAAAATCATATATCCAAGAAATCCTTAACACAAAATTTCCAGGAAATGTGGGACACTGTGAAAAGGCCAAACCTAAAAATAATAGGCATAGAGGAAGGTGAGGAAGCCCAGCTCAAAGGGGCTGAAATCATATTCAACAAAATCATTGATGCAACCTTTCCCAATCTGACATGCCCATGAAAGTACAGGAAGCGTACCAAACACCAAATGGACTGGACCAAAGAAAAAAGACCCCTCAATATATAACAATCAAAACACCTAATATAAAGAATAAAGAAAGAATATTAAGAGCAGCAAAGGAAAAAATGGCAGGTATCATATAAAGGCAGACCCATCAAAATGATGCCTGACTTCTCCATGGAAACTGTCAAGGCCAGAAGGTCCTGGATAGATGTTCTACAAGTACTAAGAGTCCATGGATGCCAGCCAAGGCTACTATACTCAAAAACCTCGTAATAACTATGATGGAGAAAACAAGGTATTTAATGAGAAAAGCCAGATTTTCACAATACGTATCTACAAATCCAGCTCTTCAGAAAGTTTGTAAGGAAAACTCCAATGCAAGGAAGTAACTACCCTCACAAAGACATAGTCAAAAGATAATCCCACTTCACCTGAAACTAAGGGTAAAGCAGGACAAATCTATTCACAATCCCCATGCCAACAACAAATCTAAAACAAACAAGCATTAACAATCAATGGTCCTTACTCTCCTTCAAAATTAATGGTCTTAACTAGCCTATTATAAGACACAGGCTAACAGAATGGATACAAAGACAGGATTCATCCTGCTGCATACAAGAAACACATCTAAGCTTCAAAGATAGACATTACCTCAGGGTAAAGGGCTTGGAAAAGATCCTCCAATCAAATGGACCCAAGAAGCAATCAGGTGTGGCTATCCTAATAGCTAACAATTTATACTGCAAAGCAAAATTAATCAAAAGAGATGAAGATGGTCATTTCATATTAATCGCAAGAGAAATCCATCAACACAAAGTGTCGATTCTGAACATCTATGCCCCAAAGACAAAAGCACACATTCATAAAAGAAACACTACTAAAACTCAAAGCTCACATAAAAGTTCACACACATATATAGTGGAAGACTTCAACAAACCATTCTCACCACTAGACAGGACCACCAATCAGAAACTCAACAAAGAAACAAAAAAACTAACAGAATTTATGTCTCAACAGGGTTTAACACACATCTATAAAACATTCCACCCAAACACAAAAGAATATACCTTCTTCTCTACTTCACATGGAACCTTCTCTAAAATCGACCACATACTAGAGGGCATAGCAAACCTCTACTGATACAAAAGAATTGGAATAGTCCCCTGTATCTTCTCAGACCACCATACTTTAAAATTGGAATTCAACAACAACACAAATTGCAGAAACCCTAAAACTCATGGAAACTGAACAAGGTGCACTTGCACCATATCTGGGTCAAAGAAGATATAAAGAAAGAAATTAAGGATTTCCTAAAATTCAACGAGAATGAGGACACTATATACCTAAACTTATGGGGCACCTTGAAAGCAGTGTTACAAGAGAAGTTCATTGCACTGAGTGCTTATATGAAGAAAAAAGAGGATAGTAACATTAGAGAATTAACAGTACAACTGAAAGCCATAGAACAAAAAGAAGCAAACTCACCCTGGAGAAGTAGATGCCAGGAAATTATCATTTTGAGGGCTGAAATCAGTAAAATAGAAACCAGGAACACAATACAAAAATTCAATGCAACAAAGAATTGGTTTTCGAAAAAAAATCAACAAGATAGACAAACCCTTATCTAAACTAATGAAAAAGCAGAGAGAGAGAACATGGAAATTAACAAAATCAGAAATGAAATGGGGGACATAATAATAGACACAGAGGAAATCCAGACAACATTCAGGTCATATTTTGAAAACCTGTACTCTACAAAATTTGAAAATTCAAAGGAAGTGGACAAATTTATGAATAACTATCACTACCAAAATTAATCAAGAACAGACAAACAGCTTAAATAGACATATAACCCCCAATGAAATAGGAGCAGTCATCAAAAGCCTTCCAACAAAAAAAGCCCAGGACCAGGTGTCTTCAGTAAAGAATTCTGCCAGAAATTTAAGGAAGAGCTAATTCTAATACTCCGCAAATTGTTCCAAACAATAGAAACAAAAAGCTCATTACCAAATTCTTTTTACGAGGCCACAATCACCTTTGTACCCAAGCCTCACAAAGATACAACTAAGAAAGAAAACTACAGACCCATATCCCTGATGAACTTCGATGCAAAAATACTCAATAAAATACTTACAAAAATACATCAGAAAATCATCCACCATGACCAAGAAGGTTTCATCTTTGGGTTGCAGGGATAGTTTAACATAAGAATATCTATCAATGTGACCCACCATATAAAGAAACTGTAAAAGAAAAACCATATGATCATCTCCCTAGATGCTGAAAATGTGTTTGAGAAAAATCAACACCCATTCATAATAAAGGTCTTGGAGAATTGAGGGATAACAGGAACATACCTAAACAGAATAAGAGCAATGTACAGTGAACCAACAGCCAACATCAAACTAAACAGAGAGAAGCTTAAGTTGATTTCCCTAATTTCAGGAACAAGACAAGACTGTCCTCTCTCTCCTTATATCTTCAATATTTTACTTGAAGTTTTAGCTAAAGCTATATGACAACAAAAGGGGATCAAGGGAATCCAAATTGGAAAGGAAGAAGTCAAACTGTCTCTACTTGCAGATGATATGATAGTTTACAAAAGCAACCCAATGAACTCTATCAGGGAATGCTTACATCTGATAAACACCTACAGCAAGCTAGCAAAATACAAGATAAACTCAAAAAGATCAGTAGCCCTACTTTATTCATACGAAAATGAGGCTGAGAAAGAAATCTGAGAAACACCACCCTTTACAATAGCCATAAACAACATAAAGTATCTTGGAGTAATGTGTACCAAACATGTGAAAGACCTACACAATAAGAACATTGTGGCTTTAAAGAAAAAAATTTAAGAAGATATCAGAAAATGGAAAGACCTCCCATGTTCTTCGATATAAAGGATAAATATAGTAAAAATGGCAATCTTGACAAAAGAAATCTATAGATTCAATGCAATCCCCATTAAAATCCCAGCACAATTCCTCACTGACCTTGAAAGGATAATAATCAAATTTATATGGAAAAACAAAAGACCCAAGATAGCCAAACAACCCTGTACAACACAAGAAGTTCAGGAGGCACCACCATCCCTGACTTTAAGCTCTACTATAGAGATATAGTTCTGAAACAGGCTGGTTTGGGTACAAAAAAAGACAGGAAGACCAATGGAATCGAATCAAAAATCCCAATATTAATGCACACAACTATGAACACCTGATTTTCGACAAAACAGCTCAAAAAATACAATGGAGTGAGGAAAGCATCTTCAACAAATGGTGCTGACACAATTGGATGATGGTGTGTAGGAGACTGCAGATAGACCCATGTCTATTGCCATGCACAAATTCAAATCCAAATGATTCAAAGAACTCAACATAAATCCAGCCAAACTGAAACTCTTAAAAGAGAAAGTAGGAGGTACCCTTGAATAAATTGGTATAGCAGACTGCTTCCTGAACATAACTCCAGTAGCACAAACACTGAGATCAACAATTAATAAGCATGACCTCCTCAAACTTAGAAGCTTCTGTAGGGCAAAGGACACAGTAAATAAGACCAAATGGCAGCCCACAAGACCCAGCAATTCACCTCTTAGTTATATACCCAAATGACTCACATCCACACAACAAAGACATGTGCTCAACTATGTTCATAGAAGCATTATTTGTAATAGCAAGAACCTTGGTGCAACCTAGATGCCCCTCAACTGAAGAATGGATAAAGAAGATGTGGCATATCTACAAACTGGAATACTACTCTGCAGAACAAAATAACAGAATCTTGAAATTCGCAGGCAAGTGGATGGGACTTGAAGAAACCATCCTGAATGAGGTAACCCATTCACAAAATGAGAAACAGGGTATGTACTTGCTCATATATGGATTTTAGATGTAGAGTAAAGGATAACCAGCCTATAATACATACCACCAGATGAACTTGGATACAAGGTGTAGTCTAAAAGATTCATATATGGTCCCTCACAAAAAAGGAAAGGGACAAGTCCCCCTAAGCACGTGGGAAATTGGGGGGGCAGTGAATGGAGAGAGAACTAGGAGAAAGAGAAGGGGAGGAGTGGAAAACACTGGTGACTAAATTGATTGAGTCAGGGTGAGGGAGAGGGGTGTATAAAAGAGGGAGCCATTATTGGTTTGAAGAGAAAACTGAACCTAAAGTAAGGTCTAAAGAACTACAAGACTGACTCCAACTAATAATTTAAGCAACCATAGAAAGGCTACCATAAATGCCCTTCCCTTATAGTGAGATCATCAACTAAATTATCACCATCATGGAGTCCTCATCTAGTAACTGTTGGAAACAGAAGCAAACACCCATAACTAAACACTGAGTCGAACTAGAATCCAGATGCAGAGAGAGGTGATAAGACCAGGTTGCAGAAACTCACAAAGACAGCTGACCTGAACCAAGAGGAGCTTGGGCCTACCAGACTGATGGGTAGGAACCCTGCAAGGGACTGACTCAGACCCCCTAAATATGGGTCTCTGCTAGAAGGACTGAGCAGTCTGGGGGACCTCAGACAGTAGAGACAGGATCTATTCCTGGTGCACAAAAGGACCTTGTGGACACATCCCCCATGGAGGGATACCCCCTTAACCTAGAGACAGGAGAGAAGTCCTAGTTCCTACTTCGAATGACTTCACAGATTTACATGACCCACCCTGGATAGCATAGCCCTATAAGTGAAATGGGGGTGCGGGATGAGAGGGGAGGGTGGCCAGGGTGCATGTCACAGGGGAAAGAGGGTAAGAGGGAGGGAAGGAGAGAGGGAGTGTTGGAGGGAGGGAGAGGAAACTGTGATCCATATGTAAAATTTTTAAATTATATTATTAATAAATAAAAAAGAACACATGTCCCCATGCGCACGCGCACACACACACACACACACACACCACAAACACACACAGGCAGCAAAAGGAACCCAATTCATGAATTAGTATATGGTGTGGGAATTGAAAATATACAAGAACTATACCATAATTTTGTCTGGATTAGCAAAGGATGGAAGGATGGAATGCTATAAACAGATATAGAGATGAATGTGAATGGAGCACTTACTTCTGTGTGAGAAACCTTGAATCCCTAAGAGATTTTCAGAATACCAAATCTAGAAAAAAAAAAAACTGTAATCCAACAGTATAAGATTTCAGGCTAATGCCATAGAGCAAAGGTATTTATATTTAATTTATCCCCACAATACAGATGTTAATTCATAGAAAATAAAACTTATTAAAATATTAAAGAATATTAAGAAAAGTCAAGGCATTAACATCTGAGAAAAATTTATAAGGATAATAATTGTTGAAACTGAGGAAGCCTGTCTTACAAATCATGGCACTATTGCATTTGTTTTGCACTATATTAATTTCATGGAAAACTAAAAATTTCTTTGTTGTAACTTATTTACAAAAAGAAAAATACTTTTGGGTGTATTTCATTTCACTTTGCTTTGACCTCAGAAATCAACATACTTAAGGTCAATCAAACATAAGTTTACATTTACTGTGTTTTACTTAATGTGTGAGTATTCCCTATATGTATTTTCATACACCTAGATATTCTTTGTTTGGTGGACTGAAACAAACACTGTATTAGTATAAGAATTCTCATTCTACTATTTTATGGATAATGTGATCTTCTCTGCTTTGGTGTATTTTGATTTTAACAAATAAGTGTATAAGTGTAAACATATCAATATTTGCAGAGATATTAAATGTGTGTGAGATATGTTTGACTGTGTTTATGAAATATAGAAAATTAGTGATAGATATTTTACCATTATGAAAGTAGCTAAAATTATGTATTGATATTGCAAAAACAATTTCTTTAAATTTATTTTAATTTTGTAATGTAGGTATTTGAAGAAGCTATTCCAAATATATAAAAATCATCTTGGAAGTTTTATATTTACAGAAAAGGTGAGGAGCATGATATACCAACTTACAGGATATGTCACTCCTAGATTAACTTCTATTTTAAATGTTGAAGGATTTTTGTTATTTGTTTGGTTTGATTTTAATGTTAAATCTTACTTTAGAAAACTTTTTTTAAAAAAAAGCAATATAAACGAAAACAGAACTGAACTCATCTGTTTCAAGATACATACTGGAAAAAAAAAAAAGAAACAATTTAAAATGTTTAACTGCTATTTAACAGTACATGAGATTTGAAAATTTTACATCCTTTTATTCAAATGATTTACTAGGAATAAATGGGGGACTTTGAATCATTTTTAGGCAAGAGACAAATTTCAATTCATGTAGGAATTAATTCAGCTTTAACAGAACTAATTCCACTGGAACACATCAACATAGCCTAAAGATATTTTTAATTTTAGAATTCTAAGCATCATTTTTGTAATAGTAGGAATGAAAATATTTTGTCATATTGTTAATGTTAATTGTTTACATGACACATATTAGCTATTTTGTCAGAAACTGCTGTTCTTGCATAAATATGATCCCATAATGAGCACCCGCCTTCTGAAACATCTCGTTTAGAATGACTAATGAATACAACATCTGCAATTATTTAAATTTTATTCCTATTTTAGATTGAAATTTTATATATGAATAGTCTTTGAAGTAACTCTCTCAGGAAAAAAACAAATTTAGTAATTAAGAATGAAATGATTGCAGTTATTTTTGACAATAATATTTTTCATATTCTTAAATAAAAGAAATTCTTTTGCAGATGGAAATGGAGTTCCCAACAACTCCCTTGTTGCAGGGTTTTTCCTCTGTTTCTTAGTAGGATATGTGGCCACATTGTTTTTGACAGAAAAAAAAAATTATGTCATTTTAATACTAAATTGTGTAGTTTTTCACAAGGGATTACACTTTCATGATCTTAATTTATATATTCAGTACTACTTATTTAAATTATTTTACTTTAACAGAATGATCATATAAGTGATTTTCTTAAGATAAATTTTATCATGTGACTAAAACATACATGTAGTCCATATTATTTTTATGTATGCTGATGATGATTGATTAGGGTTTGAAGGCAGAATAATTAAATTCATTAAAAGATGACAACAGTTATTAATACTGAAAAAGAATCCATTGATGGTTATTTTAACAGAAATGTGAATAATAAGAAAGTCAATAAACCTATGAGGATTCACCAAGGTGCACATGAGTTCAGGAGCCTGCTTGTCCACATGACTCTAAATGAAAAAATATAGATATGGAAGAATCTATGACTTAATGTTGAAATAAACATTTATGTTATGTTACAATATTTCATACTGAGTAATGGAATTATTTTCAGCATTTAAAACAGTATTTTAATTCTGAGTTATATCTCTGGAATATTGAAATAATAGAATTCATGAAAACCTAAACCTCCCAGTATGCTATATCATTTTCTCAAATCAAAGTTTGGCTGTATGTTCATGTGGTTATAAAATGGTTTTGTTTCTTTTTATTGTTTGTTTTTTTTCTTTGTTTTAATTATGAACTCTTGGCTGTTTACTAGAGTCTCATATTGACTAGCTCTCTCTTAATCATTAATCCATAATTACTAATATATTTATTTCTAAGTAATCTTATCTTATGGAGAATGCTAGACTCACATGTCCTTTCTTCCTAAGATCACCTCATGACTCCATCAGAGGTTTTGCAGAATCCTCCACCTCTCCTAGGGCCACCTATATTGCATTCCTATGGCCAACAGTGCTTTATTTATTAACCAAGAAGAGAAACACATTTACAGAATGACATATCCCATCATCTCCTCTTTTCAGTCTAAATAAAAAAAGGTTTTAACTTTAACATAGTAAAATATGTAACAAAACAGTTATTAAACAAGTACTGTAATTACAATATTTAGTTCAATAACATTTAGCAAGATTTAAAGAAATATTTTATCTATCTATTTTATCTTTGTTAGTATGAAGGCTCATATGTAACTTATCTTTTATCATAACTAAGGAAAACTATAACCATTACTATCTGTCTTCAACTACTTCAAAGATCACAAAACGATAATATATAAACTCTAGTATTGACAGAGACAACTTGCTGCCTGATCAGTCACCCGAAATTCTTCTGTAATGTTTTATCTCTGGCAGACTCCTCAGCAAAGCAGGAAACTACATTGTCTGCATGTATTGGCAGTTTGTCAGTCACTTTTCTGTGTGTCTCATGTAATGTCTGGCAGACTCTCATGAAGTAAGAACACTGAAGCACTGTCCATCTTGTTTCAGCAGTCCTTTCCCGTGAGTAATATATGTCCAGGCATCTCTTTTGCCTGTTACATCTCTGCAGAGAAATGGATGTTTATAAATATTTATCTCTTTCTCTCTTTATATACAAACACATGTGTGAATCTAACTTAATAATTACTGATATAGAGATTTCAGAAAATAAATAAAATGTTAAGGATTCAACTGATAGTAAAAACAAACATAGACTTTTTATATTTTTATGTACTAGGATTACAAAATCAAAGAAACTACAAGGGTCTTATAATAATGAGAAATTGATGAAATTTGGTATTGATCTTACAAGAGGAGGTAAACTCTTACATTACACAAGAAGTACTTTCTGCGGCTTGGTTATTAGAATACATTCCTGATTTATCTCCATGGATGAGTATATAATAAAGGGTTAATAGAAGGTGGATTATGGGTGGAGGAAGCAAATAATTTTGGTGTGCTGTTGAAGAATGTGCTGTTTAGACATTCTCAAGTTGAAACAAACATTATTTCCCAAGAAGAGAATAGCACAACTGAAAAATTTCCTCTATTAGATTAGCCTGTGGATATGTCTGAGGCATGTTTTCTTGATTGATTGTTCCTATTGAAGGTCCCAGCCAACTGTGATCAGTGAAAAACTAGGCATGTGCTCCTGGTCCCTTTAAAAAAATAGCTGAGATTGGCCAGACTCAGAAACTCCTGCTGCATTTTTGCAGCCCTTTCCTTGTCCCCAATCATTTTTGCACCATCCCAACATCTCTGCCCCATTTCTAGTAGCCCTGACCTGTTCCCAGTAACTCTTTTCTAATCACCAAAAGCCCCTGTCTCATTAGTCCATGCCCTTCTGTGAATGCATTTCATTGCCAATGCCTAGGCCAATCTGTCTTGGTGGCTGTGAAACTTGGTTTACATTGATTGTCAAATTCACCGGATCCGGATTCCTTTGAAGCCAAGTTTCTCTGCACAGCTCTCTTAGAGATTTTCTAGATTAGGTTAATTGATGTAGGTAGGCCCTCCCTAAATACAGGCAACATGAGTCCCAGACTGCATAAAAAAAGGAGAAAAGTAACTTAGCATGGGCATTCATCTCTTTGCAATGACTGACTGTAGATGTTCTGTGACCTGCTACATCTTACCGTGGATGTCATGACTTCATGAACATGAAGGACTGTATCCTCAGTGTGAATGAAAATAACTCTTCCTACGCTGAACCTCTTAGAAGAAAGTAGGAAGTACCCTTGAACAAATTGGTATAGGAGACCTCTTCCTGAACATAACTCCAGTAGCACAGACACTGATATCAACAATTCATAAGTGGGAGCTCCTCAAACACAGAAGCTTCTGTAAGGCAAAAGACACAGTAGACAAGACCAAATGGCAGCCCACAAACTGGGAAAAAATTATACCAATTCTATATCTGACAAAGTTCTGATCTCCAAAATATACAATAAATCAAGAAACTAGTCAACAAAACACCAAATAGCCCTATTAAAAAATGGGGTACAGAATTGAGGAAAGAATTCTCAAAAGAGGAAATCAAAGAGGCTGAGTGACACTTAAGAAAGTGTTCAACATCCATAGTTATCAGGGAAATGCAAATGAAAACAACTTTGAGATTGCATCTTACTCCTGCCAGAATGGCTAAAATTGGAAACACCAATGACAACTTATGCTGGGGAGGATGTGGAGAAAGGGGAACACTCCTTCACTGATGGTGGGAGCCATTTTGGAGATCAGTATAGAGGTTCCTCAGGAAAATGGGAATTAGCTTACCACAGGACCCAGCAATTCCCCTATTAGGTATATACCCAAATGACCCACATCCATGCAACAAAGACATGTGCTTAACTATGTTCATAGCAGCATTATTTGTAATAGCAAGAACCTGGTTGTAACCTAGATGCCTCTCAACTGAAGAATGGATAAAGAAGATGTGGCACATCCACACAATGGAATACTACTCTGCTGAAAAAAAAAATAACAGAATCTTGAAATTCGCAGGCAAGTGGATGGAACTTGAAGAAACAATCCTGAATGAGGTAACCATTCACAAAAAGAGCAACAGTTATGTACTCACTCATATATGGATTCTAGACCTGGAGCAAAGGATCACCAGCCTATAATTCACACCACCAGACAAAGTGGGATGCAAGGTGTATTCTAAGAGATCCACATATGGTTCCTAACAAAAGTGGGAAGGTACAAGTCCCCCAGAGCACATAGGAAATGGGTTGGCAGTGAATGGAGAGTGAACTAGGAGAAAGAGAAGGGGAGGAGAGGAAATCACATGCAACTAGCTAGATTGAGGATTGAGTCAGGGTAAAAATAAAAAACAAAAAAAGGAGACAAAGAGAGAGACAGAGAGACAGAGAAAAAATAAAAGCATGAGCCATTATTGGTATGAAGAGAAAACTGAACCTAAAGGAAGGTCTAGAGACCTACAAGACTGACTCCAACTAACAATTTCAGCAACGGTGGAAAGGCTACACAAATGCCCTTCCCTGATAGTGAGATCATCAACTAAATTATCCACCATCATGGAGCCCTCATCTAGTACCTCTTGGAAACAGAAGCAAACACACATAGCTAAACACTGAGTTGATCTAGAATCCAGATGTAGAGGGAGAGGACAAGACCAGGTTGCAGAAATACACAAAAACAGCTGACCTAAACAAGGAGGAGCTAATGGCCCCCGCAGACTGATTGCTGGGAATCCAGCATGGGACTGACTCAGACCTCCTGCATATGGGTCTCAGTTAGAAGCATTGAGCAGTCTGTGGGACCTCACAGTAGAAACAGGATCTATTTCTGGTGAACAATGGGACTTTGTGGACACATCCCCTATGGAGGGATACCCCTTAACCTAGAGACAGGAGAGAAGTCCTAGACCCTACTTTGACAGATTTACATGACCCAACCTGGATAGCATAACCCTACAAGTGGAATGGGGGGGATGGGAGGGGAGTGTGGCCAGGGTGCATGCTACAGGGAAAAGTGGGTAAGAGGTTGGGAGGGAGGGAGGGAAGGAGGTTGGGAGGGAAGAAGAGAGAGGAAACTAGGATTAATATAAAAATAAAAGATGACAGAAAATCTATGGATTTATACTATCCTATCTTTAACATGGTTCTTTAGTGTTGACTTATGATACAAAAGCACTAGTATCCCCATATTACAGATAATGAAATCCAGATTAAGCATATTTGATTGTTTATATTGACTGTCAACTTGATAGTCTATAGAATTAGCTTAGAGATAAATCCTTGGACATGCCCACAATTCTTTGAGAGAGTTTCTATGTTGGGTTAATAGAGCTGGGGTGACACCCTAACCACCAACCAAACAAAAACAAACAGGGCAACTCTAGTATTTTTTGCTTTCTCCTTGCTGCTTGTGGACACAGCATGACCAGCAGCCTCAATGTTCTTCAGCTGTGACTTCAAACTGTCTTCAAACTGGAAGCCAAATAACCTCTTCCTCTC
Organism: Cricetiscus sungorus; assembly: GCA_030556225.1. Lineage (NCBI taxonomy): Eukaryota > Metazoa > Chordata > Mammalia > Rodentia > Cricetidae > Cricetiscus > Cricetiscus sungorus. The sequence continues at coordinate 31,132,109 of JANBXA010000651.1, read as the reverse complement.
CTAAACTGCTTTCATCAGGTATTTTGTCCTAATGATGAGCAAAGTAATTACTGAGGATAAGGAATCCCTCAAGGCCAGGAGCAGCAATTCTCAAGCTTCCTTATGCTGTGACCCTTTAATTCAGTTCCTTAGGTTGTGGTGACTCCCAACCACAAAATTATTTTTATTGCTATTTTGTAATTGTAATTTTGCTACTGCTATTAATTGTAATATAAATATCTGATATTCAGGATTTCTGATATTTGACCCCTGTGAAAGGGTCATTCAATCCCAAAAGGAGTCATTACCCACAGGTTAAGAATCACTAGCCTAGCATATACTGCTTAAGAGACTTCATTCCTTGCAGCAGTATGGCTATTGATGAACTAGATATGCAGAATTCTGACAACATCGCTGGTCCTTAGTTCCCTCACTGTCCAGGCCTTATAAATGAGACCCATGTTCAGCCAGCTATCAGTGTTGGGGTCCTCTTTCTGATTATCCTACCTATGTGTGTCTCATGAAACTTTCAAAATATTGTTATTTATTGACAAATGCTGTTTTTATTCTTGATATATATATACACTCATCCACAGCTAAACACGGTGGATTCCCCAAGCTTCAAAGGAAGAGACCCAGTGGAGACCTCCAATTTAGACTCTTTCTGCATAATGTCTGAATGTTGAAATCCCTATGCAGATTGTCCTGGGGTATATAGAGAAATAAGATGAGCAGTTCCTCATGGACTCTTCTTCAGTTCTCACCTCCAAGAACTTGTGAATTCTTGAGTATTCCCCTCTCTATGATGGGTTATGATCAATCAGCCAAATAAACCCTTTCATCTTCAGATTATTTGTGTCTGTAAATTATCACAGTAACTGAAACCAAACCAGGACCGAGATATGGTTTTTTTCAGGTCAGTTTCTTTCAGTTTTCCTTTTTGTACTTACTTCCACTGGCAACAACAATGGCATCATGACATTGAACCTCATTTAAACTGAAAGTTATAGAGCAAGTTGACCTTCAGACTTCTAAAAGTGAAAGACAAAATAAATCATTCTCCTTTATGTTGATTTTCTCAGACTGATTTTTATAGCAACAACATGAGCTACCAAACAGTTAACCCTGCAATTCCTTATTATCACACATCAACAAAGTGAGGAATCCTTTTTGGTGATCTCAGTAATATGTGTACCTGCTACTGAAGCATGAATTGTATGAAAATCATTGCCAGACAGTATATTACTCTTAGTATTTGACCTCTTCTTCGTGGTATTAAGATTCTTGTAAAACGTTATGAATGTCCTAGTCAAATCATCTGTGCAATCAGAGATAGGTTGATTAAATACTCTATTTTATTTTATTTTGCCTCAATAATGTTGTGATGTCAGGCAATTAACGTTAAGTTATGCAATATCTTAATCTATAAGAAACAAGTCTCTATGTTTAGTTTACAATGTCAAGGAAATGAAAAATATTTGAAGTTTAAATATATATTGTATCAGGCTTCCTCTTATCAGTTATCTAGACTTCATTTGAGACCTCTTGCAGCAATAATGTATATAGAAATATTATAATCAGAATAAAACAAAAGTACTGAAAGTTCATGTTAATCAATACATGCATAACTATTAGAGATCATTGCATTTAAAGGTTAGAAAAGCTAAACACTTAATGCTTAATAGTTCTTTTAATAAAGAAATTAGGCTCCTAACAAGAAAGAAAGAAATATCTGCAACAAAAGGAACCTCAATTGTAAATAGCTGAAGACAGATTTGACCCCAAAGAGGCAGTATAAGTAGCATTTTTTGAGTGTTTCCTTCTTATTAAAAATAGAATCTTTTCTCATACAATACGTCCTGATTACAGTGTCCTTTCCCTTTACATTTTAAAATTCCTCCCTATATCTTCTCTCATCTGGATCCACTTCTCTGGTACTCTAAATAATTGAAAATACCAAAAGTGACAACTATCAAAATGCCACGCAAAATGAATAAACAAAATGTGGCATAGACATGTGATAGAATATAATTTAGAGAAAACAAGGAATAAGTTACTGAGTCATGCTACAACATGAATAAATCTCTCTGTCTCCCTGTCTCTCTGTCTCTGCCTCTCTCTCTCTCTCTCTCTCTCTCTCTCTCTTTCTCACTCACAAACACACACACACACACACACACACACACACACAAACACACACACAAACCATATATGAGGAAAAGCCTGGAAAAGTCATATATGATGTGACTTTAATATTAGAAAATATCTATATAGGTAAATCTATAGTGACAGAGTCCATTCATGGTTTCCAGTTTTGTAACTCTACCAAAAAGGCAGAGATTGTGAATTAGTATAGGGTTCCTTTATGAACCTGAACCAATATTCTTACGTTGGAAAGAGATGATCATTGCCCTTTTATGAACATACTAAAACACAACTTATATGTCCTCTGAAGATTGAAATTTAAAAAGATTGATATCCATAGTACAGTTTTGGAAATAAAAAGCAAATAGGAATAAATAATGGGTCACACCTCTAATCTCATCAGTCTGGAGGCCGAGGCAAGATGACTGCCATGACTCAAAGGCAGCCTATACTCCACAGTGAATTGTAGAAGAGCCTGAGCTGTAGAGTACCAATGAAATCTATCTTGAACAGCCAAAAGACAAAAAAAATATATAACATTATCATGCACACACAAATGCGAGTGCACAGAGTTAGGTGAATATTCTGTATAGTCGAATATTCTGTATAGTCTTTTTTTTTTTCTTTTGATATTTCAAGACAAGATTTCACAGATATCTGCCCACTTCTGCTTCCAGAGTGCTGGGATTAAAGGTATGCCCCACTGAGAGCTAGTGTAAAGATTTTGTTTGTAATTTTGAAGATAGTTTGGAACAGAATGTGCAAGAATTACTTGCAAGGCTCAGTGGCATAATGAAGTAATGTTTGAGGGAGAAAAAATGAACCGAAAGTCACATTTCTGGACAGACTTCAACAACAAGAAACTAGTAGATTGACTCGGGGAAAGAATAGAAGAGAACAAGAAAAAAGATACCATAATAGAGGGAGCCATTACAGGTTTAAAGAGAGATCTGGCACTAGGGAAATGTCCAGAGATTTACAAAGATGACCCCAACTAATAATCAAAGCAATAGTGAAGAGGCTACCTAAAATGCCCTTTCCTGATAATGAGATTGGTGGCTACCTTATGTGCCATCCTAGAGCCTTCATCCAGTAGCTGATGGAAGCAGAAATAGACACCCACAGCTAAACACTGAGCTGAACTCCTGGAATCCAGTTACAGAGAGGAAGGAGTGATGAGCAAAGGGGGCAAGACTATGTTGGGGAAACCCACAGATATAGACAACCTGAACAAGTGAGACCTTATAGACCCCAGTTTAATAGCTGGAAAACTAGCATAATGCCAACCCAGACCCCTGGAACATAGGTGTTTGGAGGAATGTGCAGTCTATGGAGCCTCTGGCAATGGATCAGAATGTATGCCTAGTATAAGAATGAACTTTGGGAGTTCATTCCACATAGAGATACTTCCTCAGCCTAGACATATGAGGGAGGGCCTAGGCCATACTCCAAATGATATGACTGTCTATCAGATAGAGTAAAAACTAGTTATTCAAAAGCAGATGCATGAATGTTATAGAACTTCAAACCATTAATTGCCACCACAGATGTACCTGATTTTACTGTTCACAGATATGATTAAGAAAGGAAGACGATGGTATACTTATGCCACATGGAAATAAATTAACAAATGAAGTGTTAATCACCACCATCCTCAGAGGGCTAAAGTTCTTACCATGATTTTTCTGAATGTTATAAAAATCTAGGGGGTGATTAAAAGGATTTGAGTCAGAGTATCAAGTATTTTCTGTCTCTTAAAATGTAGACATGTTATCCTTAAAATGGATATTATTACAATTAAATCACCTAACATAATGATACAAAATGTATTGTCCCTATAATTATTTATAATAAATAAAAATGAATAGTGATTGCATATTATACTGAATTATCTTACATAAGTATTAGTTACTTTGTCCTTATTAGTAAGAATTATTTGAGTCATTTATGTTCAAATAATGCATTACTTATATGAAAAGAACATTATAGCTATTGAGTATTTAAATTAATGTCTTTCTCATAGACAATAAAATGAATGTATAATCACAGATACCAGAACATATATCATTCATGTGACTACAATACACGATTAAGTGACTTTATTTTGTTTCATAAAAGTCTTTGAGGGAAATAAACTCTTTCACTAGAAATAACCCTTTGACATTAAAAATAATTAAAAATCAGATAAAATGTGAGGCAAGACACTGATAATACCAACAAACTTTATAAACTATTACATTTACTTATTTATGTATTGATATGAACACTTGTATGACACAATTTGTGAGTGGAGGTCAGAAGAAAACTTGTAAAAGTGGGATTACTCTTTTCAATGATGAATTCTGGGATTGGACTCAGTCATTAGACATGGTGACAATTGCCTTTAACTCCCAATTCAGGTAGCAAGCTCAACAACACACATTTTGACAAATTTATACCATGAATGTTCATTAAGAATAAAATATTTTTGATTAGATTGATATTTACAGCTTTCAAAAAATTATCTACATATTAAATTTGAAAAGAATAATAGATTTATTTTCATTAACACATATGGTTCTAAACATTCACTAACATAAAATGCAAATATTTGTAATTAAGTGTAATTATATTAGTTTTTCCTGTTTGGGATAATGCTGTATACATAAATAGTTCATCTGAGATGTTCTCAATTATAAAATGATCTCACTTACTTCAAGTGTTTTTATGGCTGCTTGTCATTCTACATAAAGTTTTATATAAACTAATGGGTTTTAAACATATGGAATGTAAAAATTGAAGTTTATAAGACAGCCTGTGCCTTCTACCAAAGGGAGGCTTGGTTCATTCTTATCCCAAAATTCTTTAATTGTTTTTTTGAAATTCAAATTTGATTAGAAAGAGTTCACATTATCAAACTGTCTTAACTTAGACACAGGTAACCCAACCACTTTTGGACCAAGCTCCTGCTAACAAACATCCTTCACCATGATGAACTGTCTCTAGAAATGTAAGACAAAATGAATGTTTCCATATTTAAGTTAATACTGATAAGTTTATGTAATAACATCAGAAAAGAAACTTATAGATTAACCATTACTTTTATTTCCTTCTTTACTGAAAGACTCGAGTCCACAGGAATCAAAGATGTGTTTAAGAATCTTACATTCCAGTGTGACTGAATCATTACTAATGTCTTCTTTTTTTATTAATAATATAATTTAAAAATTTTGCATGTGGATCCCAGTTTCCTCCTCCTCCCTCCCTCTCTCCCTCCATCCCTCCTACATTCTATCTCCTGTGACATGCACCCTGGCCACCCTCCCCTCCCATCCCCCCACCCACATTCAAATTGTAAGGCAATGCTATCCAGGTTGTGTCATGTAAATCTGTCAAGTCATTCAAAGGAAGGACTAGGATTTCTCTCCTGTCTCTAGGTTAAGGGGATATCCCTCCATGGGGGATGTGTCCACAAGGTCGTTTTGTGCACAAGGAATAAATCCTGTTTCTACTGTCTGAGGTCCCCCTGACTTCCTTGTTGCTGAGACCAGTATTCAGGGGGTCTGAGTCAGTCCCATGCTTGATTCCCAGCTATCAGTCTGGGGAGGAGCATTAGTTCCTCCTTGTTCAGGTCAGCTGTCTTTGTTTCTGCAACCTGGTCTTGTCCCCTCTCTCTGCATCTGGACTGTATTTCAACTCAGTGTTTTGTTATGGGTGTTTGATTCTCTTTCCAACAGGTACTAGATGAGCACTTATGGTGATGATAGTTCATTTATTGATATTAGGCAGAAAGTTCCTCTATACAATCACATTCCTTGCTTAGACTAAGTGCATTCCTCTCAACACAGGCTCCTTTATTCCAAATAATTATGTTAGCTTCAATTCATCCTAGGAGCAGTGTCTTCCAGTTGTCCTTGTCCTAGTGGTATATTCATAAGGAAGAATTTCATAAAGAGGAAAGGAGGAGATTCAACATATTTTCTAACTACTATTCAAATATGTACTTTACATTTTCTCCTTAATAATAGAGATAGGATGTAGAAAATTTTACACACAAAGCCATTCTTCATGGTATGGGTAAGCCATCCTTGTTTTGATTATGACACTCAATCCTATTGATGAGAAATCCAGTTAAAGTTTTAATTATTTTTCCACAAAATGTCTATTCCTTTGTTTGAGGCTGTTTTTGTTTGTTTGTTTGTTTGTTTTTTCTTCTCTTGCAATTGCTTTCTAAATGATTTATACATCTATATAGAGAGTTAATTTTTATTTAACTCAATAAAAGTTAGTATTTATTAAAATAGGAAGCCTGGTGACTCATGTTTCTCTCCTGTTCTAGTCATTATTACTTCGAATAATATTTGTTATTGAAATTAAATTTGTAATTTCACTTCCTTTCTGGTCTAAGCACTTCTTAGTCATATGTTAAATTTTAGTAATCTGTTTTACGCTTCTTAATTTTCATTTGGTATTTTATATTTGTCTCTTTTTGTACCACTTTGGTAAATTTTAAAAGTGTAATCTGCCCTTTACCAAGCTGTTCTTTAGCTGAGCATAGTATGTGAATTAACCTACAAATGAAGCAGACTCTAGAGCTAGAACCCTGTTTGCACAGCCTTGAGCATGTCTTGGAATTCTCCATGCTTCAGTGTCAGTCTTTCACAAACACACTGATCACACTGCCTATTTGTGAGGATATTGTGAGTTAATATTTGTGTTTCTGTATTTCATTTACTGACTTACACAGTTTGTCTGTGCTCTCAACTTCATGTATCTGTACTTGGTACATTGTTTTCTATTGCAGCCCTAGGGAAATAAAATAAATATTTTATAAAATTCATCTTCATCTTGAATGCCAGTGTCATGTAGATGGTATTGCTTTTTATATAATACCATCTGTTTCCCAGATATCAAAATCCTTACTAGAAAGTTACATGTCTCAATAAAGTATGCGGGTCCTTTGCTATTTATACTTAGTTCTAAAGATTTCCCTCCACATTTCTCTATTCAAACACGTGACTTAGACAAACGTTGCTATTCACAGTATATACAATAGCACATTTATCTCAGTAGTTAATTTTTTATTGAGCTATGAAAATATAAATTCATATTTTGTGGATAATTTTGATAGTTAATGGCTTTAAAAAACTCAATTTCTAATTTTTTTATTTTGTGAAGTTACATACATGAACCTTTGGTAATATGTTTATGAAATTATAGGAAGAAAAGTAAAAGTTTTATAGCTCTATGTGAACAATATCATAAGGTTGTATTATTTTATTTATGAAAATGTTCATGTAAAAGAAAAAGTGTAGTGGTTATTGCTTTACAACTTTTTCACTGATATGCATGATGTATATTGCTGTGGGTTTCTACCTCATACCACACACATACATACACAAGCATGAAAGGAGAGAGAGAAAAAGAGACAGACAAAAATGACAAAGACAGAGAGACATGGAGGCAAGGAAGCTAGAGACTTATTACTAATACAATTCCAACTACTAAATTAAAAAAAAATGTCTGTAATAGGTAACTTTATTTCAGAACAGGCTTTATCATTTGTAGGCAAATTATTATAAATACATTGCATATTCATTAGACATAGCCATCTTAATATAAAATAATTAAGGTTTCTGCTTTACTTCACATGTGTTACTGTACAGAATGGAAGATCAAAGATCTTCTGTTACTCCAACTAGTTTCTTGTGACAATGAGTCAAAGAATGGGTAGCAATAGCACCTTCCTGGTACATGGGAATAGACAACAGCAAATGAACAGCTTCCTCCAAACGTGATACTCATCTTCCCACCAGTAACTCTTCAGAATTGACTTTACGCACTCATGTCTTCTGATATTGGAGATGTTTTAAGATGTCTTATATCTATTTGCAAGAAGTAATTAGGATTATTTTTATTTTCAAAAACAATTCCTTCTTCCACACCCAATTAATGTGTTCTGTCTTGAATGTCATAATTATTCATCAATAAGATATTATATGCCAACATCTTCATTTGTTGTGAGTTAAATAATAGAAAGGTTGGTGTATTTCAAACTTTCTACAGTTAAAATTGAAAAAGAACTATGAGGGTTATTTATTACTACTTTTTGGGACAGAATTCTTGCGTCCCCATGTGGACTCAAATGCCCATGTGGCAGAAGATGACTTTGAAATTTGATCCTCCAGTGAGTTCTGGATTTACAGATGTAAGCAACCACACTCAGTTTTTAGTGTAAGAAATCTAATCCTAGTATAATATGCATGCTATATTGTACTCGCCTACCCCTGCCAGCAAGAAAGATGCAACTCCAGGAAGATCTTCTTCATGCAGTTTTAATCAGGATCCTTGAAACAAGTTCTTCTGACCCGCAGGAGCCCAGGGGACCTCTGCACAGGCTTCAGTCCCCTTGCGCTAAACAACCCCAGTGAGTTACATGGACCCTGCAGATAGGCTACTCTAAAGCAAAAGCAGACAGGCTGAACAAACTTAACCAAATAAATGTTTGTTTATACAAGAGAGCGCTCACCCTTGGGGAGGTGGAAGGCAGAAGCCAGAGTCTTCTTTAAGGCGTGGCACTAAGTGGCTCTCTACAGTTCCCCCTTTTTGTTTTAATAACACAACAGGCAAGGGTAGTTGTCTGGTCTCCAGTAAAGCAGTGGACATTGTAATGACCCTGAATCCTGATAGTCAGCATGTGTAATGTTCTCACACTGAACGCTGGTAACACACAAACCTGGATATTTCATTTCACAACCCAATTGGGCCAGCTGTCACAAAGTATCTATTTGCTCCTGCACCAGATTAATTCTTTGGTTTACAGTCGTGAGACCTCCTTTTAGTTGAGCGCCAATTGTGGATTGAACATCCAAAGCAGTAGCCACATACTTGGACAACTCATTTAGCCTAGAGGCTGTCTGCACCAATGTATGCACAGCCACAGCAGCCGTGACTGAATCCACAACTACAAAAAAGATAGCTGCAACTATGGTTGCTGTCATGCCAAAACCTTTCCCTGGAGCCTCTAGCAAACAGGCCATAAAATCTGAAAATGGTTCCATTGGGCCTTGCAATATCTTAGTGAGTTTACCACTCACTTATTAGGTAATAACTTCCATGCTTTTATGGCAATCTGATTTACTTGTTCAAAAACTTGTATTGGATATCCTGTCTGTTGTTTTGTAAAGTGTCCCTGTCCACGTAACTTGTCCCTGTCCCATGCTATGTTTCTGGCTGCCAGGTTAGCTGTAGCCTGTTCATTTGCATACTCAATTAAAAAGGCTTTCCAATCCAGACTGCCCGGGGATTAGACGTGCTCAAACCAACACACCCCAATCACCAGGAGTCATGGTATATCTATTTAGGGCTTCAACTTGAGCTACAGTAAAAGAAGCTGAAATTCCATATGTTCTCATGGACTCAGCCAAAGCCTTGATGACCTTAAAGTATAAAGGTTCCTCATATCTATTGCCTTGTGCATCCTGGAAAACTGAATAGGCCAGACTTAAGTCATTTCATATGGCTTTCCAGACCTCAGGGCAAAAGGAATGCCCTGTATCTCGGTCCCGCCCTTCCTCGTTCTGATCAGGAGAAGGGAGATCAATGCGCCGAAGGCATTGCTCCAGGAGGGTCTCTCCCCTCCCCACATCACCATTTCTCCTCTCCCTTTCCCCTCTGCCCCTTAAGGGACTGTTGCTGAACCTTTTCTATGAGGGCTTGCAGTTGTTCCTCAGAGTCTGTTTCGTCCTACCTGACTCTTCTGTGCTCTTAACCTCTTCTGATCTTTCTTCTTGTAACATTTCTAGAACAGCTTTCCCCTTTTCCATCGCTTCTTTACAGTACGTGTGGTCTTCAATACAGCTATGCACTAACTTCGAAACAGGTCGGACTCTGGACTTTAGTTTCCCTTGTTCCCAAGCAAAATCAAGATCCCTGCCTAACTTGTCCCAGCACGCTACCGTGAGGTCTCCTGAAAATGGGAACCAAGGTGCAATGGCATCACATTCGCTCAGGAATCTTTCTAGTGTGCTTTTCTTTATCTTAAGTTTCTTTGACAAAAGTAGCTCCTGAAGAGCCAGAAAAATTGGATGAGACTGAGAAGTCCTGATTTTGAAAATTCTACTTTCTGTTCATTACAACCTCTCACTCAATGCCTGAGACTTTATTGCTGCTTAATACCACGGTCTTTAGTTTGGTCGTAATTTACCTGAACCTTTTATTGCTCCTTACTGGAGACCTTATTGCCTCTTTACAGAGGGCCTTACATTTGGTCCCAACTTACCTTGGGAACTTTGCAGCGCTTCCCTGACTGCAAGAAGTTCTGATCTGAAAAATTCACCATATGGGCTGCCATTTGTATGTGCCTACCCCTGCCAGCAAGGAAGACACGACTCCACGAAGATCTTCTTCATGCAGTTTTAATCAGGTTCTTCTGACCCGCAGGAGCTGGGGGGACCCCAGCACAGGCTTAAATCCCCTTGCCCTAACCAACCTCAGTGAGCTATGTGGATCCTGCAGATAGGCTACTCTAATGCGGAAGCAGACAGGCTGAACAGACTTAACCAAATAAGGGCTTGTTTACACCAGAGAGCACTCATCCTTGGGGAGGTTGAGCGCAGAAGCCAGCGCCATCTTCAAGTCATGGCACTTTGCAGCTCTCTACACTATATAAGAACTCTGGCCAATGATTTATATCTCTTCCACTCTTGTATAATTTTGATTCAGTTTTCTATACTGCTGTCTTTTTAGAAACTATTGACACTCATGCATATGTATAGCATACACCAATTGAGTAGTCAATCACAAATAAACATATTTTAGCAAAATTCGCTGTCATTCAAAGAACAGTTGGGAATTATTTTTTTTAAGTCTATCAAACTGATTATTGTAAAGCAACTTAATTTATTTAAAGTATGTGACATCAACATTTCTTATTTTTGTTTTTACATACATCAAGGATAAAGAAAATCCAATACTTTTATATGGCTAAGTCTCAGAATTGTGTGATTCACACAATTTAGTATAGTCCAAAACAAGAAAGACTTGAAACATTATTGATAATCTAATCAACTTAAAGAATTATCCACTGTATCTTGGTAGTGATAACATATATTCCTAGTTTCTCTGGGTGTCTGGGATGTATATGATGTGTAAATGTGGCATAATCACATGTGTGTCACACACATATAATTCTCTATGTTAGAGGGGAGGCCAGAAGAGGACAACAATTATCAAATTTTTTCATAATCTGCCTTATTCATTTCAGAGAGTCATTCACTGAACCTGAAGTGAGGCTGGCAGCAAGCAAGTGCCAATGTCCTTGTATCTATGGTTGCAGAAGCATAGGGGCCATGGCAACATTTGAACCGAGTTCATTACAGTTTCACAGTGGCACTCATACTGGTTGAAATATCTCATCAGCTATTGTGTGTGATAGTGCCAAAACATCAATCTTTTGAAACATTTCTATTGGATTGTATTATTTGTATTGTTTGGGGTGTTATATTTGAATATGTTTGAATATCCTGTGCATACAGTATACTTGGAAGCAAGAAGAGAGCATCAGGTCCCCTTTGTTGAAGTTACAGGAAGCTGTGTGCCATTGTATGGGATCTAGGATTTAACTTGTATACTCTGGAAGAGCAACCAGTGCTGACTGTTGAGCCTTTATTCCAAATTTAAAGACACAATGTCAAACTCATTGGCTATTCTACAAAATGAAAGCATGTAAGGTGTCATAAGAAAATACTCCCAAAATAAAATCTAAAAAGTATTTCAAATTATAAGGTTGATAGAAAAAGATATGTACTTAAAAACAAACTAACCACAATTTGATTGAATAAGTCTAAGCAGGAGTTACAAATTAAGAGAGGAAAATTGGTGGATCAGGAAAATCATCCAAGCCAGATGTACCATGGAAAACAGTTGCAAATAAGAAAGTTCATAAATTATGGATCAGGTACAAAGAAAAACTAACATAGCCACATTAACACAAGGAAATAGAATGCAATACAAAATAATGATAATCAAAGGTGGGCCTCTAGTACTGATAGGAATATAAGTGAACACGTACAATTTCACTAACCTGCAGGACCTGAAGTGAAGACCAGATACAAAACAAAAATAACATAGTTATAAAGAAGAAATTAAGATGTATAACAACAAATGAGATTTTTGACATATCAGTTTAAAAATTGTTTTTGGGCAACAAAATGTTTGAACAAATTTCAACAATATGAAGAATATTGTATATAATTCTTAAAACAAAACCATAATGATAAATGATACAGCTGGCATAGTTTAGCACATTTAAAAGATGCATATTTACAAGTGTAGTAATTGTTTAGGCATGTTTACTTAAAGACTGATTGTGAATCAAATATATTATGTAAGCATATAATATTGGAACAAATCCCAGAAACCCACAAATAAATGAAATTTTATAATAGCAACCATGTTATTCATGCTGAAAATGAGAATTTAACCATTTAAAGAAAAATATGCTAAATATGAGCCAGAGAGATTAAACAATATTGTTGTAGAAACTGCCATTAAAATATGAAATCCCTAATAAAACTAGAAAATAAGTGGCATTCTTTTTCTTTTTAAGAACTCTTACAAAATCAGATCAATTTCTCCAAACCTTATGAAACTCTAAACAACTGAATCCATAGAAAAGTGTGAGTTGTGTGTGAAAGTTATAATGAGGTACAGCAGTTCAAGCAAATCTTCCAAAATTCATGTTCATTTGACACTTAGAAAATGAACTTGTACAGATGGAGGGACAAATTGGAGAAAATGACTTAAATACACACTAGTATGGTCCAATAAATGATGTCTTTATAATAGAAAAAAATAAAAACAGAAAGAAGGTAGAAATTCTGTCAAAAAGGTGCAATGATAGAGAAGGAAAAGTTCCCAGTGCTTATGTAGAAAACTTAACTCAAAGCCAGATTTTCTGAGGCATGTAGATGAGCAGAAAATACTGAAAATAAGAGGACAGGTTTTCCCTGAATACTTCAGAGTGAGAACACCTTCACACTCCTCTATTTAAGATATTGGGTCTGCATAACAGGAAGGCAATTTGATTCATTCCATGAAACCACTTATTTTCTCGTAATTTATAGACATTTGAAAATAAAAATGAATAATATAAAATGTAAAATTCTTAAATATAATAAACTATGCTGAATCTTTCATTATAATGAAAATTTGCCTTAAAAAAGAAAGATATTAAGTTCAGATAAAAGTGTGAGGCATATTGAATGAAAAGTATGACAAGCAGATTGTCAGTGTTCTGTATTACATTTCTTAATAAATCACATAGATAAAATTGACATGGTTAGAGATGGATTGATGGAAAAGAACAAAGGCTGCGCTTCAAGAATACATTCTCAACACTCACAGGATAGTTTACAACTGTCTTCTAATCCAGTTCCAGGGCCTCCAATACCTTTGGTGGGCCTTAGTCTACATTGCATGTAGTGTACATGTGTATATACATGCATACAACAAACAAAATAAAAAGTATTTAAAATAAAGTAAAATAATATAGGCATGAGTTCAAAATCTAACACTATGCAATGGACAGTTTATAAGTACAGACACTACATAGATGTTGTTATATGATCAAAATGTTGGTCTTTAGGATTGGGATAAATTATTGAATGTAGAATAGTGACCAAATTTAACTGTAACCCAAGTATGGTTATAATGTGTTGAAATTTAACTGTTGTGTATATTAAAGAGAATATATGTGTAGAATAAAATTATGAAAACCAAAGAAAAGTATTTACTAACATTACTAAAAACAGTTGATATGTTAAAACAAGTGAAATATTACATGCATTTTAGAAAATATAAGATAAAAATTTTAAAATCTACATGAACATTGATGAATTACAAAGTCACCCATTTCATGTCTACTGTAGGTAATGAATTTTTTCAGAATACACAAAGGATTTCATAGAAGAACATAATGAAGAAATATCTTATTAAGGAAAATGTTCATTTAATAATATGTTCTTTTTGACCTCAATATTAATTAAGGAATAGTGCATAAAAACAATGAGCTATTTTCATATATTCCTAAAGATTGTTAAAAAAAGTTACACATGTTGTTTCAGGAGAAATTTGACCTTGAGTCTAATTTTAGTAAAACTATAACTTCATATATAACTATATTTGTTAAAATTGATTTTCAAATTTGGAAAACATTGAAATAGATTCACTCCGATAAGTCTTTCTAAAATGATACTTTCATGAATACAGACTTTGTGTACTTATACTTTCAGAATTAGTATAAAATTGATTATGTATTTTCACATTAGAATGTTTACATTTTAAATAATCAAAGGTTGAAGACTCTTATTGTGAAATGTGAATACTAAATTTTAGAAACTATACATTCAGATTCCACTTATGAATATTTTAAAACATTCACAAATTCATGCTATTGCTATTTAATAAGGGTCAGGATAAACAAATAGGCCAAATAGATGTTTATTAAGGGAGAAACAACTCACAACACAGACAGATGAACACAGCAGTTAGAACTGGATGCTCCTCTCTCCGTGTCCTGCCAGAAAGATAGCGCTCTCTGCCTCCTTTAGAGACCAAGTCCCACAGGTCACTTCTGCCCCTGGCTCCACCCCTCAATGGGTGTGGTCAGTGCCACAGAAGCAGACAAAGTGAATATCCCACTACAATTCCCCTTTTAGTCTAAAGAAAAGATTTAAGATTGATACAAAACTATGTACAAAACAGTGAATAACAAGTGTGCTCTAAGAAAAGGAAAATCGAGAACAAAACTAAGAAGGCATAAGGGAGTTTACAATAGAGTTATCCTAAGCTGGAAAGCTCAAGTCTAGTACCTAATATATCTAACTAGGAAGAGAGAATAATACTTACGATAGTTTAATCTACAACCTCATCAAGACCTGAGAAGGAAAATAATGATACTAGGGTAGACAGGAAGTGTGTATGGTCAACTTCCAAAAGGTGCAGTGAGGACAGAAACAGCAAGCTACCTGGACAGTCACCCAAGGTCTTATAGCAACATTGGTACAGCCAGGTTTGGCTAAGGCTAGGAGTATTTGACAGACCACAACAAAAGCAGGGAGGTAGAAAGGCTGTCTTACCCTGACTTGGCAAGGATAAGCAGTCTTCTATGTTTGTTTCCTGCAAGCACATAAGACCGCATGTCCAAATCAGTGGTCAAGGTTGAGGCAGTGTCTTGCCCAAGAGGCTATTAGCTGAAGCGAGGATGAACTCCAGAAAGAGCAACAACAGTGTCCAAATACTTTCGGGAAAGTGCACAGTGCTGTCAGGAGCAACAGTGTGTCATGTCAACAGAGCACTAATATAAAACATTTAAATGCCATGTTCTGCAGGTCTATGAAATGATTGAAGATTAAGCATCTATGTCTGACTAATCCCATAGGCAAAGGAAACATGGGTGAGGATAATCTGTAATACTCGGGAACTTGGCTAAAAATCATGAATAAAACTTCCTTGAGTAAAGCAAGGATAAATACCTAAACAGTATATATATGTTTATATATATATACACATGTAAATTCCTAAAGTAGAGGTAGAGTAAAAATATCTAAACAAGAGGTAGAGCTCTAAAGGGCAGCAAGACAAATATCCCAAATTGTATCAAAATACAAAATGTCTTGAACCCAAGCAAAAGTATACATACATAGAATATGGCAAGTATAATGTGCATAAAACATCATAAATGGAAAGATTTCACACAATATAACAAATATAATATACAATTCTTCCAGGAAGGGAATAAACTTAATTTTATATAGGTTACCACAAATAAGAATATATAACAATGTAAGCTGTAATACTAATGTCTCACTCTTACTTAATAATTCACAAGAAAATAGGCTAATCTACCTATACCCATTCTGAACCATGCCTTTCCCAACCATACCCTATTCCTGTCTAAAAGAGATAACCAAGTCTATGTATCACCTTCCAAACCCAACCCCAAGTAACTAAGACCAACCCTATAAAGACGAATATTATCCCTAAATTCCAAGAGTGGGAAAAGGGGGTGTTGTTATCTTAAGATTACTTCCTGCTGAAACAGAACGATGATTTCTCCATGGGATCCTGTTGGAAGAAAATTTTAAGAAAAAAATTTAAAATTTCTCAACAGAACTGGCTGTAACATATGTACGTAGTCATTGTGTGGCAGGAAATGCTTGACTGGAATTCTACTTGAAAATCTGGCCAGGTTGTAATAAGAAGGTGCACCAATACAGCTAGCTAGTCATGAGTTGTCTTGAGAAAAGCAGTCTCAAACCAGTTTTAGGGTGATGTTTGTAGTCCAGAAGCATCAGGTTGAGTCAAGTGGAAATGTCCAATTGGAGGCCTCTCTTCTTTCCAGAGTGTTCAAAGATTGCTGTTGAGAACTGTGGAAAACTTAAATATCAATATCAAAGTAAAATTTTTAATTTTTACGGTAAGCATTAGGGAAAGGCAACAATAAGCATTAAAATGTATATGAGAAAATTAGGATTTCAGAGAGAATATTGCGAATAAGTGAATGAGTCCTTAGATTTTTTTTTTTTTTCTGCCTTACACAAATTGGCTTCTTGATATAGGGCAGAAACTGTGAATTTAATCTTAAAAACATGCTTGCATTTAGAGAAGGAAAGCCAAATCCAACTCCAAAGCCAGCATTGGTATACATGAATTGGGACTACAGAAATATTAGGTAGTAAGAGAAATAGATTTCAGTATAGAAACAGTTTACTAGACTTAAATAATTTTACCATAAATCAGATTCCTCTTCATTAAGTGATTCTTTCTGGAGAGCTGTCTTCTCTTCAGTAGGTACCTACATGTTCATTGTCTCTTGGCTGTTTGAACATAGGTGTTCTCTGTTTTCCTGTAAGGACAAGAACAAAACACTTCCCCTACCTTTGAGAAGTCTCCACACATCTCATGGGACCTTATTTATTGGATGACTTGTCATTTCTCTTCATTAAGATGTTTCTCTTGTTCAACTCGGATCTTGAATAACTTAGATGGTATCCATAGCTTTTCTTCTCCTGTAGATACAAATGCAAAACCCCTACCCCAACGTAACACCTATCCTGGTTTCCATTCTGAGGTCAATACACCCTTGAAGTACACCGGCTGATTTAGTTCAGAAGTTTTTTCTATTGTCCAGTGTCTTTCTGCAGCTCTTTTTCCTTTTTCATCAGCATTAAGAAAGTTTAATATTAATAAAGTATTATGTAATCTGTGTTTGGGTGTCTTGGTTCCTCCTGCCTGTTTATGGAGCACTTCCTTTAAAGTACGATTAGATCTCTCAACTACTGCTTGTCCTGTAGGATTGTGTGGCATACCAGTTACATGTTTTATGTTATAATACTCAAAAAACTGTTTCAATTTGCTGGAAATATATGCCGGAGCATTTTCAGGTATTATTTGTGCAGGTATGCCCCTAATGGCCATTACCTCTAAAAGGTGTGTGATAACAGAATCAGACTTTTCAAGCTCAGAGCAGTAGCCCATTGAAACCCTGAAAATGTATCTATAGTGTGATGTACATATTTTAATTTTCCAAATTCTGCAAAATGAAGCACATCCTTTTGCCATATTTCATTTCTATTTATACCTTTAGGGTTACTGCCTGGTGGTAAAGGAGTTTGGTTATAGGATGAACAAGTAGGACATTTCCTTACTATTTCCTTGGCTTGTTGCCAAGTAATAGAAAAATCCTTTTTCAATCCTTTGCTGTTCACATGGTGTTTTTATTATGAAACTCTGAGGCTTCTAGCACACTTCTTATCAATAACTGATCAATTTCATCATTGCCTTGTGCTAGAGTACATGGCAGACCCGTATGGGATCTGATATGTGATATATATATATATATATATATATATGTATATATATATATATACATATATATATATATATATACATATATATATATATATATATATATATATTCCTCTTTCGGATAGTATCTTGTAACTGTATAAACAATTAAGTTAATTCTGCATCATCAGGAATAAATCCTGCAGTCTCGATGTGTAAGACTACTCTCTGCATCAGTAACTATATTGAGGGTTTCTGTAAAATCCATAAATACTATGATAATGGCATTCAATTCTGCCTTTTGTACAGAATTGTAAGGGCTTTGAACTACTTTGCTTATTTTTCCTGATTTATATCCTGCCTTACCAGATTTGTTTGCATCAGTGTAGAATGTAGGAATTCCAGAGGTAGGTGTTTGTCTTACAATTCATGGAAGGATCCAAATTGTCTTCTTTATGAATTTGATTTTTTTCAATTTTGGGATAATTGTTGATAATTATTCCCCCCAAATATACTGCATGCTCTCTGCCAATATTCATTATATTTCCAGAAGAAGAAAATTTACTCATTAGTTAAAGGTACTATAATTTCTGCTGGATCCCTTCCTGTTAGTTGACAAAGTCTTAATTTACCTTTTAAAATCAAGTCAGAGATCTTTTCTATATATATATTTTAGTTTTTTATTCTTTTTATGTGGTAAGAATATCCATTCTATTATGATGTCTTCTCTCTGCATAAAAATCCCTGAAGGATATTCTCTAGATAGTAATATAGCCAGAATACAGTCTAGATTTGGATCCACACAGTCCACATGTGCTTCTAATATCCTCTTTTCTACCCATTCTAATTCCTTTTCCCCTTCAGCTGATAGTATTCGTGGACTATTCAAATCCTTGTCCCCTTTTAGGGCCATTTTCAAGTTTTTCAAATCAAGCCCTTCAACTACAAAATGGTTTGCAGTTGAAAAATCTCTCCTAGTAATTTTTGAAGATCATTAAGAGTCTGGTAGCGATCTCTCCTGATCTGTACTTTTTGTGGTCTAATTTTCTGTAGACCTATTTGATATCCTAAGTAGTTGTTATACTCTCCATTTTGTATTTTTTTTAGGTGCAATTTGTAATTTCCAGTGAGGTAAAACTTCCTTCACTTTCTCAAACTTTTTTTCTAATATTTCTGTGTTAGAGTCAGCTAACAATATATCATCCATATATTGATAGATTATGGATTGTGGAAACAGTTTACAAACTATTTCCAGTGGTTTTGTACAAAATATTGGCACAGGGTGGGGCTATTTAGCATTCCCGTGGCAAAACCTTCCATTGATATCTCTTCACTGGTTGAGAATTATTGTAATTAGGTACTGTGAGGCAAATTTCTCTTTATCTTGTTCTTGTAATGGTATAGTGAAGAAGCAATTTTTAAATCAATAACTATAATAGGCCATTCTTTAGGTATCAAAGAAGGCAATGGCATTCCAGGCTGTAAAGAGCCCATTGGCTGGATAACTATATGAATGTCTCTCAGGTCTGTAAGCATTCTCCATTTACCAGATTTCTTTTTGATAGCAAATACAGGAGAATTCCAAGGGCTGGATGATTCCTCAATATGCCCAGCATTTATCTGTTCCTGAAGCAGGTTTTCTAAAGCTTCTAACTTCTCAGAAGTCATAGGCCATTGCCCTACACAGACAGGATCCTCTGTTAACCATTTTAAGGGTAGGGCTTTTGGTTCCTCTGTTTGCTCAGCTCTTGCATTCTGTCTTTGTACAGCCTGGATATTTGGTGTCTGTCTTGTATAGTACTTTATAGCATTTTTTCCACAATCATGAGGTCGTTTATGGTTTCTATATAATACTAGAGGAATGATAATCTGTGTATTCCATTACTATAATAGATCACGACCCCATAAGTTTATCACTACATCAGCCACATATGGTCTTTACCTTCCTCGCTGTCCTTCTGGTCCTACACATTCAATCCATGTCATGCTTTGTTTTACCTGAGACAGGGTTCCAATCCCTAAGAATTGAACATTAACCACTCACAGTGGCCAATTTCGAGGCCAGGATTTATTAGTATGATAGTTACTTCCGCCCCTGTGTCCAGTAAGCCTTCAAACAGTCTGTTACTCATTTTAACTATCAATCAAGGCCTTAGACTGTTTATAGAGGATTGCCAAAATATACGTTTTTTATTTCCTTCTGTCATATCTGATTCAACTTCTGTCACTAGTTTGTCATCCAGAGTGGCATGAGTTTTTACAATAGGCAAAGGATTTTATAATTGTCCTTGGGAGATTGTCCTCCACTGTGACTGGGAATGTTTGGACCACCTTTGACATGGGGGCCTTCAAGAGCCCCCTCCAAGGAGTTTCCCAGTGGTAAAGAGTGTCCTTGCTTGTCTCTAGTCGATCAACACTCATTTGTCCAGTGTCTGCCTTTGCCATACCTTGTACATAACCCAGGAGGCTGATGCCTTCTGTTCGATTCATTCTTGGGAGTATTATTTCTAGCGATGCTATGCCTACAATTTCTTTTCAGATGTCCTATCTTGCCACAGTTATAACATCTGACATGTTGATATCTCTTTAAACCTTTGGAGATGGCTTCTCTTATCCAAGCTTCTATGTCACAATAGTTAAGAATTCTGTTATCTTGATGTCTTCACAGACCTTTAGATATAGCTTCACCTACCCATGCTTCAGTGTTATTGCTATTATATTCAATGTTGGCTGTATATGGGACCCATTAATCCAAAGGTGCTGATCGAATTTTTAAAGGCCAAATCACTTGTTTGCATTGAAGATTTGCATTCTCATTGGCTAATGATTCTATGAGTATTTGCCTAGAATCTATGTCAGCTACCTCTAATTGTACTGCTCTATACAACCTTTCTAGAAACACACTGAAGCGTTCTCTTGGTCCTTGCCTTATTTGGTGTAAGATTCCATCCTCTCCCCTAGTTCATGAACATAATCCCAAGCAGTCAGAGCTGCCGTACTGCATAGAGACAAGATATGTTCATCATAGGCAGCTTGGGTTTCTGGGTCAGCATAAATACCCTCACCAAGAATTTTATCTTTGGGAGTTTCATAACTTTTCTTTAAGCCCTGAAGTTCAAGAGACTTTGCTTCCTCTTTCCATAAAGCCCTCCATTCAAATTGAGAGGAATTTTCAAGGACAGCTGATATTAATTGATCCCAATCCTTAGGGGTTAACTTGGTATTCCTTGCCCATGATTCTATTAATTGCTTCACATATGGTGAGTGCATTCCATAAGAAACTACTGCTTCCTTTATACTTTTTATATCTTTCATACATATTAATTCCCCTGATAATGAACACCAGCTTTTGGGTGTTTTTTCGTTGCTGATTTTTCATTAATAGATACAGGGAAAGCTCCCATGACCCTAAATGGTGTGGAAAATTTTAAGGTTTTTTCAAGCCCTGTTACCTGGAGCTCTTCTTCTGATGTATCAGATTGATGGTCTTCTAAAGCATGAAGTCTATTAATCATTACTTCTTTGAGTGTCTGAACTTCTTGAAGCATATCCCTTTCTAGAGCCTTCATTGCATCGGTCAGTTTCTTACTTTCTCCAACTATGAATGATTCCATGTTGTTGATATTCTCATCCTTAGATATTATAGAATGGCATATAACCTGCCTTTAGAAACAATGTTCTATCTGCTAGCTTGCCATTATCCTCAGACATGGAAGAGATTCTATATACTACTCTTTCCATCTGAAGTTCCAGTTTTTTAACCTTATTAGCAGTTTCATCCAACCAGGAACGGGCTGTTTCTGCTAGTATGTTAATGCATTGCATTGTTTCTGTTTTGGTTGATGAGGCAACATCAGACATGGAACAAATTTTGTTTTCTATTTGGTCATTTGTATGTTCCATGTTCTGTATTCTACCTGTCAGCTCTCTGTTGCCATCTTCAATATTCTGAACCTTTATTCCTAAACATTCTATGTTTTGCGTTCTGTCATTTTCAATGTTTTGAATCCTTGTTACTAAGTTTCCTATGGTTTGTATAAGTTTCTTATTGTTTGCGCTAATCTCAAACCTTCCTTTTTATTTAGGCCAAAAGGGGGAAATGCTATATAGTAATACTTCTATACATTGTGAAAATGTGTTGTTCTTATTGTCCATTTAAGAAAAGCTGATTGACAAAAAGAAAAGAACCTTATAATCTATTTATTTGGATATACTAATATTTTGTATCATCCATTAATATGATTTCAGGAATATAAATAATAAATAAATGAGAAATAAGTCTTACAATATGGCTATTTTAAACATAATTTAGCAAAACATAGAAATTGATTTTAAAAGAAATGAACAAATTGATTCTCAAATTGAATATTATCAGAGTGAACTTTGTACAGTTCTTTTTAAAACAAAGCTTGGTCTGTCAACAAGACTCATAATAAGTTTTCAGTGTAGCCTGTGACCAATTCTGTTCTCCAAAATTTAAAATAAGGTTGCATGTAGGACTGTTATTAACCCTGTATCATGCAGGGATAATTAGCTGTTTTGAAACTAATAAAACATTGTGAAATCCACTTAAACAAGTATATTCTCTAATAGATGCAGACAAATAGAAAAATTAAACTAAGTGTCCTTTTCTCATTTCATCATTTCATATTTTGTTGAATTTTCAGGGCATTTCAACTTTCCACTTTTAAAAGCCTTTCTACTCTTGAATTATGAAGGGTGGAGTGTTTTATTATTTATTTGATTATTAAAGGTGTTAAAAATATTAATTATATTTGGAATATTATTTAACTAATAGGTTTCTTTCCATGTGAATATGTT
The DNA here is from genome assembly GCA_030556225.1 of Cricetiscus sungorus. NCBI lineage: Eukaryota > Metazoa > Chordata > Mammalia > Rodentia > Cricetidae > Cricetiscus > Cricetiscus sungorus. Next base: position 31,109,336 of record JANBXA010000651.1, on the reverse strand, counting down.
TCAATAAGTAGCACATAGAGAAGGCTGTAAAAATATCAAGTGTGAAAGCAAAATAAGTAAATTAAAAATGAAAGATTTAAATAATTGCAGAAGAGGATGTAGAAAGAGTAACAGAGCAAGGGTGGTAAATGACTACAAGGAAACTGTCTTCTAAACACAGCAAGATATCTACACATACAAGCCCAAAGCAATTGTGATAGCATACGGAAAATTTGTGCAAATCTAAATGGCCAGAGCTAAAAATGAGTGATGATAAAAAAAAAAGAAAGACAAATAATTACTACTAATTTTGGGTTTTTTATTTGTTTGTTTTGGTGTTTTTAACTGTGTTGATGCAACTTTCTTGGATTTCTATGATTAGCTGAGGTGAGAAGTAAAATCCTAAAGATGAAACAGTTAGGGAAACAGAGGCATGGATACATTTGGACAGAAAAATCTCCTTTCTCGTGCTTAATAAGCATGGAAAGCTAAGGTCTGACTCTGAATATATTGTGCCGGATCAGTCTATTAGATAGCTCACTTTCTTTTTCTTTATTTAATGGCCTGAATAAATGTGTAAATGTTTTTATATATTGACAATGATATTTTTACTTACATTGAAAAGAGATAAGATCTGAATGTCTAGGTATATTCATTGTCGACTGAAGCTATCACAAAATCACACGCATTTATTTTATGAATTAAAGTCAAATGTGTTAGTTGGCTATGTCCATTCCAGATACCAAATAAAGACATTTCTTGCTATATCCCAGCTTTCCGAGGCTAAATGCATTCTAGAAATGGTTGTCTCTTTACAGCTATGATCATAATACAATCACTGCTTCTGTTTTCAAAATTCATTTAATCTAATATCTTCTACAGGAATTCTGTGTGCATGTTGATCTCAAAAGGAAACCCAGGTAGGTTTCCTAGCTCATTGTCCTTAACAATTATTTATTCAGCATGTTTTATGCCACATAAAGTTACACAGCCACAATTAGAACTACAGACTCAGATATTTTAACTGTTGTTTTATATAGATCATAGGGAAGCTGATAATCAACAAACACTCATTAACTGTGCTCAGAAATTCAAATAACACCATCGCTGTTTCAGCATAACAAATATAACATTTAAATGTATACTGACAAAATACCACCAGAATTTGGTAATTAAGCATATTCCATGTAAAACTCTCTGATGTAGATTATATAAGCCCAAAGCAATAGAAAATAAAATAGAAAAATTAGAAGTAAACGACAAAAACATCAAGTACTGTATTGACAAGCATCATGTTTATATTTCTAGTGAACAAAATCTTCATTAAGAATTTTACATTACCTTTTGATGAGATCATGTATTATTGTATGTAATCCAGCCTGCAATAATGCTCTTGCATGACAGTAATAGTTCACATAAGATGATTTCTCATTTCCAGTGCAATATGTTTAATAATTGAATAATGAAGTGTTATCATGTAAGTGATGGATGTGCTATCTTCAGTCATTAAAATTGAACCCTGTTAAATTATTTACATTTTTAAATTATTTACAATTTGAGTCATAATATCTGATCTTCACTTCTAATGTGAGGCAAATTTTGGCTTTCTTTAAAGGATAAATTGTTTTTTGATATCCTCTTGCATCTAATTTTCTAAAAACCGCTATGATTGTCAGCTCTTTTCTGGTCATATGGCTAAAAATTAATGATTTATGGTTTTTCCATTTCATTCAATTCATAATTTATAACATAGAGCAATGAAGCAAAAGTCAGTGTCTTTTGAGCCATCTTTTGTGTTGTGTTACATATTTATCATAACTGGAGGACTACATACATGCAAATGTGTGTACAAGTCTTAAACAGGATCAGATGCCATTTACTCGAGCTCTTTAGCACTCTGCTAAAACACAGATACCATTTACTCCAGCTCTTTAACACTCTGCTAAAACACTGAAATAAAACTATCGATAGTTGAAGATTTCAGTACCATGGGCATCTATTTCCAATTAGTCTTGATGTAAGGAATTTCCTCTGGAAAATTAGGTTTTAAGCCACATAGAAATACATAACGTTTAATAAATGGCTCATATCATGAATTCTTTCAACAGAATCTACCCTGTAAGGAATCTTGCTTCATTTTAATGTTTCCAAACATACAAACTAAAATCACTTACAAGTTGTTAAATTATATGACATTTTTATACAAAGAATCCTTGCTGAAATATAAGTATTTAAATCATTTTCTTTGAAGTCTAAAGATAATTTGTAAGTGCATCAGTTTTTCTCCTTGAGCTAACTCTCTCCACAAATCATGTGTCCAGATTATAATTAGTTTAGTAGAAACTATTATTTTTTTACCAAGGGCCTAGCCATCAGGCAAGAGAATAAAGTTAGATATTTATGGAATTAAAGCCCAATGTCTTTCTTCTCTTCTCAAATCTCAGGGCTCATTGTTGTGAAGGAAGAAATGGCAAGATTTTAAGAGTCAAAGGAGGTGGGCAACTACAAGACATCAGTGTTTTCTAAATGCAGCAGGGCAGGTGCACATATGAACTCACAATCTATACACAAGAGTTGTACAGTCCCAACCCAGAGAAAGTCTTGAAACACCATGAACAGGAGTTGTATAATTTTAAGTCACATGAAGACCCAACATAGAGCTGGGAGGTAGAAATGAGGTTCTGTCAGCTTCTGTTCTAGGCAACCAGCTACTTCATAAGGACATATTTTTTCCTAATATTGGTATTGTTAATGGAACCCTTAAGTCACTTTCTATGAAAGACTCAGTAGTCTAAAATATCTGAATCTAACAGAAAAAGAGGTGGGGCATTTCCGTGTAACTTGATTATAACCTTGATTATAACTATGTAATGAATTAGTGACTAGATTCTTTCTAATACTTTTGCCACAAAACATAAATATATTCTTATACTAAAAATATAAGAAGGAGTATAGTAGATCATGCAGTGATGGCAGGAGAGAACTAGGAAATGAGGGAGTGGAAACGGAGTTCAAGATTATTGTAGTAGAGGAAAAAAATGAAAATAATTAAATAAGTAATTTTAATTTATTTATGTCTGTATAAAATGGAGTAACTTAAGCTATGTCAAATAACAAATTAACTTAAAAAGGAGGAAATATAGTTTCCTTCAGAAGCACAAGAAATAAATGTGTATAGAGTGCTATTGCTTTTCATCATTATCATGTAACCGTAATTAAGTCAAGTAGAATTCTTGGGGTGCTAGCATTTTTTTGTGCCACAAAACATTTCAAAGTTTTCCTTCTACACACCAGCAGTGTTGCCAGGTTATGTCTTTATCTCAATGAGAAAGACATAATGTGCCAGCAACAAACTATTCTGATTTTAAAATTACCTTTAGTTGTTGAACACTCTTAAATGGCAAGGTGCCTAATATTTTGGTAACTAGATGAAGCAAATATTTTTAAATAAAATAAATTCTGTGTGCTGTATCTTCAAAATATCTATGTTAACTGCCATGTTTGACTTGTATTCTGCTCTCCATTGTGAGACTCATTTTCAATATTAGTAAGATGGTAGGAACTGAAGGTGAAAGGAAACTGTTCACTTGCCGGATTTCATGGAACCAGGATGGTGACCTAATAATTGTTTTCATCACTTCCAGCTTGCACTCACTCTCTCTCTGCTTTTATTTCCCCTCTCCAAATACTCATTTTCCTTTTTCTCAAAGTTATAGAAAAGTTTTAAAATAAGATAGAGTCTTAGTCAATAAGTCATTCTTTTGAGAACAGATGTAGTAATAGAAATATTTTTCTAGATCCTGGGGAAGTGGGTACAGTGCATGTCTATGAGAATGTGTCCCTGTATCAAAGCAAACTAACACTATTACTTTTGAAATCTTGAAAATTATTCAATATATTTATAAATGATAATTATATAAGTATAATAATTGGTACATTTATATATCCATAAATAGTCACATCACTGGGCTGACATATTTAAGGAAAATGATTATTGTCACATACCTCTTAAAGAGGTCCTACTGTAAAATATGGAACATTTTGTTTCTTCTTTAAATTAATTGGAAGATGTTAAGAGGATAAAAATTTCCTCAAAATTAAGGAATTCTGGAGGCAGTAGTCAGGTTCTTAAAACTCAGAAAGTAAACAAAACTGAACAGGCTCAGGGAATTCCTAAAAATTATGACTCACAATACCTCATAGAACAATGGGTTTCAACCTTTCTAAGGCTGTGATTGTTTAATACAGATTCTGATATATCAATGTCCTCAACCATAAAATTATTTTGTTAATACTTCATAAGTGTAATTGTGCTACACTTATGAACAATAATGTAAATATCTGATATGTAAGATTTTTGATATATGACCCCCAAAATGTTGAGGACTGCTGCTATGGAAGGTAATAACAATAAAAATTTCCAAGAAAATGGATGCTTCCATAGAGCTGTCTGAATGTAATACAGAAATGCAGTTTTATGATATATGTCTTCTGGCAGATAGCTGCATTTGTGTTATCCATTGTCCTGTAAGTAACTCCTCCCCCATTGTACTGCAATTAATTTCAGTAAACTCACTTTTCTCTGAGCTTGATTTGAATAAAATTGTTTCTTTTGTTTGTCTTCCATGATGTAACCTATGGAAAGTAAATGAGTGATTTGAAATGATAAAATGAAAGGTTTGGAGGAAAAAGAAGGGAGGGAGGAACATAGGAGAAGGGGAACATATGACAGGAAAAGAAACTAAAATGGAAGGAGAGTGTAAGCAGAAGAAAAAATGCAGGAACAAGGTTGAAAAGAAAAGAAAATAAAAGGGAAGGAAAAGCAAATAAGGTAAAAGAGAAGGAAAGATATGTATATAAATGGAAATTTAGTACAACCAATCAAATTTTGTTTATAATGAAAGTTGGGATGTGGATCCCTTTATTGATAGTAGAGCATCTTTAATAAGACAGGAATGGTGCACAGAAGCCTAAAAGCAGCAATCTGAGTTCCATTTACTCCCATTCTGGGTGGTGCTAAGGAAGTGTCAGGATACCACTTCCACTAATGGTTACTGGAAGCTGATTCCACCACATACTTAGTCAACAGGCCTTAAAAGAATAAATTTGGAGTTGACATAGAGGACTCTGCCCTGAGGAATATCACTCATAGTATCTCCATGAATATGCAAGCTGACAAGGGAGAAAAGGCAATCAATAGTTCCACTCATCCAGCTGTAACGCTTATGAACTATTATTATGAACAGCCTGGCAAGATATGTCTAATGGCACAACAGTGGTAACATTAACTTGAGGATAATTAACAACTATCTCATTTGACTTAAGGTCCCCTCAAAAGAAGGAATTCATTTGTGTTGATATAAACCAAATAACATAATAAAGGTTTAAATAGCTTTAATCACTTTAGGCATAAATATGAATATTAGTGGCTATTTTATGAAGATATGCTTTCATTCTTTTTCTTTCTTTCTTTCTTTCTTTTTTTGTTTTTTGTTTTTTGGTTTTTTTGTTTTGAGACAGGATTTATCTGTATTGCTTTGGAACCTGCCCTGGAACTAGCTCTATAGACCAAGCTGGCCTTGAACTCACAGATCCACCTCCCTCTGCCTCCTTAGTGTTGGGATGAAATGTGTGTGCCACCAATGTACAGCAAAGATATGCTTTGTTATACACATGGACTATTCAAATATTGATTTCCACAATTCAAAACATTAGTCCTTTGAATGACCATCATTAAAAATTACAGAATGTGTCATATAGTTTATACAATGCCTGAAATATTTTTCAAATTATAAAAATAGAGACTTAAACTTGATACTTGATATTATTAATATTTTCATGAAACTGCAACATGTACTCTCCTGATTAAACATATTTAGTAAGCAGGAGGATTATTTCTCTCAGGTAAGCATAGAAAGATCATATGAATATATAAATAATAATCCTGAATGCTTTTTATTTATTAGGTATTGATTAAACTAATTTTTCTTTTATCAGATTAATTAAAAAAATTTAATGAGCTAAGAGAAATATCTCTACCACCTAACAAGTTGTGCATATGAAAGATCTCCTGATTGTATCAGTTTAATGAATATATTTTAGTCAGTGTAATTGTCTTACTGTAAGTGATGTCTTTACAGAAAATATATAAATATGATTCCCAGCATTATGATGTCATAACACCTATAAATACAGGGGAGAAAAATATATTCTCTAAAATTAAGAGTTTATAGTTCCCTTGTGGATATCTTCCATTTGAAGATGGTTACCCATAATTCTCCTTAGATGGAATAAATTGGAAATCTACAATTCCTATAAGGTACTCAAGAAAGTTCCAGATAGCTGGATCCCATTAAGAGCAAGCTGATCTAATTTTTTTCCTATCAAATGATGATTAGAGTACAAAGAATATATTAAAAGGTGATAATTCTAACACAATAATCTCAACTGGGTGTTTAATACTACCATATTTGAAATTAAAATTGATAATATATATATATATATATATGTCAGCAAAAAAAAAAACCAGTGTGTCTGAGATAGAGCAATAACATCAAAAATGATGATATTTCCTTTCTTTAGAAGACACAGTATTCTTTGTCTCAGGAGAGTCATTTAGGGCAAATCTATGTAATATTGATAACCATTATTTGTATTTTCCAGGAGATGCCAATAACCCACAAAAGTTTTGTCTTTAATAGCTACTAGTTATGTAACCATTTCTGTTTTTATATGTCATATTAATAAACTGACTAAATCTTTAAAATATCAAGCAACTCAATATAATGCTTTCATTATAAACTATTTAGCTTTAATTTGCATTATGAGTGTGTACAGGTTTTATACCAACTATAAGAAATCCTATCTCCATGGTTATCTGTTTCATTTCATGATTGAACCATGGATTTTGAGCTAATGTAAATATGTCTCTCTAAGCAGGGTATTGGTGGCACACACCTTTAATTCCAGAACTCAGGAGGCAGAGGCAGGTGACGCTCTGTGAGTTTGAGGCCAACATGGTCTGCAGAGCTAGTTCCAGGACAGACTCCAAAGCTATACAGATAAACCCTTTCTTGAAAAATTAAAATAAAGTGTCTTTCTATTAACACAATCAGTTTGCAATTGTCTATAAAACAGTTGACTGCCATAGATCAGTGAATTATCCTGTTCCATAAATAACTTTTATTATTAGACTAGTGGTAAATAGACTCCTATAGGCTTATGTTATTTCTACAGTCCTTGAATTGAGAAAAGTTCATATGATAAAGGAATGTTTCATAGACACAAACTAAAAATTAACAGGAATCTAGTTCAGAAGATAAAGTAGGATTTCAATGTGTGTGGGGGCTGTTTCTTTGTCTTAAAATATAGGGCTTAGTTCTTGTTTTTGTACTGCAGAGATTTCTATGTGAGAAGAATTTCCTAATTTATTGTGTTAGCACAATCAGAAAATAAGGGCATATTAACATTCTCAGAAGTATCCCTGAGCCTGGAGGGGGAATCTTTACCATAATATGTGTACTGTAGCTAGCTTAGTTCCCTTTTAGAATACTTCCAAGGATGTGTAAACAACATCATACTTACCTAACCAAACTCACCACAACATTTTGTTTGCATGATATTTCAAATTACATCACCCAAATTATTCATAATTGTTGATGCAAAGTTTCATATTGTGTAATCATACAGTCAAGATCATACTGTGAACTGAAATACTACATGTAACATGAGTATGGGAGTTATTTATTATTGCTTGCTGAGTGTATACTTTTCAGGCACTGCTTCAGGTTGCCATATGTTGAATATCTTTGCTAGCTAATCTCTAATTTGGGAACTTTACATCTTGTGAAGAATTTATTTACAACATGAATTTAGCAAAACCCCAAGTTAAAAGGTCTTCTTTATTATTAGCTGCATAAAAGTTTGCACAATGATTTGTTACTTGTCCATAAAATCCTAAAATATGGCAACAAAATGCTTTCTGATTGGATTGAGAGCCTGCTCCACAGTATGAAACACACAAGGCATTTTAATCCTGGCCAGCAACTTGTTGTTGAGGATCTCACAGTGACCATGTATGCATCTACTATTATTCTGCTAAATGCACATAGTATTCAACTTTCCTCTAAATTTGTATCTTCCTAACTATATATGAGTGAAGATTTCAGATCTCTTCAGAGATACATTTTGCAATGGATTGTGGTTAATACAGAAACTCACAGCAGATCAAAGTGTAGACAGTAAGTTCAGTGTACTGGAGAGACACAAATGGCATATCTATATCCCCCAAACCTCTTCAAAAGGCCCAGGGTCCATGAATAAAGATGTAGTAGGAAATCTGAATGAGGTAAGGATTTGGAGGACCAGAACAAAATATTGCATTCTGTATATTACACAACCACCACACTCATAAACTTACACCAGCATTGGTTGTTCGGGTAATAGCAAGACATCTCCTTCTCAACAAAAAGTGGAGAGGACCTTACAAGCTCCCATTCCTGAGCATCCTTTTGCTAATACTGGTTTCTAAGGGAATTCTTGGTAAGTCAATCATGCTCTAGAGGATAGCATCACCAGTAGGAATTTATGTGCACAAAAGTTGATTGTGATGGGTTAGTTGAGGGGGGCATAGATTTGGGAGAGTAAATAGGTAAGGAGTAGGTCTCAAATGAAGTAATCTCAATGAATGTGATCAAAATATGTAAAATGAAATTCTCCAATAACTAATAATCAAAAATATATTGAATTAGATTGAATAAGCTGACTTAGATATGTATCTAGAATAAAATTACAGGCGTATAGATGCATGCATGTGTTGAATCACTTTGAGGTAAGAGTTCTGATGTAATAATATATAAAATATCAAGGGCTAAATAAATTTTATTGAATAAGTTTGCTTGAACATAATGCAAAATAATATAGCATGAACCTCTTATTCTTCAATTAAGTGTTACGTCTGCTTTTGGTGTTTCTGTGTGTGCATGTGTGTATATATGTTTGTATGCATATATGTAGGTCCAAGTGTGTGTGTGTGAGTGGAAGCATAAAGGTGATATAAATTATTTTTCTCTATCACCTGCTACTTTATTTATTGATCCTGGGTCTCTTGTTGAACATGGAGCTCATCATTTCCAGATGGTCAGCTTACAGATTGTCATGTCTCTATTTCCAGAATCCTGGCAATATAAAGACATGTCAAAGCTGCCAGGCTTTCATGGAGAATCTAGTGACCCCAAATCTATTCCATAAGTTAATATGGTAAGAATGCATTCACTGAGGTACCTCCTCAGCCCTGATTGGGTGATTTTCTTTAATATGTATTTCGTTTTACATGGATATTTGTATGTCTGAACATTTATGTGCTCAATGCTCACATAGCAATCCAAGAACTTCAGGACAGGCATCTGGTCCCTGGAATTGGAGATAAAGAAAGGAAAGCTGTGGGCCATCTTATGGTTGCTGAGAACCAAAGCTAGTTTCCTTAGCAGAGTAATAAGTGATCCTAACCACTGAGATACCTTTCTTGCACTCATTCAGTATATTTTTTGTGAATAAAATTTCTGTCAATAAATACTTCTGGGTTCCTGTATGGAAAATCACCATTTTCTGTGAAAAGTTGACATTGTAACTTATGAAAAGAACAACTAATTGAGTAATGAATTTCATTATTGTGGAACAAATGCAATAGTGCCCCATTATAACATTCATTTTTCTTGAAGCATATTTTAACAAAGTAATTAAGCCTGTTTCAATAATTTAATTTAAAATTTCATCTCTCTATATGAGAGTTGAGTTACTTTCCTGAAACCTTATACACTTACCAGAAAGACAAAAGAAAACAAAGTGAATTTAAATATGTTTTAAAGAAATCAGACTTCACTCTGTGTCTTTTGGATTCATGGGAAACTGCTGGACTTGTCTGGCCTGTACAGACATTATGGGAACTTGATCATTTTTTTAGCCCTGGATATATGCTAGTGTGAATTGTTAACTGGCAGTGAGAAGTTGGATCATAAATGTGTACTGTTCCATATTAGTAAACCATTAATTTGTCACAGATGTTTACCTGACAAATACAGGACTCTCATCTGCTCCTTCTCCTCTGGGTTCTTAGAAACCCTCACACAGATATTCTTGGATATGGCCAAGGATCTTTATGCTAGCAGGGCTCAATTGTTTTGGGCAACTAACTGTATATTCTCTTGTTTGTAGTGACTAAATTTAGGATTTTCCATCGATCAATTAACTACTTGTGATTATAGACATTTCTTGGTGTTCGCCACCTTCCTGTCATCAGAAGCTCCATGAATGACATGTATTTCTGAGGTACTTGACAATTGCATCATTGACTGCCTTGGTAGTGTTTGTAAATTTCCATTAAACTTTATGAGATAAAGATTTATAATAGAAATCATCATAGGAACAGAGTTCTGCACATAGCCTGCTCTTACTGAGAATTATCATTTTTGTATTCCACAAATTATCTATCTTCTATAATAAATACTTTAAAATTGGTTTGTAATACATGAGAAATCCCTGCAAAGTAACTTAGCTGTTCTCTTGAAAAAGACACAAAGAAATGGATTAATTTTTTTTCTTTCATAGGTTACAGAAAGTTATTTAAAACATTTTTCTTCTTTTAAAACTTCATCTTACCTTCTTCTCAATAAGTAGATCTGGAACATTTGTGAAATACTTGAAATAAAATAATGAGGAAGATGCAAAGCATCTGTGATACAATAGAAAGGATAAGATCTTTAAGATTCTGGATCCTGATTTCAAATTCTATTATATCTCTACAACCTCAGAGTCAACTCATAGTGGCCACTTACTCTGTTTACTTTTGTGTATAGTCTAAGAGATAAAAACGTAACAGTTGAAGAATGTGTCAGTATGATTGTGAGATCATGCTTAACATCACATATTATGATATGACATATTAGGGAATTATGGAAGATGTTTGACAAATTGTTCCAGCAAGAAAATAACAAACTATATTGGCTTAACCTTGAGAAGAATAGTTCACTGTGGAAAGATGAGCATCTTAGAATTATTTTATAGCATTTTTTTTCCCATTCTTTCAGTGTCTGTACCCATTCTCCTACTTGAGAAAGATAAAGACTTAAGTAGCAAATACTTAATCATATTATAAATAAAGACTAAAAGGAATCAACATATTTGACCATATAACATTGGATTATTCAAAAATTGTTTACACAGCCATTTCTAAGAGCAAGAACCAATAGCTATTATACCCAGCTGAAAGGACAAACCCAAATTTGATCAACAAAACAAGGATGGATCTTGTCAGGCAATTAGGCATGTTGTCTATGTTTGTCTTTGTGGTTCTATTCACTTTTTTATACTATTAATTGCCAAAAATAAAATTTGGCTTTTTAATTAAAGAATCTTCCTTTTGGTAGTATTCTAGCCTCTGGATAATCATGAAAGTTATGATTTCACAAGTACTTTATCTGTGGTATATGCTGTGTATACTGGCTTTAGTCATAGTGGGAGATTTAGCGTGTGTAGGCTTAACTACTCTCAGAAAAGTTTTATGCCGGTCTGTATGATTTAAGTCTGTCTATTGACACTATAATTGGCAGTATGTATGTCACACTTCACAAATATTGAGAAAATGTAACCTAATGAGCTGCCTTTTATGAATGAGAACATTAATTGTTTTTGTATTTCCGCACAACAGTGTAAGGAAAAGAAAAATGAAACAATAAGTTAGACAAAACAATCACAGCTTAAATAAACCTTAATGCCCTGCACCTTTATGTTTTGGAGCCTTATTTTAAAATTCTAAACTTTATTTTTTGTTAGTATCACATATTCACAAAATGAGTTATGATCTTATGATCTTTTTTTATTTCTCCCCATCCAACACCCTGGAAATTTCCTGGTTTTTTTTTTTTTAACCCTTAATTCATTATACCATGCCTATCATATAGAAATGGGGACATGTCATCCAATGGATCACTAGTGACATATTAGTGACCACAGCGCTAAACGAAGCTGACTTTCTTCCCCTAACTACTATTAAATCCCAATTTCTCCTCAGGTAGGAATGGGGTCACCTGGATCCACAGAACATCATTGAACTTTGGCTTAATTTTGATCAAGTTGTGTACAGGTAACAGTATCTGTTGTGAATCAAGCGAACAGTAAATTTGTATCCAAAAATCACTGTTGTAATAGTCCTCCCCATCTATTGGCACTTATCTCCCACTCATCTTCGGCTGCTCCCTGAGACAGTGGAGTGTCAACAGTTGATTTGGATGTCTGAATTAGGCCTGAAGACAATCACTCATTGTCAGTACATTCAACTATAATTTTTTTCAAATTAACTGTTACCCAGTGTAAAAGTTGCTTCCAGATCTTCTGGAGATTTACAACTTCTTTGCACTTTAACAAATGTATCTTTTACATTCAAAAGTTTTTTTTTTTCTCCTCCAGTATCGGCACTTACAACCCTGTTAAAACTCTGACAGATGTTTACTGAAAGAACAGTAACTGTTCTTTCTGTTCTATATGAAAACTACTATACCTTTCTCATGAATTAAGTGCTACTATTTTCAAAACAACCTAATTTCATTTCAGATGAAAATGCTCTAAAATTACCCTATTTTGTGAGGGTTGTATTATATTTTCTGCCTCTGAAAATGCGTTTTCACCTTAAAAGTAACTTCATAGCCCTCTATCCAAAGATGATTCTCTGCTGACTCATGTCTACTTATACATAATGCAAGTTGTATCAGTTGCTGGTATTTGCATCATTTATAAATGTTTTTATTTTTGCCTGTCAGCTTAAGTCATACACCATAAAACTTGCATAACATTTATATTTTACATTTAGTCATTATTTTTGTATGTTTAAGTAGTGTAATTTGGGCACATATGTACATGTGCTTTGAACATGCATAGCTTTTGTATGTGTTTGCACATGAAGAGGTCAGTGGCTGATGCTGAATGTCTTCTTTAATACTTCTCCACACTATATAATGAGGACCAGTACATTCTTGAACTCAGAGCTGAGAGATTAAGCTAATGTAGCTAACCAGCTTGCCTCAGGAATCCTGTTTCTGTCTTCTAATCAACAATATTACAGGCCACACCCAACAGAAATTTATATGGGTGCTCGGATATAACACCAATTCTTACCAAATCTTTTAAAGAAAAATATGATGATATGGTGCTTTTCAACCAAATTCTAGTTGTTGCTATAATTAAATTATTTTTAATAATAATAAAGTATAAGTTGTAATGTTTTTCAGTTGATCTCTAAAACAATTATGGGAACTTTCATGAATTCACCACATATATAAAAAACCCTTAATTTAAAAGTACTGAAAAACGTATTACTTTTACTTTAATTAAGAAAACCGAACTTAAAACAACACAAAATATATATAATTTACATCAGAAATGATGTCTCGGTGGACTGAGTTAAGTTCCCAGTACTTACATCAGATATCTCAAAAAGTTTACCACTTTAGCTCCAGGGACCCACTAAAAATTTGAACTTGTGTTAACGTAACACTCCCCATCCAGTATACATATAAACTAACCTGAAACAAATGTTTAGAAAAAAATCATGTGTATTGACCAATTCTTTATATATATATATATATACATATATATATATGCATATATATATATATATAATTTTACATATGGACCCAGTTCCCTCTCCCTCCCTCTCTCCCTCCCTCCATTCCTCCCTTTTTCCTTCTCTGCCATCATTCCATACCCCCCCACTACCATTTCCTCCCATTACTCCACTCCATATGTAGGGTGATGCCTTCCAGCAGGGATCATCTAAATCTGTGAAGTCATTTGGAGTAGGTACTAGGCCTTCCCTCCTGCCTCTATGTTAAGGGACTGTCCCTCCATGGGGGATGTGCCCGCAAAGTCCTTTGGTGCACCAAAAATACATCCTGGTTCCACTGAATGAGGACCCTCAGAATGCTCAGGCCTTCTAAATGAGACACATGTTCAGAGGGTCTGAGTCAGTACCTTGCTGGATATAAGTCTGAGGGCCCATTAGCCCCTGCTTGTTCAGGTCAGCTGTCTCTATGTGTTTCTGTGGCATGGTCTTGTCCTCCCTCTTTGCTTCTGGATTCTAGTTCAGCTTAGTGTTTAGTTGTACCTGTTTGCTTCTGTTTCCAACAAGTACTAGATGAGGGCTCCATGATGGTAGATAAGTTAGTTGTCGATCTCATTAACAAACTTGTACAGCCGTTTTGGAGGTCAGTATGGCAGTTCATTAGGAAAATGGAAATAAGTCTACCACAGGACCTGGTAATCCCCCTCTTAGGCATATACCCAAATGATCTACATCTTTGCAATAAATACATTTGCTCAACTATGTTCATAGCAGCATTATTTGTAATAGCAACTACTTGGAAGCAACCTAGATGCCCCTCAACCGAAAAATGGATGAAGAAGATGTGGTACATCTACACAATGGAATACTTCTCTTCGGTGGAAAAAAAATGGAATCTTGTAATTTGAAGACAAGTAGATGGACTTGAAGCAACCATCCTGAATAAGGTAACCCAGTCACAAAAAGAAGAACATAGTATGTACTCACTCATATATGGATTTTAGACATAGAGCAAAGGATAACCATCCTATAATTCACACTATAAGAGGAACTGGCCAATTCTTTTGGTTGAATATTCTATATATTTTAACAGAATGGAAAAATTTTAATTTTTTTAAGGTATACATTACAGGGTTTGGTTTTTCATTAGTAAGTATGACTCTGATTATATTACTTACCTTTCCAGATGAATAATATTATGCATTTTTTGAGAAATTTTGTCAGAGCAGGATGCTGGGATTTAGTACTTTGTTTTTTCTTGTCTACTGAAACATTCATGTCTTTTTTATTTTTTGTTTTTAACAGTTTAAAAAATATAAATTTATTAACTGTAGCATTCTTACATAGACAATGTAGGATTTTGCTCAATTACACAGTGAACTTATATTGTTACAGAAATTTGATTTGATTTTAACAATACTTTTATCTTGATAGTGAGAGGTTGTGTTTTGTAGATAATTTCACATGTAATATATTTCATATGATAATATATTAATTCTGAATTATAGAATGAGTTTGGTAGCTATTAATTTTCTGGAAGAATAAGGTAGAACAACTCCTATTTTCTTCAATATTTAATAAAAATTCCACAGTAAGTCATGTGAGTCTGCAGTTTTACATTGATTAATAACTTATATGACAGGAGATTCACTCTTTTACAATGATGAGAGCTCTGATTGGTTATCCTGTCCCCAACCACACTTCTTGCAGCTTAATTATCTCTTCTTTGTTTATTTTGTGTGTGTGTGTGTGTGTGTGCAATTATAACATGCTGTGTCTGTTTAGTGTTTCTCATGTGTTTGTGTTTAGGTCATCACTTTACGAACATACATACATACTTTCTGAAGAAATGTCTATGGTCATGTCTATTCCTATAAGTGTTACTGTTGTTGTACATGCAAGATTATTCATACTGAGTTTGAATGATTCTTTCAGTCATATTTCTTGAGGACATTATGAATTTTTAAAAAACTCTATACCTTTCAAAATTTGTGAATATTCTTACCATATTTTCATTTTTAGTACCTAATCTAAATTCACTGTGGACATGAATATATTGTTCATGACTGCAATATTTACTGGGAAATTGTTTTGTGAACTTAAATGTAAGACTTTCTTGGGTCTTAAGAAATGACACAATGGATCCAAGATCAGTTTCTAGCACTCACAGCAGCTAGTTCCAAAGGATCTGAAGACTGTTTTGACTTTTGAAATCATTGAGCTCCCATAGAGAAAGTCGTGTTCATACACATACTAATGCACTAAATTAAAACCACGAATATTGCTTCATTTGTAATAAATATGTTTGCTCTGTTATTAGATACACTTAAACACATATAAACTACGATAAAGTGACGTATACTATTCTTCACACCTCCTATACTTTAATTTCTGCCCAATTTCACAATAAATTTGTCAGTGTAGAATTCTGCTATTTCAGACAATAACTGAGAATAAACAAGCAGTTATCCGTTTTCACTCTCTTTTGAGCAATTTTGCGCTACATGGTTTTTAAGTAACAGGATCTAATGGTGATGATTTTTTTAAATATCTCTGGTGTTTATTCATTGAATTTTTACAATCATGAATTGACTCATTTTAAAACTAGTTACATGGTGTCTTCTATAACCCAATGTATCTATTATGTTGAAAGCTTATCAAGTTTTTCGTTTATTTGTTTGTTTCTGTGTCATAAAATAAGTTCGCCAAATGTTTTATACTGAGTTTAATTGTGTTTGGTTTGGCTTGTGTGTTTCTTTTAGGCTCACGCCTTATTTGGCTTCAATTAGATGATTAGTTTAAAAACATGTTTTGTTCTCTCATGAGATCTTCTCTTGTGAACACATCAGAGACATGTACTTCCTCCCTCCCTTTTATTCTCATTTCTCCTCTCTTTCTCTTTTTACTTTTTTCCTCTTATACATACCAATATTTTTTAATGTTTCGTTTTTAAAGGAAATAAGGTATTTATGACATGAAATATTGCTGTGCAAGGAAATTCACAATATCATTCTCCATGTAGCTAAATCTAGATAGTTTGCTTTCTAAAACTGATCAAATATAGTAAGACATATTTGTGAATCCTTTATGAATAAACTCATTTGGATTGAGAAAAATTGCACATAAAAAAATTATAGGAGAAGTCTTGAAAACCCATAACCAGGCAAAGAAAAATAAGCCACCCACAATGGTAAAACTTTCTCTAGAAGCTAGATTTTAAATATTAAGTTTTGGTGAAATAATTCCTGTCTGAATGTCAGAAAACAGAGCTTGCCATTAGATAACCATAAACGTCTGGACTTCTGTACAGACAGACAAGTAATGAGGTAGCTGGGCAGGAACAGAATATAAGCAGGGAGAAACAGGAACTTGCTTTCTTTCTATTGAGATGCTAAGGAGGCAAGGTGTGGTGGTGGTTTGCTCCTTCATTCTGATCTCTCAGCATTTTCTTTTATATCTGAATCCAGGTTATTATTACTTAGACAAAATTAAGAACTCCATTTATATGAACTGATTATTATAATTACTGTTTATATTTTGCTAAAAGTTTATATAACCAGTGAAAACGTATCCCAAAAAGCCAAGCTGGTGTTACATAGGAACAGTCTTAAGTTGAACTCTAGGACACCATAGAAATTTAAGTTCATTTCAGACTGGTATGAAATTCCCAAATATGAGATCTTGACAGTGATAGGATGTTGTTACAATTTCTAGACATATGAAAGATGCTTCAAAATGTGAGGCCTAAAAAAAAGGCACAATTGAAAATATTAATGTCCAACAAAAAAAAATTGGTTTTCAGAAATAAAGATCTTTGGGTTGTTAATATACAAGAATTACATCTTAAATACCATGCTTGTTAGATTATTTAAATCCACATTGTTTTAACAATACACATATTTTCCATTAATATATTGTCTTAAATAAAAAGCAATGGACAAGCTATATTAATTTTTCAAAGTAGTATCATAATGCAACCCTTATTTTCAAATTCTCCTAATTCCACTCAAAAAAATGTATTTACTGTTTCTATCTGTGTTTACCAAGTTTGAAAATCACATAACTTTTGTTTAATTATATGTGTAATGTTTTTAAATTATAAAATGCATAATGAATACATGAAATATGTATGTACCATGGAGTAACATGCATGCATCATTTACTACATAGTGAAGCAGATGCACTTTTAATTAAACTCTATGATGTACAATATATGACTAGAAGAATTATGCTTGTGTAGCAAGTTCTATAATCAGCCTCATAGTAGACATAAATGTCCATATATAATTCATGAACAATTCTCTATAAGAAACAAATAAATATTCGATGTTAATGCTTATTTTAGATGCAAATTTAAATTTGTTCTACGAAATTAAATATTGTGCATATCTTCAAAGATACAAGAACTTGAAGACGAATAAAAAGACAGGGGTAATCAAGCTCTTATCTGCAGGCTAACACACTGCTCCTGGCAGGATGGAGTGTAAGCATAAGAACTGAGGAAAAACTCTTAGTCACAGGCAAGAATATTGGAAAGAGCTTCATCTGCATGTTGTGCAAGACATCTGCTATTGACACATTCTAAAGCAGCTATGCACTTATTTCCAGGTGAGAGACAAGATGGTAAACATCAAGGCAGTCTGTCAGTGTTTAGGATAGCATTTTCAACCAGGGATTGTATTATGATTCAGAGTCTGCTTCTGCATAAGAACTCTGCAGATAAAATTTTGAATATTAACAGACCAGTATGTGATTATAGTGTAAATTATAGGTTAGATCAGACAGCATATACAAGGTTCATACTACATCTATGCAGTCAGTCATGTAAGAAAAGCTTACTGAGAATGGATGTGAGGTGGTCGTATCACCTCTATCATTCCATGTGCTAGTTTTGAAAAGTAAGATGTACATAGCTAATGAGGGAAAAGATTAAGTTCTTTATTTTAGCATAAATGTATATCTCTTTGCAACTTTATTCAAGAAACACAATGACTTTTTTTTTAAATAGTTCAGAACTTTTATCTTCTAAGGCATATAATTTTCACATCACACTTACTACCTAAGCAAACACTGAATATTGTGAAGCTAATCTCATTTTTCTTATATTTATATCATATGATATAAATGTGTCATTATTTGTTTAGCCATTTGCTGTGAACAGAACATATGTACTTCTATAGATTTGAACAATTGTGATTAGACTTTGAAAGTAATTTTCTCAATAAATTGACAAGTTTTTAAATAGATAACCAAAATGTTTCTAAGAAAGGTGTACAATTTGAGATTTCCTAGCAATACATTTAATTGATCAAATTTTCTGTATCCTCTTTAGAATTTAATTGTTTCAGCGCATTTCAGCAATTTTGATAAACCTGTAATACTATGTATTTGCATTTATAAAAAATGGTTTGATATTACTTACATTAGATAATTATGTATACTAGGATGGTGGTTATATATCATTTTTAGTGACATGTGATTTTCCCATTTTATACTGGGCATTACTTGTATTTTCTAAGATTTAGGAGCTTACCTAATCTTGATATTAGGATTTTATTTGGAGATATGGATTACAAGTATTTTCTTCTTGTTTTCAACTTAATTTTTTTTTGTAATTTCTCCATGATTTCTGCCTGTGAAGGCTGACAAAAAAAAAGTTTGATTTTTTAAACATTCCATTAGAGTGGTTCTGGACACAATTTCCAGTCATATCACTATTGCATACTACAGAGATAGAAATAGACATGTACTTGCTCAGCAATAGTGAACAGAAAACAGACCTAAGAACAGCAAAGCCTAATTTGGTGAACCAATCTGTTTTAGTGGGATCATTTACAGAAATATGGATGAGGGGTTTACTTTTGGGGGCAGAAATGACATAGTGGCATCTTTCTATGAGACCAAACTCCAATCCTAGCATGGTGACTGCTCAGTAAAGCATGAAACTTAGATGCAGCACCTACCTTACAAGCAGCCAAATGGGTTGAGGATTTTCTCTTTCAGATCACTCGGCTTCTCTGAGATTCCCAAGTTGCTTAGCTTGTCTCCAAATGCTCTCAGTAGTCCTTTCAGCTGATTTCTGATTGAAAGGGGGAAAGTTTCGTGAATCTGCTCAGTTTCAGGGGATTCCTGAGGCCTTTGAGTTGTTTTCTCAGCACAAGATTTTTTCTACAGGATAGAATGTTTTTCCTCACTCGTGAACATCTTATGTTTTAAAAAGCTTCAATGAGGGTGGAAGAGAGGAGAGAGGGAGGGAGGGAGGGAGGGAGGGACAGAGAAGGAACTGGGATCGATATGTAAAATAAAGAAAAATAAATAAATAAATAAATAATAAATAAATAAAAGCTTCAATGACAGAATATTGCACATCCCCTTAGAGAATTCTGTTGCTTCAAGAAGTCTGCTGCTTCACCTTTTCTACTTTAAGAAATCTGACTAGGAACTGGCTGGCATATGAGCTGAAGTGGACAAAATAATGTAGTTGATTATGAATCTGAATGGCCAATAGAATATGAACCAGTTTTTTTCTTCTTTTTTTGTCAAGTATGAAATCAGAAAGATGGGTCTTATGTAGCCTCCCTCTGAGATAGATTATTTCGTTTTTAGCAGACACTGTAATACAGCAATCACCCTTGAATTTACTCTAGAATATATATACATTTTGTGAGTGTGCATACTTCTGGCCTTCCTATGGTTAAAGATCATTATTACCTCCAAGATAACAGTAATAAATTAATGTCGACCTGGGAGAGCAGAAATTCTCTCACAGATCATGAATTACATCTGCCTTTTATTATCAAGATTATTTAGTGTCCAAAAATACCCACAAATGCTCACTACTAAAAGAATTTAGAGATAACGAGGAAAATGTAACCAATGAATTGGCACATAGAGGAGTCAAGCTAGTAGTTTAGTACTTTACTCTAAGAGACTGATACAGGAGTTGGCTGGCATTTAAGCTTAAACAGGGAAAATGGCAAATGGTATAGCTGATTGTAATTCCAAATGAAAAATAGGTTATCAGCTAGTTTTTTTGTTTTTAATCCAGAAGGAAATCAGAACTTAAAGCAAGGGGACTTAGTTTCTATTCATATTTTACTCTTATTCTATTATAGATTTGAATATTTTCACTTATTTAAAGATTTTTTGTGTGAAATGGGGGATTCCATATATCATAGTTATGGTGATTTCTAGTTTTGATATTTATTGTTCTGAAATAGTGTGTTTTTCTGAGTGTCAAAGAATATTCTTAGAAGAACAAGTGTTCCAAGACAGTGAAATTATGGGGGAAGGAAAAGGGAAAAATGACTAAATGGGTTCAAAGAATCAAAATATATTCTGTTCACCACTAAAACTGCATTCTATACTTCTGATGTACTGAAGAACTTTGAATTTTCACCCAGCTTTTACTCCTTTAACAGTCTGTTTCCTGTGTTGAGAATGACCTCTGCTACACAACCATTTGATTTAAGCTGTATCTACCATTGATTCATTCCTCACAGTATTCCTTTAGTCTCAGTTTGAGATATTTTTATTTTGTTTCCATAGCATTGGTGCTTAACTCTATCATGGTCTCCTCAAGCTTAGTTGCAAATGACCATCCATTTTGCTTTTACACTGACCTCTACTGTGTTCTTTCTAGTACTGCATCTGTAGCATCTAATCCAGAAGGATTTTATTGTACTGACTGAATAGAAAGCAATTATCTCCAGTCAGAAACAACTTTTGTCTATGTATTTACCTGGAATTTTTCTTCATCTATGCTTCCAATTATAAAGTTTACTTTTTCGGTGGTTTTCCACTATTTATGCAGGTTTCTTTCATGTGTCTTTAAAATATTAGTTATCATATTCTTTGCTTATGTGATTTAGTTCCCCTACATTACCTTTAAGTCTGTTATATATTTTGTCTTCTACTAGATCATTTTATTTATAACAATTTCCCCTGAGTTGTCTAATTAGGTTATTGAGATTTTCAATTTTATCTTCATTTCAGCATACGTTCTCAAACATATATAATCATTACATAAATCAAGTTTTCAAATCCAGAATTGTATTTGTCTTTTAATTCATCAGGAGGAAGAGCTTAGTCTCTACTCCAAATGACTTGACAGATTTCCTGGAAGGCTTCAGTAACCTGTGGAGTGGGAGGGGTGGGTGGGATTGGAGGGTGATTGGTGGGCATGGGAAGGAAGGGAGGGAGTGAGAGGGAAACAGAGGTTGATATGTAAAATAAGGAAAAAAGACATTCATCTTAATATTAGTTTGTGACACAGGTAGAGTGGCCCAAAGACTGAGACTACATAGGCCATGACATAAGAAATAGCTGTAAGATAACTCCTAAAGTCAGTCTTCTTTACTAATAGATCAATACCTCACTCAGCCATTTTCCTGCAATAGATAAGAACTAACACAAAAAATATGCAGCTGTGTAATGTGTGCAGAGAGAGGTTTTGGAGTACTGAGTCCTAAATGAGACATCTTTATTAAAGCCTCTCAAAGCTCAGTGACCTTTATAGAAGAGAAGGCAGAAAGATTGCTAAAAGTTAGAATTGATGAAGGAAACTTTCTTCTAAACACAATGGGACTGAGGTACACATGATCTCACAAAAACTGTCAAAGCACACAAAAGACCTGCACAGAATCAAGCCAGATGGAGTGCTAGCACTGAGTGGGTGAGGTGTGCATTTATTTCTACCTCTACCCAAGAAGCTATCTGTAATGAGCAACTGCTTTCAAAGAAAAAATTAGTAGTCTCCAATTGAGTCTTGTAGCATGTATGTTTCCACCAGCCCGCCAACCCACCAGTCTGTGCCCTCAGCCGCATCAGCCCCAAATAACACTCAGAGACTCTGTATTTGATACAATCCTGTTGGCCAGTTACCATTATTGTTTATGGGCTAGCTCTGTCTTAATTATTAACCCATTTCTACTTATCTAAGTATTTCCACGTGGTCGTCTTATCAGGGAGCCACGGAAGGCATCCTGCTTCCTCCCCGGGCTACATCTAGACTCCTCCTTCCCACTTCCTCTTTCCTTCTCCTAGTCTCTTAGCCCCGCCTATCTAGTTTTCTATTGGCCACAGAGCTTTATTAACCAGTATGAGAAACATATATACAGAATAACATCTCCCATCAGAGTCTTTCTGGGAATCTTAGCCACACTTCAGGAACCAGTAACCTGGAATATCTGGCCTACACACACTAGTTCAATGCTATTTTTGTGAACATTCTTCTTTAAATTGCTTTGTTTGGGCATTTTTTATATTGGTCTTTTGCCTGTATATTTGGTTTAAGACTTTGTGCTTCTGTGGGTACACCTATATGATATTGCTTTTCTTTTTTAAATGAAGTGGGAAGACACATTTTTAATTTGGATATTTTGAAGTAAGAAGCTCTATTTTTTATTTGAACTATATCTTCTCCTGGGAGCCTAAATAAATTACATGGAGTAAGGTATCTTGCTCTCTTTGCCAGCTCTCTCTCACTCTTCCTGGCAAGTCCATACTTTCAATGGCATTAGAAACTCCATCTATGGAATTTTAGTGTATTGTGAAGATTAGATGAGACATCTAGACAGTGGACAGAATAACTACTGCATTCTTGGATTTCCATTATTAGACAGACATTTTTGTACTAATGGGACTTCAGACTGTAATCCACTCTAGTGGATTAATTATAATTCAAAATTAATTTCTGTTCATCTAGAGAACCCAGACTAATCCAGATACTTGGTGGGTTTTTTTGCGTCAGAGGAATTGGATGGTTGCAATTAAGTAAATAACCATGTAGATGGCATAAAAGGTTGGAATTTCTCAGGCAGATGTTTTATAATGTTTGCTAGCTGCCCTATGACTGGGAGTATCTGAGTACTGTGGGTGATCTGGCTAATCTGCCAGACAGGTTGTGTAACTGAATCTATCCTAATGGTTAGGGGTGGGTCAGCAGATAATTTTCCAGGGATTTGAAAAGTTGAGCAGGGACACAAGTACTCATCACAGTCTAGGTCTGGAGATTAAATAGAGTACACACTGTTCATGGAATTCATCATAGTGGACCAATGCACAGGATTTATAACCTGAACCTAGTCAGGATGTTGCATGTGCTTTGTGAGCTAGGGACCAGCAGTCTTACTATAATGGGCTGGCATATAAAGTTGTGTGTCTAAGACCAAATCTTAAGGTGAAAAACAGCATGATAGAAATTTGTTTGATTCAGACTGTATACGGTATTGTGACCCATAGCAAGGTCTGGCAACTGCTGTGAGAACAAGTACTTGGGGCTTTGTTCAAGCAAATTCCCCAACTAGACCAGGGTGCAAATGAGCCTCGTGGCCTCAACATCATGGTTGGATGTGATACAATCTCAAGTGAGCTTTACTACTACACAGGATGTGCAACTTGAGGTAATCATGGTGGTTTAGAATGCCACAGGAGGGCTTGGTTTGCAGAGTGGAGTATGTCATGGAATGTACCAGCTAGTGTGGGCCTGAATGTTAGGTCTATATGTTGATTTTGGAAAAGTATGTAACTATGTGTTACTTGCTGGCCTTTAACTCATAATCCTCCTGTCTCATCCTTCAAGTGCTGAGATAATAGGAATGTAGCAGCACTAATGTCAGGACTACTGAGAAATATTACAACATTACTACAATGTGTGAAGCATGCCAACTTTTCATAAATATATTACATAACTATAGATAATTATCAAAATTCACATTTATGAACTATGTATCTTATTAGGTGTGATTGTAATTCATTTTTTAAAAATACAAATAATATTTTTTACTTAATATTCAGTTTGAATTTCAGGTGTGAATTTTACTCAAAATTTCAATTTGGGTGTTAATACACAACTAATACTTCAAACCAAATTACTAATCCAATCAGCTACATAAAGACTCAGCTCAGAGAATCTTTGTCAAAATCAGCAAATGACCATTCTCATTTTTTACTTCCTGAAGTAAAAATAGTTAAAACCAACATTATTCTCCACTAATTTCTCTTAATTTTCACCCAATCCACTGGGAACTTGTGCTATATTTTTTTCTTAATATTCTGGTCCAAGAACTTCAAGTCAACCTGATCATTTATAATGTTGTCACTTTCTGCCTTAGGCTCTCTACTGTTGTTTCTTAATGGAGCAATAAAATTAACCTTTAAAACATATGTGGGAATAAGGGGGGGTCATGTCTTATGGCTGTTAATCTCTAAACTCTATCATTACAAGAAGCAGAATCAGTAGTTCAATGTCAGATATATAACAAGCTCAAGGCAACCCAAAGCTCTGTCAGACCCTGTCTATCTCAAAGAAAAACAGAGAAAACTATGTCACATCACACATTATTTTCTCCCTAAAACTATAGGCATTAATACAACAAATCAAAGAGAGGAAAAAAGCCTGGTGCCATACATTGCACCTGACCTCTTACCTCCCATGCTTTTTTTATGTTTGTTTTCTGTGTGAAACATAACCCTTTTTATATGTACTCAGTTGCCTCTAGGCTCAGATTTGTATGCCTATTAATTATTTATCCAGACAGCCTCCGCACACATAGTAGGTTCTCAATGACAGATTGTCAAAATGACAAGCTGATGAATATGCATTTCACATATCAATTCTCTCATTGATTTGCATCCAGAAGCATCATGGTCTCCAAGGAGTTATTCCAGCTCAAACAGCAGCTTTGCAAGCACCAGTTGCTTGTTCAACCTAATTAGCATTACTTACAAAGGAAATGTAGAGCAGCCCAGTGCAAGTGTAAAGAAAGCACTAATCAAGTTGAGTGAAAAGCTTAAAAAGCAGATAGTAACGGAATCTACTACCCCACTCCTTTAATTATTCCGGCAGACACAAACAGAAGAAAATGATGAGAAAGAATGGAACAGCTCAAGATAGCCCTACTGTGATTGTGTCTCAAGGAAGTCATTCTTCCTCCTATTTTATCCAAGCTTTTGGCACCTTCATCTTCCCCAATTCCTCCATTCCATATTTATCTAAATTTATAGTTTTAATTCTTTTAGAAGTGAGCTCAATAACTCTAGAAGAGAATGTGCCTGCATACTAACATGCCTTATTTCAATTAAATGAAAATAAACTCACATTCAATGTTTTTCAGGGAGAGATGGAAACAAAAATGAGGGAAAACATTGCAATGAGTCAATGTTTTTATCAATGTTGTTTATTGCGCAATGAGTTAAGTTTTTATCTTATGTTCTTCTAATTATTAGTTTGCTTCATATTACTAGTGATGTTTTTGATCAGAGAGACATAAATGTATTATTTCTATATTAGTACAATATAAAATCAGTCAAGCATTTTACTCAATGTATTTATTAATGAGAAAACCAGTAGATTATTAAAAACAGTTAAAATTAGTGTTTAATTCCAGACATTTGTGTTCTCTTCAGGACAAAAATCATTTTAATCACTGTGAGCAATGATTATTTGCATTGTCGTAAAACAAATGTTTTTACAGGTTGACTTCTATTTCATTCAATGTGTAATTGCTAATCAAAGATAAAATTTCACAACATAATTAACTCAAATATCCTCTAGAAAAGCTATAATTTTTCTACATGCTATAGATAATTTAGCATACTGAAGTATAATTTTGTACGTTGTACTGGAAATCCTTTGAACATAATAATACGTTATATATCTGAATGATGACAGAAAACGTCCCTGTACAGGGGACTAGTCATGACTTATATCTTATATAGTACCTTCTCTAAGCTGCTAAGCTTCTAATAGAAGCTCCATTGTAGGATGTGGCTCTTCCTGGAGTGTAAATCAGGATTTTTGCATTCTGCTCATAATTTTACTTATCTCATAAACCCAGAGACTTGCTACTCAAACTCAAAGACTCTAAAGTCAATGAACCATTTCCTCTGCTAGTAGAGGAAAGGAAGTTCCATTGTTTCTATGGTAGCTGTTTAGGCTCCATCATAACCTTACTGCATTAGTAAGGAACCTGACTATCGGGAATACTCGCAGCAAATGTCGGTACCACACCAGCATTCCATTCTGGTTTTCCTTTCTTGCCTAAAAAAATTATGATGCAAACAACAACAAAACAATATTACATATTTTCTCTGGGTTTTCCTTTGACTTGACTTTTAAAAATTTATTCTCTAGAGAACTATTTTTTGAGTAAAACAATTTCACTCTCTGTTGTTGCTTTGAAACAACCATTTATCATGAGTCTTGACTGCAGAAATGTTAGAATAGCAACAGGAAAAGGGCTACAGTAATGCCTTATTTACATTTATTGTTTTCCATTTTTCATTTTCATGTGTCTGAATCTTGAATGTTCTGCTAGCAAAGAGAAACCATCTTTCCTACTTGGCAAAGTGAACTCATTGAACAATGCCATGTACATTGTGTGCTATTGTTCTCACAGTTGCACTAAAATATATAAACATAAATCTCAGCATTCTCAGAAGATTGCTTTTTCAATATTTTACACACTGTTTTCCTAGTGAGCATTTGGATTTTATAGTTCTTTGTGTTTGCAAATTAAGACATTTTTAGAATTGCAAATATACTTAACAGCCTTCTCATCCTAATGGCTTAGTGAAAGTCTTTATCAACAAACTGTATTACTATGTTAATTATATGAACATGTCAAATTTGGCAATATGATAATCCTAATAACTGACAGAGTTTTATCTGTAACCACTGATTAAAAACAAACCAAGTAAATAGCAAGAAGTACATTAAATAGCAAGATATATTAAATATTAGCTATAAATACCTTTTTAAATGTAGAAAATCCTAGAATAGGATTTGAATGTTGCTACTATTTATTCAACACACATTCTGTTTCTTCTTTCATCAATATAATTTTGACTACTATCTTACTGTGTCACAATTTTACAGCGACAAATTTTCATCTGCTTCTATCCAAAACAGAAACATCCTTAGGGCACATCAGTGCAAATGGCAGCACAATCCTCAG
This sequence comes from Cricetiscus sungorus, assembly GCA_030556225.1. NCBI lineage: Eukaryota > Metazoa > Chordata > Mammalia > Rodentia > Cricetidae > Cricetiscus > Cricetiscus sungorus. Next base: position 31,081,787 of record JANBXA010000651.1, on the reverse strand, counting down.
TTACTAAGAGATAATTTATTCTTTTGCCAAATATGATTGATCATGCCCTCCAAACATAGATTTTTGGTGTTGCCTGGTTATCTTCTTAGCTTTTGGGTTGATAAAAACTGTATATGAAAGGTTCATGTGGGAGATACAAATATCTTAGGGCATACACAGAGATGTACCATTAAAGAGGTAAAGAATATGCATGATATCTTTGCTCTTGGTCTGTAATATTCTAGCTCTCCACAATGACACAGTACTAAACAGTTAATTGGCTTCATAGAATCTTTAGCATATAATTGTTTTCTATTAACTTTAGTTAAAAGGTATCATATCTTCCACAAGAATTTGTTATACCTCCAAACAAATGAATATGAGACAACAGTCCACTAGAACACAGATCCAATTCACTTACACTAGTGTCAAAGTCATCACTAATTGATGCACATATCATTTTAGCATTTTTCTGACTTGCTTTAATTTATATTTAGTTTCTAATTTGTAGTTATTAGCCAGTTTTTATTATTTCAATTAAATCATGGTAGATGTGTTTGTGTCACTGAATAAATAGTGCATGTATTACTCATTATACCTTGATGTACCAACAATAGATTATAATGAGTACTTAATTCTGCCAAATCATAATTATAAATTACTGATGGTTGCATATACATATTATCAAGTAAGTAAAAACAGCTATCACAAATGATAAAAACACTGTATCTGTGGAATCTATTGATTACAAAATCTATACTACTCTCCCATATAAGCCGATTAGCTCCTCCTTGTTCAGGTCAGCTGTCTTTGTGTGTTTCTGCACCTGGTCTGGTCCTCTCTCTCTGCATCAGGATTCTAGTTCGACTAAGTGGTTACTTATGGGTGTTTGCTTGTTTCCAACAGGGCTCCTTGATGGTAGATAATTTAGTGGATGATCTCACTATCAGGGAAGGGCATTTATGGTCAAATTGTTAGGTGGAGTCAGTCTTGTAGGTCTCTAGACCTTTTCTTAGGTTCAGTTTTTTTCTTCAAAACAATAATAACATGGTATGTTTCAGTATTAAAGAAAATTAAAATTAAGACATTTGGAGGACTATAGGTTGATATGGAAAGCATTATATTGAAGGAAAGGAGTAATATAAGGTTCACAAAAGACAAGTCTCTTTTAAAAGTCTCCTTTAAATGAAGACTTGAGCCTGTTGACATTGAAAAGAAATGTGAATAAAAGTCAAGAAAGAATCCTTTGACCACTGAATGAAAGAGCCCCAATAGAGAGAGGGAGGTGGGCAAAACAACATCAAAGTAAAAAATACCAGGGTACAAGGGGTATAATAGTGATGAATGTCGGCAGAAAAATGTCTAGGAACAAAGAAGCAGCTAAAATGTTATGTGCAGGAAAACCCTATGGAGAAACATGTAAGCTAATTATAAAAAGCAAAAATAAAATGTATAAAATTAGAAGCAAATGGCATAATGAACAGCTAATTCTGAAAGAAGTACAAGAGTTTTAAACACTTTAAATATAATGGAAGTCTTCAGTCATCAGAAAATTACAAAATAAAATGAATTCAAGATACTATTACACATGTGAAAAATTAGTTTTCATAAGGGAAATAGCAAGAATCACAGTCAAGGCTACAAGAAAAAATATGATTTTCATATACAATGATAGGAATGTAACTGGTGCAAAAGGAAACAATGGAGATCACTATGAGTGTACCATGAAATACCCAAACTATAGCGAGCACAATCTAAATACTGGTGGAATACATCCAAATAATTTTAAGTTTGAATAAAATAAAGATACTTTCTCTTTCATATTTACTCCTGCGACATTTACAATAGCCACAGTATGGAAGCAGTCTAAATGTCCATCATGGGAGGACCACATGAAGAAAATGTGATATGGTTACACAATGGATGATTTTCCAGCAGTAAAGATGAATGAAATTGTGTCATTTGCAGCAAATTGGATGGGACTGAATGACATGTTCAGCAAAATAAGCCAGAATCAGAAAACAACAAGTATCCCAAAGGCTCTCTCACATAAATCTATGTTAAGTTTATTGACACTGATGTACACATAGGTCATGAAAAAAGGAAGGTGACTATGAAGTAGTGGAGCTCAGAAAGATTAAAAAGAAGATAGGTGCCATCAAAACACAGTGGGATATCAGTAAGGAGGACATATTGCTTCAGACAGAAACAGGAAGCTGCATGGGAAGAAAAACATGAAAATGATATAGTTAAACCCACCTCTCCCTATGGCATCAAAAATTACTTTAAAATGAATTGTGGCATTATACTAAAAACATACTTTGGAGTCGTGAAAATAGCTCAGTTAGGAAAGTGCTTGCTATAAAAGCATGAAGACTTTGTTTGATCCCCAGTGTCTGTGTACAAAATTTTAATATGTTGACTCACTTCTGGAATGCCAATCCCCAGGAAGCAGAAATGGGCAGATCCAAAGGGATCGATGGCCAAGCAGTCAAGTTGAATGAGAGCTTTTTATCCAATGGGAACACCTGGCTCAAAAATGAGGAGAACAACTGAGGAGATAACATGTGCACATTCCTGGCTTTCATGTGCACAAAACCCCAGATATATGTGTGCATGTACATCACACACATGTGTAGCTATGCACACACAAATGTAAACACACATACAAATGTTCACCCACACCAGACAATATTTATTTTTCAGGACTCATCAACAAGTTTCAATTTGGGAATAGATAACCAAGATTTTGTGACTCCTCCTCCCCAAACAAAATAAAGTTAGATAAAACTTAAGATGCTACTGTGGCATGTTTGCTACTTGTAGACATTTATTTAAGAGTTGGCAATGTTGAATACAGATGAAAGTTCCTAGGACTAGTTGATACTTATTTAAATGTTAATACTAGTGATACTCTGAAATGTAACCTGAATACTACTGTTTGCATCAGTTAGCTTTTCCTGATGTTGACCTCTCTTGAGATATCCCTGAAATGTAAAGTGAAATATGAAAGAAACATAATGAATACCCTGTACTGGATGTGAGTCAATGAAGTTATATTTATTTTAATATTATTTTAAGTGAATATAATAGATAAAACATTTGAATGATTTGTAAACAATATAAAGTTATTAAATATGTGATTCTATAAAAAAATTAATCTAACTCAATTTTTTAATACAGTGGATTATTTTTCATTTAGAGAACCAGTACACTAATTTTAACTTTGAAATAAATAAATCTTCCAGTATAGACTCATAGTGGTACAATATTAATTTTTAGCAATATTGGTATAAGAAATACATATTTATATAGATAAAGTATACTTTTGTGTTTGTTTTACTCTTTGGCCTTTTTGACTATTTTGGGGGTCACAAACCAGCTCCCAAATAAATCACACATGGAGTCTTATTATTACTTATGAATGGCTTACTTCTAGCCAGGTTTTCTTATCCTAAATTAACACCTCTGTTTACCTTCTGGGATTGTATCTTTCTTACTTCTGTATGTATCTTTCTTTCCTTCTTGATCTGTGGATGGCTAGGAAGCTGAGTGGCTGGGTGGCTGGGTGGCTAAGTGGCTGGTTGGCTGGGTGGCTGTGTGAGTGGGTGGGTGGCTAGGTGGCTGGGTGGCCCTTGATGTCCTCCTCTGCTTGTTCTTTTGCCTCTCTTCTGCTTCCTCAGTTCCCCTTCTATTCTGACTCTCTGCCTGTCAGCCCTGCCAGCCCTGCCAGCCCTGCCAGCCCCAACTACTCTTGCTCCTGCCTTGCTATTGACTGTTCAGCTATTTATTAGACCATCAGGTGTTTTAGACAGATACAGCAACACAGCAGCATAAACATAAGTCACACATCATAAAATACCCTCTCACAGTATACCAATTATTAATGTTAAATATTTACTTGTTAATTCAAGATAATTATGATTTTACTTTAGTCAAATCTTCCTTGAAAACCTTTCAAAGTCTGATTTTAACGAATCACCCACCTGAAGTTAGATATAGCAGTATTACCTTACCAAGTTTTTAATTTAATGGGTAACCTAATTATATTACTAAAAGAATAATGGTTTCAAAATTGATTCCCTTTATAGTGACCAAAATATTATTGCCAATGAATTTTCTTAAGTAACGAAGAACATAAATGGATTTTTGAGGTAATAAAAGAGATACATTTGAATGCAATTTGCCTCTTCAAGTTAATGTGCTAGTTCATATTTTAAAGACATTTACCAATTTAGCTAAACAATTTTAAATGTTTCTTTGACTTTATATGCATAAAATAACAGTAATTATGAAATGGAGTATTTATGGAAAAATTGTTTAATGATGAAGAGTGTTCATTCTAGTAACTAAAACCTGCAATGTCATTGACAATCAACATAAATGACTTGTTAGGTTTGGCTCACTAATGTCTGACCTAAAATATCCACTTAGGTTCTATATCTATGCAGAAATGATATATAAATGTACAGGATTTTTTTCTATTTTTTTATTTAAACTTGCAAATAGAGAGTATAAAGCCATAGTCACAATACAGCCACTTTTCAGTTTCATTGCTAAGACTATGATCCAAACCGTTATCTCTTTGAATGATAAAAATGATTTCTATTTCACTATTTTTATGACAAGCTATTGTACTTCAACATTATCCAATTAATCATAATGTATTTCATAATAAGATCCCAATACTTGTAGGAGAAAAATGAGCCATGCATTTGTCTCATGGGCAGAATGGTTCCAGGTAGAAAAAAATACAAAAAGAGAGAAGATCTATGTTTGAAACATAGTTGCTGTTTAGCATTGTGAAAAATGCTACAGAGATGGAATGGGTACCAGATGAGGCAATAAGATGTGAAACAGTGAGGATCCAGTACAGTCCTTTGATATGAGTACAACATGGCATAATCCCTAAGAAAACACTGTAAACAGGTCAATCTGGTGTTGGGAGAAAATATTTGTAACAAGCATGACTGATAAAGACTGCTGTCAAAAACACATAGGTTTTTTTGAGGCAACAGGAAAATTGAGTCAGGGAAAGAATAGAGGAGAGTAAGAAAAGAGATACCATAATAGAGGGAACCATTACAGGTTTAAAGAGAAATCTCACACTAGGGAAATGTCAAGATATCTACAAGGATGACCCCAACTAACAATCTAAGCAATAGGGGAGAGGCTACCTTAAAAGCACTTCTCCAATAATTAGATTGAAGGCCATCCTAGAGCCTTCATCTAGTAGATGATAGAAACAGAAGCAGATACCCACATCTGAACACTGAGACAAACTCCTGGAATCCAATTTCAGAGAAGAAGGAGTGACAAGCAAAGGGGTCAGTACCAGGCTAGAGAAACCACAGAAACAGCTGAACTGAAAAAGAGGGAGCTCATGAACTACATTCTCATAGCTGGGAAACCAGCATAGGAATGACCCAGACTCTCTGAATGTGGTTGTTAGGAAGACCAGGCAGTCTATGGGTCTTCTGGTAATGGGTAAGTATTTATCCATAGTATAGGAATGCACTTTGGGAGCCCATTCCTCATAGAGAGATACTCTCTCAGCCTAGACACATGGGGGAGGGCATAGACTCTGCTCCAAATAATATGACAGATTTGAAGATCCCTCATGGAACGCCTCACCCTCCCTGAGCAGCAGAAAGGACATGGGATAGGGGTTGGTGGGGAGAACAGAGGAGAAGGGGAGGGTGTGGGAACTGAGATAGACATGTAAAACAAGCTTGTTTTAAATTTAAATTAAAAAATTATCAAAAAGTTTAAAATTAGAAAACAAACAATCTTACAATAATCCATAAAAAGATCAAAGAACTCCAAAAAAATACACAAATACAGGAAAAATATAAACAAGGAAGAAAAATGAAAAGTCATGTAAACTAAAACAAAAAGGAAACCAGTACACATATACATGCACACACACATACATACACACACACACACACACACACACACACACACACACACACACACACACACACACACACATACACACATCCCTGTGGTCTAATGGTCTAAATCCAGTATACTCAAAACACAAACTTCAGAAGAATCTTAAAGAATAAAACACCATTTTTTTCTTGCTATAAAAATTCAAACTTGATAGAAAATCTTTGGAAGACAATGATATAGTTTATTGCAAAACTACATATTTTCTTAAAACAGAGTCTAGTATGCTATACCACAATTTCATGTTCCTGTTCAATTTCTTATATATGTTTCAGAGGGCTTCCTACTGTGCAAGATGCATATTTAATTTTTTCATGTATCCTCAATATAATCCCTCTCTAAATTAGTCTCCATCTTTATCTTCTTTATTCCCTGTGGTCACTAATCCATATTATCTTCTTAATCTTTTGCAAGTTTTTTAAATTTCTAGTTATTATTACTGCTATGAAAATGCTATATTTATTTCTATAATACAATGATTTTAAGGGGCTGTGCTAATATCTAGGAAGAATATTTCTGTATTGAAATCATCATCTTTTGGAGCTGTACGATTTCTGTTTTAACTGATGGAAGGACAAACTTTAAATTTTTGTTTCTGACTATGATGTTATACGAAGCTCTTCATTCATTGTAGCTTTAGATTTTGCCTTTAGCAGAGACATCTTGGATTTCTGATTGTACTAATTTATTTTATTCCTAGGTTTATGATGGCTAGAAACACACACATATGTAATATTATATTTTAAGAAGAATAGCTAAATGATAAGTAGATACATGACAGATTATTTACACATAGTTAAAATGTAAATATATGAGTTTTATATAGCATCCTACTGCTGATGGATAGAACAAAACACTTGCAAAGTCAATTGGGAAGAGATAGCTGTAGTCAGAGAAATGGTCCAACAGATAGAAGTGCTTACTACCTGACTTTAATCCCTTGGCTCCAAGAGCCATGGAACTGAGAAGAGAGGGTAAAAGGATGAATAGTATTAAAATGTCATATGTACATGTATTAAGATGTTACATTGAAATCCACTATGTATAATTGATACATGATAAAAAATGAAAAACCTTTTAATGTTATTGAATTTTTTAATAAAAATACTAAAAAGCACATAACGTAGAATATCCATTTATTCAAATGAAGTATTTTTTGATGTTCAGTTTCTTACTCTGTGGAACATTGTGGCATTAATTAATTTGGAGAGCTGCTACTTTTAACTTAGTTTTAATATAAGGGATGATTCTAAATATGCTGATTATAAGATTAACTTACCCACAGATTGGTGAACATTACTTTTTCTAGAAGGATTTCAAAATGATGCATGAATCCGCTTATAAGGTAATATTTTTTTCTTTTCTTTCTCTTATTTTCTCTTTGCTAGATGCAGAGCCTTAGATTTATTATCTGTTTATAGCTGACAACCACCTTCAATGAAATCTAGAGGACAGGCAGGTACACACACACACACACACACACACTCCAATTATCTGTAGTCTGCTCAACCCCAGTGTGAATATGAACACTGAACAGATCGTAGTAAATGCTTCATCTACATTACTTCTCACATTTTATATTTAGTTCACTAGACAATGTATTTATTAGGTAATTGACATGTAAGCTTGTTGTCTGAAGTGGAATCAGACAACATATTGGTTAATAACCTAGAAAAGCAATGTTTGAAATGTTTACATGAATAAACTCATTATATTACAACCCAAATGACTCCCAGAAAAAATCCTGAGCTACTTGTAGCAACCTATTAATCCAGAAGTCCAGTTTCCTTTCTTAAATTGCTATCTGAAAATCTGAAACATCATGTCCAAAGCAACTTGGGGTAGGGGCAGTTATTTCATCTTACTGAACACAGTCTATCACAGAAAGAAAATTATACAAGAATTCAAGGCAGCAGCCTGAAACAGAAACCATAGAATCATTCTAATAAAAGGATATGGACCTCCAAGGTTAACTATAATTTAACAGGAAAACCATAGCATTAAATTTTGCAAAAGTGTGCACATCTTTTTGAAAAATGAAGTAATCAGCAAGATGATTAAAGTACTGCAAAATATTTTAAGTATGTCAGCATAAAAATCAAGCAGATTCTCCTCCTTTAGAATGCTTGCCTTTTGGTTGTGGTGTGCTTCCTTCATCTATGTTTATTTTAGTATAAAAACATACAGATCTCTGTATTAATAGCAGTTCAGATTTAAATAAGAGCATTAGGAGGTTTGCCTTACTATACATTTCAACTTGTTCTATTTTCCCAGGTTACATAAAAGTCATAAATCGTCTTCTATTTTGTTGTTTTGGCATTTCTATTTCTAGTTTTAAACTTCTTTCTAAAGAATGATTCAGATATATATATATATATATATATATATATATATATATATATATATATATATAAAATGTTAGAAGGCAAAACCAGTACATGCAGAATTAATTGGGGGGTTGATGTATATAGGTAAAACTTTTCTTTTCTATATGATCTTCCACTGTTCCCACTGCCTATCCCTATAGAAGCAATGACTGTACTTACAATCTGAGGTACTCACTAACATCTTCAGGAAAGATGAAGAAGAATTTATGAAAACATCATACATGCATAGATCAGTTTGTTTTAAATGGCATAGTAATCGTTTTCCAGATAAAATCAAAGAAAGTGGAGTACAAACCCATTTTTTGGGAGGTCATTTGCAAGGCTCACTCTCCAGCATACAATGCATGGTTAAATAGTACAACACTTTCTAAATTTCTTGTGAATGGGGTTTAAAGTACTAAATTGCTAAAAATAAGATCCACTGTTGTATAAATAGAGAACAATGAGTCTTAACACAAATATAAAGTTTCTTGTTGCATGATTTTGCATTTTATTTATTCAGTAATTATCACAAGCCAACTATTATTGCAGATGATCAGAAACGCTGAGATTATGAAGTATGTTTTAATTTCCAAGTACTTGACCTTCCAGTCAATCAATGAATCAGTGAAAATTCACACAGATAGCCACTTCTACTTGCAAACAAGAGTATGATCAAGTGTGCTGTCCAAATCTCTGACCACTGGGGAGATTTCCTTCCCCAGTTGTCTACTTCTGGGTGGGGCCTGAATAGTGTGCAAAACCATCAGTCCACTAATCTTTAGACTTTTTTCCTTCTGTCAACCAGTCAGAGACTCTGAGGATATAGTTGCATGGTTGAGAGTAAAAGGCCTTGTAATGGGAGTGAATTTATGGCGACTTGGGATACATCTTACTGCTTGTGCTTTCAGGGCCTACTTGACCATACATATCATATATTATCTACTACTTCCATTTGATAATATATTGCTGCTGTGCGTGCCATGGACAAATAGGAATAAAAAGGGCAAACGAGGAGGGAAAGGCCACCCTTTCTTGTCAACATCAGTGATGTGAAATTGACGTTGATTCACTATTACCCCTGGTTTTGGCAAATACAATGGCTTCCAAATGTCCTTTGCAAATAAAATAGCCCTCTTGCCACAGGTCAGGTAACAATGTAGGAATCCTGTCAACTTCTAATTATACCTACACCAGTTATATATTCTGTAACATGGGGGGAAAGGGAATGAACTCAGACACATTGGACCTATTGGGAGTTCAAACTTCATCCAAAATTGCCTCGGTTCCCTCACCTCCACCATCCCTGCTTGAACTGAAGGATCACAATGTTTCTTCAGGTTGCCAGACTCTGTCAATTTTGAACCAGTATTTAATAGACCCCAGAAAGTCTGAAGCTTTTTTGCTCCAGTATGCAGTAGCCCTTGGGAAATGTCTCAGGTCCTCTGATGAAAAACTGGAAAAAAAGCAACGGTAAACTCAGGTATTCTATCAAGGTTTTCTCAAGTGAACACTTCATACCTTCATTCAAGAGGGTTTCTATTTACAAACTGGCTCAATTCTGGACATTGTTTCAGAAGGCAAGATTCTCTTTTTATAATAATATTTTTAAATTTACATTTGGAAACAAGCTTGTTTTACACGACAATCCCAGTTCCCTAATCCTCTCTTTCTCCCCTGTCCCCTCACAACTCCCATCACATCCCCTTTCTGCTCCCCGGGGAGGGTGAGGCCTTCCATGGAGGACCTTCAAAGTCTGTCATATCATTTGAAGCAGGGTATTATCAGGTATTTATTTATTTATTTATTTATTTATTTATTTATTTATTTTAAATGAGGATTTGAATTGTTTTATTGTAAATGTCAGTCTAACGCATTCACGTTCTACAAGTTTTTATTTAATTATTTTTCCTATTTTACATATTGATCCCAGTTCCCTCTTGCTCACTCCCTCTTCCTCCCTCTCATGCCCCCTGACCACCACCCATCCCAACCCCCCCACACACACTCCACAGGGAGGGTTAGGTATTTATGGTAGCCTCTCCATTATTGCTTAGATTGTTAGCTGGGGTAATCCATGTATATCTCTAACAATTCCCTCATGCCAGATTTCTCTTTAAACTGTAAATTGCTCCCTTTATTATAGGATCTATTTCTTGTTCTCTATTCTTTCCCTGACTCAATCCTTCTGCTCCCTCATGCCCTCCTATCCCTCCTCTTCTCCCCTTATCTTTCTTCTAACTCACTCTCTCTTTCCCCATACTTCCAATTTGCCCAGGAGATCTTGTCCCTTTCCCCTTGTCCAGGGGACCTTGTATGTCCCTCTTAAGGTCCTCCTTGTTTCCTAGATTTTCTCATGGTGTAAATTGTAGGCTGCTAATCCTTTTCTCTATGTCTAAACTCCATATATGATGAGTGCATACCATGTTTGTCCTTTTGTGACTAGGTTACCTCACTCAGGAAGGTTTCTTCTAGTTCCATCCATTTGCCTGCTAATTTCAAGATTCCTTTTTTGTTTGTTTGGTTGAGTTTTTGTTTGTTTTTTTGTTTTGTTTTGTTCTTTGCTTTTCCCCGCTGAGTAGTACTCCAATGTGTAAATGTACCACATTTTCTCCATCCATTCTTCAGTTGAGGGGCATTTAGGTTGTTCCCAGGTTTTGCCTATACAAATAATGCTGCTATTGATCCAGCAATTCCACTCTTAGGCAAATACACAAAACATTCTCTTTTGCTGTGTTCTAGTGTAGCTCTTAATTTACTTGAGAATGGCTCCATAGTTTATACAGATCAAATGAAAATACAATAGGCCATTGATCTATTTCAGATCTGGAAACACCATGATCCATTAGCCTGTGCCTAAGGTTCCTACATGGCATGCCACCCTAAAAATCACTTTGTTTGTGCTGCACATGATGGAATAGGACATCATGGACATTGCCTTATTCATGCTGCTCATTATGATAATTATGACTAGATCATTTAGATAACAACAAAACTAAAATCTCCTTTCAGTGCACCTATAACAATAAATCAAAGTTCTATTTGCCTTCTACCATTATCCCTCAATATCCATTCCCATACTTATATCCTCTATCTTTGCCTTGATGAAATAGTAAACTCATGAAACTCTCAGTGTACCATCTCAATGAATACATTTTTCTCCTCCAAACTAGGTGCTTGTTTAGCCTTACATCTGGGTATAACTTTAGAGACAAATATTAGTGGGTCCCAAGGGACATCAGTATTATCTTTTCTGACATCTCCTTCAAGGAATGTGATTGGTCATTTCTTAGGCAATGAAGGATTAATTTTCCTTAGTTGGAGGCAGAAAAGAAAATATTTCAGGGATGGAAGTATGAGTACTTCTGCTAATGGTGGGGAGACTACTTCATTTTAGGAAAAAAAAAAAAAAAGATTGAGAATGTCCTCAGCCTCCATGGGTTCCCCACACCCAATTCCATCCCAAGTTACAGGATTCCATTCTTTACCAATAAATGCCCTTACTTTAACCAGCAACACCCTCCAAGTCTGGAACTTCTGGAACTTCAGTTTTCCATGTGATTCAGCCAGCGTCAAAATGAGAACTTGAGATTGATTATCTACAGACTGGGCTCTATGGCTGCTGGAGAGAAGATTCTCTTCCAGGGCACACTGAGAACCTGTAGGCTATTTACGTGCACCTGTAACCAGTCAGTTTTATCACTAAGTTCATTGTTGCCCTTCACCCTATTCTGAGATGCTAGAAGCTGGTTAAATTTATCATGAAGGACATTCATGTCCTTTCTTAATTTACCCGGAGATGCTAGAAGTGATAAGCTAGCATCATTATTTTCCACTAATTGTCAAAATGTATGTGCAGAATCACCAAACTGATTGCCTGTCACTAGTAGTCAATCTAGGTAACCAAATGCATTCATTTCCATTAGTCTGTAAACTAGTCACACCATGAGCTTTCCAAAATCTTTGAGCTTCTAAGAAAGGCTTGAGTAACTGTAGGTATTGGCAAGCTGGACAGCCTGCTCCAGATGTTTTAAGTGCAGCTTAATTTTTGTTTCTCTAGAATTACCTAAAATTATGGTTCTCTACAGGAAGATACCTGAGAGAATTAAACTGTACATAGATATACAATGAGGATTATTTTTAAAGTGACTTATAAACTGTGGTCCAGCTAGTCTGGCAATGGCTATTAACATAAATCCAAGAATTCAATAGTTGTTCCACCTAAGAAGCCAGATGTCTCATGAGGTTTTCAATATAGGCCAACGTCTCAAAGAAATATTCTCCAATGCCAATAAATGAATGGATTGCCAGAGAGAATGAGGACAGGCGGGAGGGGGGGATGACAGCTTTATTTTCCCATGTCCTTTGCATAGTCTGCCACCAGAAGGTATGACCCACATTAAAGATAGACCTTCTCACAAAAAAAGATTCCAATTACAAGCAGATATTCTCACTTGAAATCATTGATTAGGAGAAAAACCTCCTTCACAGATGTTTTCAGCTGTTTGACTTTTAGTTAACTGCAGATGTAGTCAAGTTAAAAATTGCCATCACACTTTGCTTCTGGGATTGCATACTCCCACAGCAATAATTTTATAATAAAAAGGAGTCATTTCCTGAGATCCCTGAAATTTATTTGTGTGGTCTCACCATGAAATGGTTTTTAACTTATATTTATGACATTTATAAAATTGTAGAAGTTGAACTAGGTCTAACCAACCAAAACATTTCAGGATGTTTTAATTATGAGACAGAAAGACTCAGTAATTTTTTTGAGATATCAGACAATTAAGGCTGAGTCAAGGTTAAAGGGTATTTTACAGTATCTTGAGATGTATAGTTTTGGTTTTGCTGCCATTTTGTCAGTTTTAAGATCAAATTATCTGAAATAGGATTTCACTAACATCTCTGAATTAATTTTATTACAGAAACATGAAAAGTGAGTTATATTTTTTTCACTATTTCTACTCATGATTATGTATGCATTTCTTGTTTTCATAAAGTACTATGAATTTGCAGATCTCACACATCCACAGGTTCCTGGGATGATAGAACTCATGACCATTGAGCCCTTAGCATTTAAAAATGAATTAGACTCCTATTATTTTGCTTTGAAGAAAATTTATGAGACTCAACCTATCATGTTCAAAGTATAATCAGACTCAAAGAAACAAAGTATTTGAAAATATCCTTAAGGCATGCAGAAAACTTTATTAATGTATATTTCAACTGAAACTCAGATTATTCAAGTCCTGCCCTTTAGCAGGATGATTTGAGTTAGATATTTAAACCATCATCTATTTTAGGATTTTGAGAAAAAATTAGAACTAAAATCTTATAATTGGTTTACAAGGTTGAACATAACACATTCATAATAAAAAGATTCATGTTTTGTCTTAACAATTGTATTTCCTATAGAAAATATAAACATAGCTTTGTTAATTCAATTTTGCATATGTGTAAGAAAAAATTGGGGAGGAGTTGTCATCACAAATGTCTGTGTGGACAGATATATTTTGCTTTGTGTGTGTGTGTGTGTGTGTGTGTGTGTGTGTGTGTGTGTGTGTGTATGAGAGAATGAGAGAGGGGGGTCCTAATGTCAGAAAAGAGAAGTGGTTTGGTCATGTTCTCTCATAATTTGCAATTTCAATATTTTTCCTCATCTTCTGCAATGGTTCCTGAGCATTTTAGACACAGTATGTTATAGCTGTCACATGTACTACAAATCCTTTTCCTTGTACTGTTTTTTTCATTGTCTGCAATGCTCTACCCAAAAAACTTCCCTGATGAGGCCTCAGACCAAAACTAATCTATGAGTGCATAGATGTATTTAGAAGACAGTTTAGTACTAAATCCATTTTGAAAAGTAACTGCTATAGGTTCACTTGTGAGTGCCTTGAGCTATCCAACCCTGAGTTTTTGACTGAACTTCCTATACAGGCATACATTTCCTTCTGATTAGTTGACCTTATAATTTTTGGATACTCCATAATATCATGGCACTATCATACCCATGGGCACCTTTTGATTACATTCTCTTAAACTACTCACAATATTGAAAACCAGTTATACCTTAAATACATCATTGCCATAAAAGGTCATTATTTTGAATTATATTGGTGAACTTTATTCAGTATAATTTTTCGCATAATAGATTACAACCAGTATTTAGTGTACTTGGAATATTTGTAAACAAAATAAATTTTATAAGTAATTCAGTATTTATGCTTAGTATAGCTTACCAAAGTTCATAATATTTAATTTAAAATACTGGCTGGTGTTTTGGAGATAGTGTCTCTATATATAACATGGTCTACTCTCACAATTGTGATTGTCCTGTCTCAGGATTCGGAGTACTGATATTGAAGGTAAAGCAGTATCTCCATGAGCTCTGAAATTTTATTTAATAAAATTTAATATATATTATCATTAGCCATGGCCCTGTGAATGTTGTAATAGGAGTGTAATTTTCACCTGATTTTGTGGTTTTCTTATCTCTACAGCCTTATGGAAGTTACAGCTACCCAAGTGCAGATTAGGAAAACGATAAGTAAACAACCATCTCTAAGCTGCATTGTGAGAACTGTGAATAGAAAGCAAGTTAAAAGATTAGTGGCATTTCTTTCAACCATGTAGATTGAAACTTCATCACTCAAACACATTAAATTGTTTCTTAAACTTTTATTTAATCAATGAATATTCAACTAATTTTAGCAGATACTGAAATTGTGTTTCAGTTTGAAGGTCAAAACTAAATTGAATTGAAGAATATAGATGTCAGAATCATAAAATATCAATAAAAAAATGCAACCATATGACAGGAGAGGAGAGTGGAGGGACTGGGAGGAAAGTAGGAAAGGGAAAATGGGATTGGAATGAAAAAAAATAAGTTAATAAAATAAATGAACAACAACAACAGCATAGAAAAACAATGAAACCACGGAGTAGAACTTTCTTAAGGGGGAGATTTTGTATGCTCCAGGACACAGACCTTTTATGAATGATCACTGGAGTCCAAATATTTCTAAGAGGACACCTTAATGTCTATTATGGGGCTGGGTGGGGATTAAGTGTTTGTTCAGCTTGGTTTTCCTGGTTGAGTTTAATCATTTCCTGTCTGCCTGCTTTTTTTTCCTTTTGCCATAAAGATTCTTATTCTGCATCCTTGTATATTGGAAATTTGGAGCTCTATTTGTATTAAGAAAAGACACAGTTAAGAAATTGAGATTGCCAAATCGGCGGGTGGGGGCACAAACATATAATCCCAGCACTCTAGAGGCAGAGGCCTCTAGATAGCTGGAAGTTTTAGAGCAACATGGTACATGGTCTACAAGAGCTAGTTCCAGGGCAGCCTCCAAAACCATAGAGAAACCCTGTCTCGAAGAAAAAGGAAAAAAGAAAAAGAAAAAAGAAAAAGAAAAAAGAAAAAAGAAAAAGAAAACAAAGAAAGAAAAGAAAAAATTAGAAGAAATTGAGATTGAGATTGCCTTATGTTTTTTAGTTTCAGAGGAGACTTGATGCAGACATTTGAACAGTCCTGCAAATGTTAAAGTCTATAGGCTCATTTGAAACTGTAAAGAATAAAGTTTGCAATAGTAGATGATCACACGCTTACAGGGCAAATAAATGACAGGTTATCAATTACAAGTGGCAAGTTTAGTGTGGAGTTGTCATGGTGTAGAACTGTGATGGTTAACTTTGTTCAACAGCTGTATGAGACTTAGAATCATCATGACCATATCTTTGAGGGTATTTCTCAATTTGGTTCACTGATATCCACCATCAATGTGGGTGACATTGTATGAACTGTGCTATTGTACTGAATACAATTAGAGAGCTATTAGAGCGGTAGATGTATCTGGTAGCAAGTAGTGTTTCCTTCTGACTCAAGATCTCCTTGTCATGTCTCACATTCTGTGATGGACAATACCCTCAGACTACAAGCCAAAACAACTTTTATTTTACAAAAAATTTAATTTTCATATCACTCCCAGTTCTATCTCCCTCCCTCCCTCTTTCCCTCTCTGCCACCCTCCCATACCCCCGCATCACCCTCTCCTCTCATCCTACCCCCACATCACATGTTGGTTGATACCTCCAGGAGTGGTCATCTAAATCTGTCAAGTCATTTGGAGTAGGGATTAGGCCTTCCCTCCTGCCTCTAGGTTAAGGGAGTATCCCTCCATGGGAAATGTGCTCCCAAAGTCTTTTTGTGCACCAGGAATACATCCTGGTTCCACTGTCTGAGGTCCCTTAGACTTCCCAGGCTTTTTAACTGAGACCCATGTTCAGGGGGTCTGAGCCGTTCCCAGATATCTGTCTTGGGGCCCATTAGCTCCTCCTTGTTCAGGTCAGCTGTCTCTATGTGTTTCTGTAGCCAGGTCTTGTCCTCCCTCTCTGCATCTGGAACCAGTTTGGCTCAATATTTAGTTCTGAGTGTCTGCTTCTGTTTCCATCAGCTACTAGATGAGTGCTCTATGATAATGGATAAGTTAGTCGTTAATCTCATTATCAGGGAAGGTCATTTATGGTAGCCTTTTACTGATGCTTAAATTGTTAGTTGAGTTCAGTCTTGTGGGTCTCTGGACATTTCTCTAGATTCAGTGTTCTCTTCAAACCAAAACAACCTTTCTTCTTAAGAGGCTTTCCGATATTTTATCCCATTGATATGTAAAACAACCTTATCTTATGATATGTAAAAATACCTTATCTAAAATCCACTTCTGGGAGGTCCTGCCTGAATGAGTTTGCAGACTATGATGGCCTGGCAACTCTGTCTGAGTTTGGCAACATGGATGACTCTCTTCCCCTGCATCCTGTTCTCTACATTATTTGGAGACTGTCTAAAAGCAGGGTGCCTGGCTCATATGTAGTATGACCCTGGACATAGTTACTTGCAGAAGTGCTTCCCCAGTTGCGCATATAGCCATTAGACATCTTGTTAAGATTATTAGGATAGGACTCTGCTATCACAGATGATAACTAAGACTTATACTAGGAGCTTTATGATAGGAGCTTGTAGTTTAATGAAATTAGATGATTCCCCAGCTACCATTCCCAATCTTATATATTCTCTATATTCTGGAATAAAGTTCAGCAGATTCATGGAAGCTGTCTTCTAGAGAGCTATCTCTGCCCTGCTCAAAGGCCATCAAAAGCTCTCTGTCATTGCTTGTGTCTCTTGTCATTATGAACTGATTGGTGGCCAGCAAACCATGAGAAAATTGGGGACACTCACACTTACCAATACAACTACTTAGTAAAACATTTTATATGATTTTTTTAAATCAAAATCTCATACCTCAAATTGTATTGAAACCTTATTAAGGGTAGATACAGGTAATCTTGAAATGTAATTGTTAGATATTCACTTATTTATAAGAAACTACAACTACATACATATTTAGAAAGTATAATTAACAATCATAATATTTTTAAAGCAGAAATATATCATTTGTATATATGTGGATTCTTCAAACTCTTCCTTATGAGATCCTTGAAATATATGACTAATCACTTTGGACTAAGATATGTACTAAGCAAACATACTCACTGACAAGTGAAAGTATTTAAAGAATGTGTGACATATATGGCATACTATTATTTAGTCAGGAGAATGGATGAGATCTTGTCATTTAAAATTGGATAAAACTGAAAGATCTTACATCTAGTGAAATTGGCCAAGCACAAAAGGAAAGTTCTATGTGAGCTCCATCATTATGGGTACTCTTTGAATAATGTGGTATGTAATAAGAATACTGTGATTCAGTGCTTCTAGTCTAGGGATCACACCTTAGGTCCCATTGAAACATGGGCAGTTTAAAACAGTTTTACTTTTATAGGTAACACCAAGCTCTCAGGCAGATTCCCCAGACTCCCTTAAAATCATTCATATGAAGGATGCTTAGACATTATGGGAGGAAGAAGGAATTGTAGAAAGCAAAGGGCTCATTTTTGCTCTCTCTTAAAACACCAAGATATTTCTAAGATTGTTTGGGCATAATATTCCAAGATCTTTTATTTATGGATGGATGGCAATGTGTTAGTTGGTGAAAGTTTTTCTTATATATTTTCCCCACGCTGTGATGATATGCCAACATAAAGAAAATAAAACCAGTCACCATGTACTAAGTTTGACTTACAAAATACAAAATGTTTAAGGATATAATTTAATATTTTGAAAGGTAAAAGGATTATTTTCAAAAATATTTATACACACACATATTAGTTACATTCTAGGCATGTTAGGTGTTTATTATAAATAAAATTTTCACATAATGATGAAACATATTGTCTAGCAAATAAATTCAAGTATGCTTGTCTACATGTGAATGATCTATTTGCATTCAAGGCATTATGTAGTAAATGTATTAAACATGCTTCTTCAAAGAAAGTTGAAAAATATTTGATTTAAAATGACATTTTAATAAAATATTCGTTGCTGTAATATTTGTGTGACCTGACTCCTAGGGCCTTGAAATTAGATGTAGCTTTAGTAATGTGGCCTTCTTCTTTAACTCTCTTCTGTATACAAGCAGTATAAATATATAAGTGGACTAAAGTATGGAGAATATCCAAGACTAATTCTTTTCTTTTACCTACTATGTTAAGAGAATCAAATTTTATTTTGCACATTGGGAGAAAAACAAACTAAATAAAAAACCAAAGTCAGCAAAACAGAGCAATTCCTAAGCCTGCAGTAATGGTCATAGGAGTCTGAGTGCATTAAAAACCAACAAAACAACAAGCATGATGACTACATCTCTGCTACTCTACATGAACGCTTCTACTACATGTGTCTTCAAGTTGTCATACAGCTCACATTCCAAGTTATAGTATATACAAGTGTACTTTCTACTCTTAATGACTCAGAGATAACATTATACCTAATACAATGACTATCGGCAACATGGCAGAATTATCATGAAGACATTTTAAGAACAAAGCATCAGACACACACACAAAAAAATCTAGTAATATTTGAAATAAACAGAAATTTTAAAATACTGGTTCATAGGAAAATTTTCTTTTTAATTCTATTACAATGAAAAAAATTTCATGCATGAATACTGTGTTTACATAACTTTCAACCCCTTAAATGCTCCAAATTCATTTCCTCTCTACTTCATGATTTTCCTCCTGCCTCTCTCTGCAACCATTGTTTTTATGTAGCTCTGCAACTGGGTTAGGTCTTTGTGAGGTTTTCTAAATCACCATTGGCATGGAAACCATGTTGGAATTGTCTTTGTCTTCTTGAGACTTTAGGGTGCAGCTTCCAGGACATATAGAAGACACTATCCTGCAGCAATATTTCCATCCTTCCTTCTGGGATGTTTTCAGAGCATTAGATACAGAGGTTTTTACATAGACTATAACAAAGCCTGGCATACCCTAGGTAGTTGTTCTCTCTCATTTTTATTATTGATATTTTTTTGGCATTTGTAGATTTCTGTAATTGCCTTTATATTCTAATTATAAAGATTGAGTTTTATTATTTGTTTTATGTATTTATTGTCCAGCACTTTACTACTGAGCTAGATCCCCGGTTCTTATTATTTCTTGTAAAGCATTAACAAATATTAAGCTCTAAGTTTGGAATTTCATGGTAATATACATCTAAAGTAGTCTGCATTCCACATACTTATATTTTCTCGTGATTTATACAATTCTAATGTAATAAAAATGAATTATGAGAATAAATTTTTAAGAACAAGAAAACTCTAAATACAATTAATTGTTATATTTCCGAATAATATGTCCATTGAAATTTTTAAAATTTAAAAAATTTAAAACAGTATCTACTTTTCCATACTTTAATTTGGTGTTGACTGATGTGCTGATTTGCATAAATGCTTTTAATAGCTCTACTGTTTGCTCTGTCAGATTGCTGATAGATGAGCATTGAAGAGCCTGATCCTAAAATTGAGAATTTAGTTTTTGTGAAGCTGACTGAGAGCCACAACTATATCTTTGTTGCATTATATTACAGCCATTTATATTAAATGGCTAGACAAAATGCTTATGACAGGTCCAGAGATAGCTTTATGATTAATCGTCTCATATTAAACATCATGATCATCATCATCTTGTTCAGAATTGAGATAGTTAGAGTTGGTCATGTAGTTATGACCATAATCTTTCAATTTAATTCATAATAGTGTAACTGAATGTTCTATAAAAGACAAGGAGACACTGACCTCCGTGCTCTTTCCTATCAGAAGATATCTAACAACTCACAAGTAATATAGCAACTTAATAGTAAGGAAATAGTTCATTTCTTGAGAGTTTCCATAGCAAGTTATTGGTCATCTTTTATTCTGTATACTGTCCTAGCATAAAATTCCTTTATTTCAACCTCAGAACTGGAGAGAAACATCCGTGTAACATGCATCTTTATTGTAAGTACAGTGTTCCCTTTTAAAGGGGTATCATTTTGTAATGTATTTAAAATGATGGCATTAATGGCACTGGTTTTGCACAAAATCTGTACTGTTAATTCTGCATAATGAATATAGAAGAGATAAAAATTCAGGAAACATTTTACTATATCTGAGTTCCAGAACAACTTTTCATTTTAGAATGAAAAATGTATTCAGTTTCTGTTGTTTGATGCTCAATGTATTTCTTTGCTTTCTTGAACCAATTACCTACAGAATGTTATTGTTCCTTTACATTTCTTTTGAGAAAGCTGCCTCTCATCTTTTTATACATTCATAAGCATATTTCTCTGAGCAATCTCTTCAGAAATTTTATCCTTAAACATATGCAACAATGTAAATACCAATATTTAAACCATATAATGATAGGGAAAGGAAACAAAATACATGAACTTAATGCCATATTACTATCTACAAAATAAAATCACAAACCCAAATCTATAATATGTAAATAACATAATTTTAAGTATATTTGGAAATAAAGCAACTGTTGTAACCCCTAACATAAGCAAGCTAAATTCTTGACTCTTTTTAATAACTCACACAGATATCTATACAAACTTATGTAAAAAAAAATACAACTCTGGTCTTTAGCAATGACAGTATTCTATTTTATCCTACTTAGTTCCACTATGCCTTAGTTATGCTTATTTTGATTTTTATATTTATTTATTTTTAATTTATATGTATGAGTGTTTTATATGCTTATATACATGTGTGCCCATACATATGTATTGACTGTGGAAGCCAGTATAGAGCATCCGATTACCTAGAAACAGAATATAGCATGCTGGAAACTGAACTAAGGTCCTCTGCAAAAAAAAAAAAAAAAAAAAAAAAACAGAAAGTACTCTTAACTACAGAGCTATCTTTGATTGAGATTTAGCTAAGTCAGCCCCATCTGTATTTCTTTGTTAAATATAGCATTTGTTTTATAGCATTCAGATTTTAATTTAAATGCATACAATCTATAATATCATTCATTTTATGGGTGGGTGATTGTTGTCCTTGTTATTAATTACTTTTGCTATAAAAATAAATTGTAAGATTATGAAAAGTTATTCATTTTCCTACTGATAGGGAGATATTATTTTGTTTATAAAGTGTTACTTTCTTTAGTGACTATAGGATGATAAAATGTTATGAATATATTCATTTCCTCAAATTCATTAAGATGTAGGAAATTGACAAATTTTAACACAGATTTCCAATACTACAGTAGAAGAACTAAACAACTTCATGAACATAGATAGATACAGATATAGAAATAATTTCAGCAATATTTAATAACATTTCAAAACATAATGAACCAAAATGAATGATTAGTGAACTCAACCAGAAATTTATGGTAGAAACTATCATAATTCTCTATAGCTCTTTCATAGGAGAGAATAGAATGAGTTGTTTCAAACATATTATTTGAGGCTATATATACCCATATTTAAAAAGGAGGATAATATGCTCAAAATATAGCTTAACTACTAGTAGTGCTTGCTGAACAAATGTAGAGTGGGATTTCTTTCTCCACAACTCACATGTGAAGCTATGCTTCCCACAAACTTCTATTACTCTAGGTCGGGTAGATCTGATCTTTTTTCCAGTTCTAGGAATATATAGACATGGATGTCTGAACACAGACACACCTATACAAACATTGGTAGAGAGACAAATATATGCATATATATATATATATATATATATACATATATATATATCAAAAATACAGAAAATATATAAAAAACAATAATCTAGCATCTTTTGAGAATATCTTTATAAAATTTTGGTAAGTAGATTTTACAAAATATAAAAGATTTATACAACAAATTCAAGTGAGATTATCTCCAAAAGACAATAGGTTGATTTAACATTTAAAAAAAAATAAGTGCAATATATAACATCATAAAAGCCAAAGGAAAAGAGCAGTATCTCAGCTTGATCTAGCATGCCACAGAAATCTCTAGCTAATAATTAATAGGTAAAAATTAATCTTTCATATTAAGGCTAGGTAAAAGAAAAATGTTGTAATTCTCCCATTATATAAAAGTTTCATATGGAGAAAATTATAGTACTTGGATGAAAAATATTAATGATGAGCTAAGGTAGTAAAGAAATCGGTAGTCTATATTTATTTATAGGAACTGGCCAAGACAGCTACTTCTTAGTTGATTTATAGATTTAGTAAAACAGCATTCCAACCTCATAAGAAGTTTTGTGCATAATAATAAATATGTGAGAATTTTGATGAGTAGTAACAAGACCCAGACTTCTCCTCTGAAGGACAGAGTTGTTGAGCTGGTACTAAGTAATGTCAAGTTATTGTAATAATACCATAGCCAAGATAGGGAAGACAAAGAATGGGTTGAGGGAAACAAAAAATCAAAAAAACAAAAACAAAAACAAACAAACAAACAAAAAAAAACAAACAAAAAAACAGAGGCTGCCGTGAAAGCCATGCATGTGTGATCAACTGATCATTGACCATAAGTCAAAGGCCATGCAGGAAAACAATATTTCAAATAAATATTATTGAAACATCAGGACATCCAGAAAAAGAGAAAAACTTAGCATAGAGTGAAAGGTGGCAGAGAAGGTGATGTACCATGTCATGAACACAGAGGAGGCCTCTTCACGGAAGCAGACAACCAAGGAGAGATTCAGAATACAGCTAGACAATTCTTTTACTCTTAAGCTGCTCAGGCCTGTGTACTTTCCACATGGATCTTCTCGCTTCCCTAGTAACTATGTATAGAAGAGAGAAGTAGACACTGAAGGAAAATGGGGCACTCATCCTATATAATGTACCTACAGAATCAGGAGAGACCACTGTGTACTGTTCTGATCCTTTATTCCCCTGAAAACACACAAACTCTGAAAGGCACCATGTATATGGGTTTTTTTCTCCTTTTTTTAATTTAAATTAGAAACAAGGTTTTTTACATGCCAATTCCAATTCCCTTACCATCCCATTCTCCCCTATTACCCCCACCAAATTGCAACCTATCCCCTTTCTGTTCCCTAGGTAAGGTGAGGCATTCCATGGGGAATTTTCAAAGGTCATATCATCTGGGGCAGGGCCTAAGCCCTTCCCCAGGTGTCTAGGCTCAGAAAGTATCCTTCTATTTGAGATGGGCTCTCAAAATCCATTCATATACTAGGGATAAATACTGATCCACTACCAGAGGCCCCATAGCATGCCCAGTCCTCCCAACTAACACTGCATTCAGTGGATCTGGGTCAGTCCTATGGTGGTTACCCAGCTATCAGACTGGAGTTCATGAGCTCCCCCTTGTTCAGGTCAGCTGTTTCTGTGGGTTTCTCCAGCCTGGTCTTGATCCCTTTACTCAGCACTCCTCTCTTTCTGCAACTGGATTTCAGGAATTTGGCCAGTGTTTAGCTGTGGGTGTCTGCTTCTTCATCCATCAGCTACCAAATGAAGACTCTAGGATGGCAAATAAGGTAGTCATCAATCTCATTATGTGGAAGGGCATTACTACAACTATGGAATATGCAGTGTGCACAAGTCAGCTAAAGATTATTTGTGTGTGTGTGTGTGTGTGTGTGTGTGTGTGTGTTCTATGTTTGAGCATTAAAAGATATTTGTCAACTTCATAAGTCAGTGTTGACTGCACAACAAAACTATCCATCCATTTGAAAAGATGGCATGTAATAAGTCATTAGGACTATGTAACTAACAAGATTTATCATGTCTCATCTAGTCTCAGAGCTGTTCCTTTGTCAAGGGATCAGCATATAATTTTTTGTTCATTAGCATTTAAAATTTTTTAAGTGAATAAAGCTCTGTATATAATCCACATGATCTGTTTCATGGTGTTTCCCATTAGAGAAAGTGCTCACAGATGAGAAGCCTGTGGAGCCAGCCACCACCAGCATGTGCTAAGCTGAGCCTTGCTGCTTCTGCTGTTGCCATTTAAGATTTGCATCACTTGGTCAGAAGAAATGCTGCAGATATGCAGAGACTGAGGTCCAGACTGAGAAAATATTTGAACAGATAAAGTATGCTTACAATGTGCTTATATGCCAAAGAAAGAAAACGGATATAGACTGTCAAAGAAAAATAAATAAATTTGTTTAAGAATAATAAAGTGAAGTTTTAGAGAAAGAGTAAATTAATACAAAATGATTAAGCCAAATAAATATGGGAAACAACAAAACACATATCTAAGAGTTTGGATGGGTGGTGATTGGGCATTTGTTGGATTAAGAATAGTTGTCATTGTTTAGAAGGATGGGATTCAAGTTGTTACTGGTCATGGTCAGGGAAAAAACTAAACAAAGAAGGTTATATTCAGGAATCACATTCAAAAAAATAATATGGGGTATAAAAATGATAGGATAAATGTTATATGCAGTTTTTTTCCTTGCTGGCCCAGGCCCACTGCCACACCAGCCCCAATTAACACACTGAGACTCTATATTTGATATAATTTTGTTGGTCAGTTACTAGTTTCTTTTCAGCTACCTCTATCTTAATGATTAATCCATTTTTTTTTCTAAGTACTTCTACATGGTCTCATCTTACCGGAGAGGGGCTGGCGTCCTGCTCTCTCCAGTCTCTCCATCTTGACTCCTCCTTCCTACTTCCTCTTTCTCCCTTGTCTCCTAGCCCCACCTATCTTGCTTTCCTATTGGCCAACAGATATATCAGTAGATTATTGAATATAGTTTTAAACTAAAAAAGCAATTACTAATCTCAAATATTTTACATTGATATGGATTTTTAACAACTTTAACATTATTTTGCTATATTGTACATAATGTTTCTAGTCTTGCTTAATTCATTGTACCTATCCAGCCCATTTCACAATGTAATATACACTACTAGCCTTTTAAAATTATTATTAAAAACATTTTAGGACTTCTAAGAAATATGAGTTAAGAGTTAAACAAATAGCAATCAAATGTTTGACCATGGTAACACCATGTTTTTAAGGTCAAACAGATATATTTTAGATAGACAGATGATCTTAAACTACTACAGAAATCTATGGAATATGGCATAAGATGCCTCAATATTGTTAAAGAACTTTGGGTGAGTGTATAGTCATCAAACTGTCATTGTTATTTCTAATGTTTGGAAAGTTGGTTTGTTCTGGACTTCTTGTTTACTTGGGTAATACTATATCTTTCTTGGGTCTCTGAAGGGGCATGAACATATCATTATAGTTTTAAAGTTTTCTTAAATTCAAAACAAAATTCTTACAAAAGAAATGTAAATTTTTGTTTAAGTTTGAGAAATATAAAAGATTACATTTTATATCTAAGAAAATGTTTTAAGGACTAAGAGAATATTTTTAGGATGGTAATATGAGTAATGATAGAATGTAAATTAGCACAAAATTTTGGAATCTACAAGAGAGGATAGCTAATATTTTCTCTGGTTTGCCAAATATAAGTGGACTAAAAATTTTAAATGTAATTTGTACTTGATAATTCTTATTGTATATAGTTTCACATTGTTGAAGTTACTACTTTTCCTTTTTCTTTAGCTAATATCTGATACTTGTTCTTATTGTACATAATTATATTCCATTAGAGTTAATAAATTCCTTTTTTTTATTTTGACAATAAGGGGAAAATGTTGTGGTATATTTTTCTACACTCTGCTTAGGGCTCCTTGTGATTGGTTTAATAAAGAGTTGAATGGCCAAAAGTTAGATAGGAGAATAGGCAGAACTTCCAGGGTAAGAGAGGAACTCTAGGTTAGAATCCAGGTGCATAGGAGACACCATGGAGACATTGAAGATTTCTGATTTATGGTAGGGAATAGAGGTAACCAAGCCATGTGGCAGAATATACATTATTAAAATCATTACTTTAAGTTATAAGAGCTAGTAGAATAAACTTGAGCTAATGACCAAGTTTTCAGAATTAATAAGAAGTTATTTTTTTGTGAGCTGGCAGTCCTGAAAGAAAGTGAAAAAACTGCCCTAGCCAAACTTCACTTGAATATTACATGCAATTCAAATTAAAGAATATCAGTGATATAAAACGAACCAAAGTAAGATATAACATCAGAAATTTAAATCCAAACATATTAAAGTATTATACACACAAAAAACAGAAAACAAAACAAACAACAAACAAACAAATAGACAAAAACACAAAAGATAAGAACGTTCTGGGAGAGTGAGTTGGAAGAAATTTCAGAGAATACAAAATAACAATTCTAATTTTGTATAATACACAATAGTCAAATGATATAAGTAAGGTGTTATATGTTATAAAAAATCAACAGGAAGAAATATGATTAAAACTAATCTGAAATGCCGGAAGTAACATGTAAAAGTAAAAAGCTCTGTGGGAAGTCTAGGTGGTAAAATAGATCAGTTAAAGTACAGATTATGCATACTATAGAGAAGGCGGATCGAGAATAGCAGTCAAAAAAGGCAAATTATATGAATGCACAAGTGGGGATCTTTGGACATATATGATGCTCTGGAAAGAAAAATAGGAAGGGAATAATCTCATAAACACATACACACATAAAAAGGGTCATAAAGACATTTTCCAAAGATTAGGTAAGAGATGCTAATTCAGATGCAATAGCAAAATAGAATACAAGAAACAACCAATCACTCATGATTTTTCAGGACCAATAAAGTATCTAAAAATTGGTAAAAGAGACATACCAAGTCAAATATAAAAACTGGCCTATCAGACTAGCAACACATTACTGAATTGAAATGTTAAAAGCCAGTATAACTTGAAGATTTTTTTAAGGCAACAGCTGCCAACAGTGCACTGTATGCTGCAAAGCTTTTTTTTTTTCATAATTAAGGAAAAAATTTTAAAGTTTCCTAATAAAGGTAAACTAAATGAATTTCCGATGATTAATCCAACTCTTGTTTTCAGAAAATACTTTAGGTGTTATTTCACACTGATTAACAACACATAGATTCATGAGACCACAGGAAAGTCTAAACTACATCATAACAACACTGTGAGGAAGAGAGAAAAGAGATGTTTTTGATTTTCTTCGTACTTGCTCTGAACTTTCTTTTATGTCCCTTTTCATCCAGTTTACGTTTTTCATGGTAAGACATGGTAAGTGTTTTGAGTTTTTTCAAGAAAAAATTGTATTCACATTTCCTTCTTGAGCCACAGCAATGTGCATATCTTTTAAAACGACTGTAATTTTAGCTGGTTTGTAGACTCTGTTTTCTAGGAGACTAGTACATATATATATCATTATTTATAAGTATTACTTCCACCATTCATGTTTCTTGAATTGTTATTCTTAGTCTTGTACAATTCCAAGCTCTATTTTGTATTGTGTGGTGCTATAAGTTGAATCTAGGTGTTTGCACCTTGCAGCCCTTGCAAACATCCCAGGAAAATACCAGACATGACTTATGCACAGTCTTTGAGGTGTCTTTCGGTTGGTTTTCATTTTGAGATGCTTTTATCAATCATGTTTTCATTTTTCACTTATTTATACAGGATTAAAGGACAAATGCTGCTCCAAATTTAAAAACGGCTGTCCTAGTTGATATTCTAAGTAGAGAATGCGTGAAAAAGAGGGGATATAGCTTTCATGCATTTAAAACCCTTGCAGAGTGTACAGCCTGAATTTTCAAATGCATGAATGTTTAATTAATGAATCACAGCATTATTACACTGGAGACAGCAGAGGGAGAAGCACTCACTAGTCATTTAAAGTGCGATTCCCTACTTTGGAGGTATAAATTAACATAAATGCTTTAAAGAATACTATGTCAATGTATGTCAAAAATTATTTAAAATTTCTTTCTCATTTCATCATTAGTGTTACCTAAGGAGATTTATTTTAAAATTAGTAATGTGTAAGAGAACAGTTTTTTTATGAATATTTTCTATGCATGATTTGTATGATAATGAAACTATGAAATTACAAAATTATTAGTTACAACACTGCAGTAATAATAGCTTAATCACACAGTAAAGCACTATGTAGCCATTAAAGCCATATTTTAGAAAATGTTTCACTATGTATATAAATTTGCTAATTTTAGCTTAAAAATAGAAACAGTTATAAAATAAGCTAGTTATTTTAATCAAAAACCTTAAAAATATTTTGAGGTTTACATAATTATTTTCATTGATATATATTTTTTTTCAAAATAGTGGATTTAGTATGGCATTTTATCCACATACATGAAGTACTGCCTTCTCACATCCAATCTATCTTTAAACAAACATACATAGAGTATTATAGAATATATTATCAACATTTTAGCATTTATCTTAACAGTGAATTTTCTTTCTTTTTTTTAACATTTGACATATTGCTTTTTCTAACTAACAATATGAACAAAGGGGTCAGGACCATGATGAGGAAACTCACAGAAACAGCTGACCCCAGCTAGTAAGAGCTGACAAACTCCAGACTGATGACACCTGGGAAACCTGCAAAGGCCCAAACTAGGCCTTCTGTGTGCAGGTGACAGTATGGGGCTTGTGCAGTTTGTGGGACCACTGGCAGTGGGACCAGAATTTATCTCCAGTACCTGAACTGATGTTTTGGAGCCATTCCCTATGGAGGGATACCTTGCTGAGCATGGATACAGGGTAAAGGACCTTGGTCCTGCCTCAAGGTGACAGACTTCATTGACTCCCCTTGGAAGACTTTACCCTCTCTAAGGAGAGGATGGGGAAGGAGTGTTGTGAAGCTGCAGGAAGCAAAGGAGGGGAGGGAGGAGAAAATGCAGTTGGTATGCAACATTTAAAAAAAGATTGTAAAAAGTTCTTTGAAGACAAAACTATAATTATGTAGAGTGACCTGCCCTGCTCCCACAGATTTCCCCTCACAGGTCATCACCCTTTCTGTTTTGAACCCTGACCCCTAGCCTTCACTAGGGTGACTTCCACCACATGAGTCAGAAGAAAAGACAAGTGAATATCCTGCCAGGGGAGTTACCCTACTCCCCAATTCTGCTTCAGAAGACCTGTTCCACCTCCTGTTCTTCTTACCTCAAGCCAGGGCCAGCTGCCAATCTGGAGTGGAGGAAGCTCCTGCTGCATAGATGCAGGCCACTCCCTCAGACAAGCAGAGACAACATGCTCCACCCAAGCCAACCCCAGCAAGAAAGCTCCAAACTTGAACAGACTCCAAACTTGAACAGAGTACCTACTAGATCAGTGGTCACTGCAGCCACCAAAAGTCCAGGCCACAAAATCTATAAAACCAAAGAAGAAACAGAAACTGAAAGACCCAGAGAGCATGAACCCTCAAGCTCCCACTCAGAAAAGGCGCATCCTCCACCAATCATTCACAAGAAGCTGTCTTGATGTAAAAGCAGGAGATCCTTTATATTCCAAGTGCACTTGGGCCCACAGTTATACTCCACATGGGGGTAAAGGACTGGGGACCCTGGATACAGTATTGAGACAGCTTTTATAGGGTTACAACAAAGCTCACACATCGTAAACCAATCATATCATAGCATCCAGTGTGAAGCAATGCTTAGCCCCTGAGGTCTGCATTTGCATGGGCTCCTGGGTGGAGTGACAAAGCTCACAGGTGCTGTTGAAAGACCCCCACTCAAGGCTAATAGCTTAAGGCCTGGCTTAGCAATGGTAACGCCATTTTGCAAGGCTTCCACATAAACAAGTAAAAGTACAGGACAAGGTCAGTACTCACAGGCTGCCACATCTGGCCTTGAGAAGGGAGCAGAGAGTTCGGAGAAAACCCCAAACAAGAGCTAAGTCAGCTATTATCAGATCCCCAAACACGTAACAGACTTGTCCTCGGATGACTCAATGCCTTATTTGAGCTGACCAATGGGACCCCTGTAACTATGCATCTCGCTTCTGTACCCATGCTTTTGCTACCCAGCCCTATAAAAGTCCCTCTCCCCAGCCTGTGGGCGTGCAAGTCCTCCGAGAGACTTTGTCACCCACAGGTACCTGTGTATCTCAAATAAACCTCTTGCAGTTTGCATCCGCATCCGTGGTCTCGGCTTGGTCTTTGGGTCCAGGGGTCTCTTCCTGGAGGGGAGTCCTCTTCTGGGGTCTTTCACTGTCATAAGCAGCCCTGTAGTAAACAGCCCTGTTGTAAATAGCAAAGAATGTGACCTTTTGCCTACTCCCTGCCAGGGGACAGGGTCTGGGATTTAAACTTCCAGCTTCCTGGAGTCAGTGGAGAGTTAGGAAACATTTTTCCATTCTTACAAAACCAAGGAACAAAACACTCATCCAACAAAAAAAAAAAAAGACTCAAAAATCAGGTATGAGAATTAATCACCCCAAACCCAGATGCTTAGACAGCACTGTAAGAACACAATTAACAACAGCCAAGAGTATATGTCACTACCAGAGCCTACCTATCTTGCCATAGAAAAATCTGGATTTTCAAACACAGCTGAAGCACAAGAAAACTTTAAATTGCTTTATTAGCTGATGGAGGCCTTAGAAGAGGAAATGAAAAACTCCCTAGAAAGAAAAAAAGGAAAAGACAATCAAAATCCTTTAAATGATGAAAAGAAAGCCAGGAACCAATAAACAGGTGAAAGAAAATATTCAAGGCCAGAAAATCAAAATAAAAGCAATAAAGAAAACACAAACTAAGAGAATGCTGAATTGGAAATTCTGGGTAAGCAAATAGAAACCACAAACAAAGAATACCAACCACTGTTGCTCCTCCCTCCCCTTTTACCCAGTTCTCCACCCTCTCCTCACCATTCCCATACTCTCCTCAGAAAGGGTAAGGCTTCTCCTGGGGAGTCAACAAAGCCTGGCACATTCAGTTGAGGCAGGGCCAAGACTCCCATCCCAGAGGGAGATTTCCTGAGTAAGTTGGAAGCATGGGTGTTGGTAAGAGGAAGAGATGGGGGATGTGTATACAATCTTGATTTAATTTTGGTAAATGGTAGCTATTGAGAAATTTGATCATTTCTTTTAGATTTTTCAATTTTGAGGAGTAAATAATTTTAAAGTATGACCTAAAGATTCTTTGGATTCCCTTCTTGTCTGTTGTTATGTTCCCATTTTCATTTGTTAATTTGAGTATTCACATGGGTGTTTTTAGTTCTTTTTGTTCTAGAGCTTTCAGGTGTACTGTTGGTTGCTAGTATGAGATCTGTCTAATTCCTTATGCAGGCACTTAATATCATGCACTTTCTTAGCACTGTTTTTTTATAAATATATATATCAGGGCATTATGCTGATCCTGCCCCTGACAAGTGATAGAGAAGGCACAACTGCATTCAGGCACATACTTAGATAGCTCAAAGGGCCCTGTTTGCATGGCTACATCATGGTATGCTGTATGCATGTGCATAACATACCTAAAATGATACAATCTGGAGGCAGAAGGAGGATTCTCTTTGACCTCCAGAGTCTAGAATCAAACTTCTATCATTACAATCAATCATCTTTATATCTTGACAGACATTTATCACAGTGAGGAAGTAGCTTACTATGTACATCATCGTGTAAAGGAAATTGCAAAAGAAATATGGTATTAAAATATAAAGAGGAATCAGGTTGAATTTGTAGTGAAATGTTTGTGGTCTTAGTTTCAATTTTTTACCTGGATTATTTGGGTAATATTGTTCTCAAAGTACCCTGTAAAAATCAAAGCATCCATCTGCAAACTCAATGAGAACACATTTTTATCACAAGCAAATTGTTTCAGGAAGAGGTACCAAGGTGTGTGTGAGTGATGAAGTTCCCAAGGACACTTACTATTCAACTTCCCAGCAGGACATCCCTCCTCAGTGCTTCCTCTTATTATTTGTCAGCAAAAGTTTGTGGGAAATTTCTCTTGAAACAGTGGAGTTAAAAAGTTAATATTGTTTAATATTTTCAGATTAAGTTAATGCCATTTGTAAATTTCAGGCATTACTTGGAAACAATAGTATAAATTTTTAAAGAAAGGAGAGACAGGAAGAGAGAAATTTAAGGCATACTGCTATAAGTTCTGCTGCCAGATACAAATGTTCCATTTACTATAATATGAAGCTACTTTTATTTGAAGAAAATTAACCAAAGGAATATATAAATACATATATCATTGTATTGAAGTGCTATGTTTTTTTCAAAACATCAGGTCTTGGCAACTTTTAACACAGGAATATATTTGACAAGACTAGGCTTTAGTGAAAATAGCTTTCTCCTTGGGAAATTGTTTTTTTCATTTCACTCTGTATACATAGTTTGTAATTCATATTAAGACTTAATTACAACTATATATATATGTACATATATACTTATACACACACATATATTTAGTGATAAAGACATCTAGAATTGAGGGATTGTACTTGGAAAAATCTGGTGGAAAAAATCATCATAAAGTAAGTCAGTTGGGATTGTCATTCTGTTTATCCATAGCTGAAACTTTAGAAATGGAAATGTTATAGAAATGGACTATTAGGAGACAACACAACTCAAAGAGAGATCAACTATACAACTTAAATTCAACTGTACTAAGTCAAATATTTCTAAATTATTATGTGTTTTTAAATGGTGGCAAACATTTAAGGTTATAAATGTCTGTTTCAAATTAATAAAATATTTATGCTACCCAGTCCTTCCTGTAAGCTGTTTATAAAGGTTAAGACTCTATTATCAAAGGGTGGTTTTCTCTACCTCTTTGTCCTTTACAAGTGTATGTCTACCCTACTAAGTTAAAACCAGTTAGAGTCAAGATAGAGGGCTCTGAGTATGTCATCTCTCCACAGCCTCTCAGCTTGGATCCAGTTTTCCAGACAGATTAACTAATTCCAGACAGAGGAATGAACCCTCACCTAGCCACCTATATGTTTAAGGCAAGTAACTAAAGACAAATTTTGTACACTAAAGTATACTAAATAGTCATACGTCCCTCAAATGCTCAGATATCTAGAGAATATGGCATTTAAAATGTTTCATTAAAAAGCTTTTATAACAGAGAGACAGGCCAGCTGCTGGTACCACCCATTTCCTCCAAGAAGATTGATGGACACCAAAGAAGCTCCACCCATGAAAGTGGCAATGCTAGCCACTGAGCAATCCTGCCTATCATCTCAACTGCTGCAAAGGGCTCTAAGGACCATGGACAAAAGGGCAGCAGAAGGCAGATGTCCTTAAAGCCTCTAACCTAAACAACTCTGGAGGACCTAGAGGTGGCTGTGCATGCCACCAGCTAGTAATACTCTCTTTCTCTCCAATCATTCAGGTAAAATTTTATCCTTCTCAAGAACTCTGATGCTTTTGACGACTGGTAGTTTTGCCAGTTTAAAGCAACAGCCAAGATTCCAATTGTTACAAAACATATTTCAGAAACAGATATTTTAAGGTTGCTACTGTGTATAGTCTTAACATTATTCAATAAAGTTTTAATGAGCTACTAATCCAATTCTGACAGAGTACTAAACACCATACTATGCCACTATAAGATCATAACTGTAACTATTAGCTCAAAATTAATGTGCTTTTCATTGTGCTAAAAATCTGTCAGTTTTTTGTTAGTTCTTTCAACCAAACCATTTCTAACGTGAATATGCTGCTAATGTGTCTTAATATTTATGTTTTCACAAACTCAACGTATTCTTGTAAGTTCCAGGGAGCTGAATTGAACCCATCCAAACAAGTCAGATTCACTCCAACCCTGGTCCCAGGACTTTCTTTCCTCACCTAGGGAACCCCTCCCTCATCTTACAATTCTCCCCTCATGTACCAGGACCTAGGAAAAAAAAAAACTTTCATTTTCTAAACCTAACCTTGTCCTCTGCTCTGCTAACATCTTGCCAGGTCTCAAAGAGATGCCAGAGTTCCGTACTGTCAGAACTGTGATGAAACAACCAGTTACCAGGACGTGTCAGCACCACAGCTTTCTTGGATCCCCCAAAAGAGGATCAACGCCCAAAGTCAGCAGGAAGCAGTCTTTTGAGAACTCAAAGTCCTTATTCCCTAACCTGCCACGCTCAACCCCCACCTTTTGAATAGCAATAAGAGGTGGGAATGTTAGGAACCTGCTTTCTCCAGACCCTGTTGGGCCACGCACAACCCCCACCTTTTTAATAACAATAAGAGGTGGGAGTATTGGGAGCCTGCAGTCTCCTGACTCCGCCTCTGACGATGGGTGGGACACCCATGGCAATGTCATCACTACATGAGGCTTTA
Organism: Cricetiscus sungorus; assembly: GCA_030556225.1. Lineage (NCBI taxonomy): Eukaryota > Metazoa > Chordata > Mammalia > Rodentia > Cricetidae > Cricetiscus > Cricetiscus sungorus. The sequence continues at coordinate 31,046,944 of JANBXA010000651.1, read as the reverse complement.
CTTGGCTGTTCAAGCCTTTACCTGGCTGCGCAGCAGACCCAATTACTCATGTGCAAGTCCCCCTTTTAAAGCAAGCGCACCAAGCATACCTCTCTCTTGCTCTCTTGCTCGCTCTCTCGCTCTCTCTTTTTCTGGGGCCCCTTCTCTCTCTCTCTCCCCTCTCTCAATAAACTCTGCATGGGCGCGCTGAGTCTCGTGTTTGTGTTTCTTAGGGAATAGCTGCAGCAAAAGAACAACAGCATTAAGTATAGGAGAAAGAGTACTCAGAAATTAGAAAATATGTATAAATATTATAGACTGTTTACAAATATGAACTATGTAAGATATGATAGAAACATTCAGGAACATTTTCAGTGATCAACAATGTGCTTAGACTTTAGGAACATAAAGAATATTTAGGAATTTCTAACAGTGAGTAGAGGTTGTCCTCAGTTTTATTCTCCACAAAATTCTATGTCTTTCTTCTTACAGTTTAATAAAACTTTGTACAGAAGAACATACAAACATAAACCTTTAGAAGAAAGAAAGAAACTTCAAAACAGCCAATCACAGATGAAGAGTCAGAAAATTAACAGTTTCTGAGAGAAGGGAAGCAGTTTTGTCTGAACACACTCTCTGATAAGTTTTAGAACACCAAATGATCTCATTTGCATAAGTCACCACTGAGTGGGCCCAGTATGTAGTGCATGGTAGAAAAATAATTACAAATCCCCCTTATGGGACTAACTTTAAATTTATCTACAGTAAAGGATTGTAGAAGGGATTTATTCCAGTAGAGGGAAGATTACTAAGGTGTCTACATTACCTATACTCAGGCAGTGTTTTATATAACCTGTATCTTATGACAAAGGAGGGGACATCATTAAGTACAGGCTAAACAGCTATAGCTGAAAATGCAGATGAAGGCTTTCTATTTGGGTAAGGATACTGAGAAAATAAAATACTTTTGTGTTGATTTTTAATACAGAAATATGAGAATGTGAATTAACCCCCCCCCAAAAAATTACAATGGCAGCTAAAATAAAATAGTATTGAATGTTAATTAAGCATGGATACACATCTGGCACAGATAATTATGTGTTTATATCCTTACTCATACACTGAGGAGCATGTCATGTTGACATGGACTCTGTGAGTCTAAGAAGGCGGATCTACTTTGACTTTGATTGAAATAAATAAAACTGTCTATTCTACAATGACATTTTAATAAATCATGAATTTTTAAATAAAGCTGTGCTTTGAACTGAAACTTCAGCAAGTGAATCCATTATCTTGAATAGTAACCTCAATGTTTTATCCAATGAAGCAGCAAATAAAGTATAAAGATAATTGTTACATATAAATACACCACTAAAAACATCTGAGGTCTTGTTCACACCAGCTAAATTACTCCCTAAAAATATAACCCTATAATTATAACACACTGTGTGTTTTGGAAGCTCAAAAATTGGGATTTTGAATGTTTTCAGCACTTAGAAGTGATAAATGTTAAGAGATGTATGTATTCACCTGATTTAAATAACCCTCACACAGCATTACATATATCAAAGCATCACATATTTATTATAAATATGTACAACTTGCATGTCATTCTATATAAATTATGCATATACATATAATCACAAACTTCTGTTGTGCTTGTGCTTGATCAGTTATCCATGTTTCAAGATGCTGGTTTTTATTTACTGAGTAAAACACAAAAAATCAGAAAGCAGACAAGCTTTGGGCTTCTATTTTCCTTAGCTCATCTTACTTAACTGCTTTCCTTTTTCTGTCTACCATGTTCCTTTCCATTAGAGTAGACCTCAATATCCCTGAATAAAACTGCCTTCGAGTGGGGGAATTTTAGAGCTGCAAGCATGGTACATTCTGATTGTTATATCTAAAGTATTATAGAATTTGTATCTTTAAACTGATTATCCAAAAAAGAGTTAGGGTTGACCACTGAAGAACACACATACACACACACACACACACAGAGAGAGAGAGAGAGAGAGAGAGAGAGAGAGAGAGAGAGAGAGAGAGAGAGACAGACAGAGAGACAGAGAGACAGAGAGACAGAGAGACAGAGAGACAGAGAGACAGAGAGACAGAGAGACAGAGACAGAGATGACAGAGATTTGCGTGTATGAACCTGTGCTTTGTTGCTACTGTGTCTATGAGCATTTGTCAGAGCCTGTGCAACATTTTCCCTTTTTGCTTCAGACAGCACAAAGAAGATTGACTTTTTTTTTTAAATTTATTCCACCAAAACTGAACTTTAAAGGAGTAATTAAATACATGAACAGCATTATCTCAATGTAATTGACATTTATCATACTTTTGGGACATGTGTCATGATGCAGTACTTTCTGGGTGTTTGGGAATTATCCTAAGGTAAATGTAGAAATTGATTCTTTTGCCAAAATGTCTATCTGACTGAGATGCCAAATAATAATTACATGCACAAAGTTTTCATCCAGATTCCAGTCACATAGATGAAAAAACAACATGCAGAATTCACTGCTGTTGTAATTTGAGTCATGGCATGAGAGTTCTACTATCAGGGTTACAGTGGCAATGAATTTAACAACAGTGCTTGAATTTACTGTATCCAAGATGAGCTGGGCTACTTACTCCCTGGTATCAAGATGTTTCTATTGGAAATGTCTTGTGGTGTCATTAAAAAACAAAAAACAAAAACAAACAAACAAAAAGATCTAAATGTATAGTCTTCAAAGTATAATATTTAGGTACATATCAATCTTCTAGTGGCATCAGAATGCCTAGTTATATTACATCTTGTTAAATTGATTTAAATGATGTATTGATTGTCTCCAATTGTACAACAGAGAATATATTTATTAAATAATACCTTACTTTATGACATCCTTATTTTTTACTTTTAAATTAAATATAATTCTAATAAGCAAAGGAAAAGTGACCTGTGTTAGAAAAGTTGTTAATAGGCATTTCCATGTTGTAGCATATTGTCAAGAGATGTTAAGTTGCTACCTATTGACATTTTGCATATTAGAGATATATGTCTAATCATTCTAATGAGTTTCTTTAAATAATTTTCTACAGCTTTTCTTTTCAAATACTTCCCTTATGACTTATTTTTGAATGCTTCTGTGTATGTCTGTGTGTTTACATTTGTGCAGAATGCTCTATCCCCATATGGAGATAAGAGAACAACTTGGGGATTTCTGTTCTCTCTCTTTGCCATTTAAGTTCTGGGGATCACATTCAAGTCATCATCATCTTACACTGAGTAATATTGCAAGCTCCTACTACAACTTTTCAGTAAATATCCTAAATGGATCATGAGGTTTAGTTTATATGGCTACTTTCTCCCTAAAAGTTATGATATAGTAACATTCTTTTAGTAGTTACCTGAATGAAAATAATCCTCCAAGTGCCTTAGAAATTCTACAACTAATCATTACTTTCAAATGTTTTAAAATAGTATATAGGAAGGGTTTTTCTACTAAGAAAACTGTTTTGTTAAGGAAAGTTTATCAGGAAAATGGTTATTGTCTGAAAGAGGATGTAAATTCACCCTAATGGTGTAATTAAAATCAATCAAACAAACAATAAAGAAAAACGTTAATAGAAATCATGTGATAAGCTGCAAGAAAGAGAAGCAACATATTTATCTGTAGCCCAGAGATTAACAAACCGAGGACAATACTTCTCCTAAGTCAGTCATAGACATCTCAAAACTGGAAGCCAGCACCCAAGATCAAATGATGGAGATAACAAATGACACAGCCTGGCAAGTTTGATCAGTAGTTAGAATGCTTTTCTCCAGGCCTAATGACCTGGAGTTTGATTCCTCTAACAGATACAGTAGGAAAAAAATCAATTGTCTTCTGACTTCCACATGTACACTATAATGGTCCTGGTTCCATACATATGTATGGAGAGAGAGAGAGAGAGAGAGAGAGAGAGAGAGAGAGAGAGAGAGAGAGAGAGAGAGAGAGAGAGAGAGAGAAGGAGAGGTGCTACACAGACTAGGGAACCCTGATAGCTAAAGCAAATTTCACTATTTCTCATCCCCTAGTCTTCATTAGCTAATATCTGATGAGACAGGAGCTAGAAACCAACATCAAAAGTAACAAATTTACTGTGTAGGCATGGTTCCTATGTGTGTGTGTGTGTGTGTGTGTGTGTGTGTGTGTGTGTGTGTGTGTGCATAGGAATAGTCAGCTGTAATATGTAACTGTTCTCATATAGTATATGCAAAAACATATATACTACCTATATTGATATACAATTTATAAAATTGAGGGTATATACCTGTTGTACAATTTTGACTTGTTTTTGCCAACCTAATAGAAATTAAGGCCTTTCCAAGGAAAAGCACACTTTGGTATATTCTTAGGTTACGTATGATGTTTCTGTCAGATAAGTGTATAATCTTATAGGTTATGTGAGATGTGTAGAATTGACTAATTTTTAATCATTGGCCCACAATTAATTTGAAAATATTTAAGCAGCCAGTTTCCCTGACAATATGCTTCTGTTTCACATGAAGTCATTATGATTTTTTTACTATTGAGGCCCATAATGCTCTTTTCCCATCAATTTTACATGTTGAAACCCTAACCCTAGCATATACTAAGTTAAAACATGTTTGCTGGGGTAGAGGCTAACCCATTCTGACTATTAGCCTTTGGTGAAATTATGTGCAAGCACACAGAAAGACAGAGTATAGCAGATGTGAGAAAACATGTGAAGACACAACAAAGAGATGGCCATCTGTAAATGAGAGGAGAAAGGAACAATGCGAAGCAAACAGGAAAATGCTTTAATATGGAAGGGCAAACTCCTACATTTGAGATATGAATGATTGTCTTCATTATTTTGTTATGGCTCTGGTATTTTCCATCATTTCCAGCAAGCAAGCTTGCCATTAAATAAATACTGATGAAGACTCTTATTAATCTTTATATAATAATTTACAGTCAAGAATATGATTTGTTAAGTTCAATTATTATTTATTTTATAATGTCATATACTAATGATTTTTTGGAAAGAATATACATGTATCCATTATATCATCATTTATTCATCAAAAGCAGAACTCATGTTACAGATGTAGCAAAAAATATTTATGTCATAGTCTATCTTATATAAGATAAGTTGTAGTATTTAGTTTTCTATGTATATGTTACCTACATATGTTTAACATTTATATGATTTATATTTGTAATGTTCTGACATCACTAAAGAAGAGAACTGTAGATGTTATCATATCTGCAATATATTCTGAAAGGGGATAGTTACTTTAATGCCTAAACACCATTTACCTTTGAATTTAAATGAAACAAGGGTATTGAAAATATGAATATTAAAATAAAACTCAATTTACTGAATGCTTACAATTCTTTATATTAATGCCAATGCCTCATATCTTAAAATTATGTATAGAAACAATTCCCCCCAAAATTATAACGGGTTTATAAATGGGAAAATGCACTTGCTGACATTGTTAGAAAGAAATGTTCATGCTTAGAAAATTAGTTATGCTGCAAAGTGATGTAATTCTGCACAAAAAAAAAATGTTCTGAAGATAACTCAGATGTAATCAATGTTCTCAGTTCTCTAGGTGCTAATACTCTGCATAGAAATTTCTTCCAGAAAATGTCAAGATATTTGAATCTTCACTGTTGCAAAACTAATAAGAATTAATTTGTAATTTTCTCATATTAGTCTGACATATATTGTGTGTCTGTGTGTGTGTGTGTGTGTGTGTGTGAGTGCTTTGAGAGTTAATGTGGTGTTTTATGAATTGTAATTAGTATCAATACAATTAGAACAATTCAGTAAGATTTTTTTTGAAGGTCTGGATAAAAAATAAAACTCTGATCAAATATTTTATTATGAAATTAACTAAGATATAAAAGTAAATTATAAAACTAAATATTCATTTGGATATATTATGCAAATTTATTACTGACAATTGGCTTACCATAAGTTAATTGACAGCAATATACATTTCATTTTCACATAAAGTGTGAGATAAAAATATTTAAACTGTCATTCAAATTGTCTCACCAAGCACTATCCTCTAAGTTGTAAACTAATCATGCATTTTAAGAGTTAGAAATTAATTCTGGCACTTTTGCATAAAATTTAAAAGGTGCATTATCTGTGTACTTTTGTTTCACTAATGGAATGGAAAATGCCAATACTACTATTAAGGCAAAATAAGGGTGGGAGGGAAAGGGTATCTACTACTACCAGTAACAAGCACAGTATGGAATCCTATAAGCTTCTGAGCATAATTTTTAAAATACATGGTCACCTTTGAAAATATTCTCTCAGGCCAATTGGACTGCTATAGTAAATTACTACAGACTATATACATTAAAAAATGATAGAAATCTATTCTTCTCATTTTTTTGTAAGCTCTGATGTGCAAGACCAATTTTTGATGATTGAGTGATTCTCTGTATCTATCTTAGCCTAATGTCCTGTTGGTTATACCAAATAATTTAGCTTTACTCATGCATTAGTTTGTATTCAGTAACTATTTCTCATTAGGTCTGAGCAGTGTTTACATTTCTAAACTTTGAGTGTCTAAAGCTGTGAATATGTCTTTTAAAAAGAAATATATATCAAAAAATAGGAAAAGTAATTTATTAATGATATAAGCTTATGAATGAAAATATGAATATCTCCAGAAGTTCTTATTGAGTGACATCTACATATACACATTGTAAGTATCTTCAGAGGATAATACATATTTACGTGTTTGTTGTAGTATTTCATTTAGTTTTATCAATCTAGCTGAACAGACCACTTCCTGTATTTAGGCCTCGTGTGTAGAGAACAGAAGCAGGTTTACAACTAAAATCTTGATGAAATTTCTGTTGTTGTTGCTTACTTTTTCAGGACTAATGTCTATTATTCATGTGGTCATGTGTATGCATGCATGAGTAAGCCAGATGTCAAAAGCCAGTGTCGTCTTCTTTGTGTGTGTGTGTGTGTGTGTGTGTGTGTGTGTGTGTGTGTGTGTTTGACTATGTGCATGTGTTTTGCTTCTAAGATCCATTTATTACTAAACCCCAAAATACTGGTTAGGCATTGGAATCATCTGGTGTCTCTTTCCAGTATTATTATTAGAAACACATGCTGTCATATCAGGCTCTTGGTTTTCATCCTTGTCTGAAAATTACTTCACCTACTTTCAACGGTTTTTCTTAGAGATCACTGTATGTTAATTAAAAACAAAATAAGGGTAGATAAAAACTTCTCAAGGATTTTGTAGATATTTTCTAATAGTCACAACTTCTGTTAGTAATCACAAGTTCTAATCCTTCACAAATTCTCATTACCTATGCTGTAACTGTAGTTATTCATCAGTAATGTGTAGCTTGTCTGTTTTCTGCCAGCCCACCAGCCCGCCCGCGCAGATCTGGCGTGCTGGCCCCAAATAACATTCTGAGACTCAGTATTTGATACTATCCTGTTGGCCAGTTACCATTAGTGTTTATGGGCAAGCTCTGTCTTATTTATTAACCCATTTCTACTTATCTAAGTATTTCCACGTGGTCATCTTACCGGGGAGACGCCACCGGCATCTTCTTTCTCCGTGCTCTACATCCTGACTTCTCCCAACTACTTCCTCCTTCCTCCTAGTTTCTTAGTCCCTCCTATCTTCCTTTTCTATTGGCCACAGTGCTTTATTAATTAACCAGTATGATAAACATATTTACAGAATAACACCTCCCAACAGTAATGGTTCCGAATTTTTTATGTCAAAGGTTTCAAACCAAGTTAGAATGTTAAAATGAACATACTCTGCATTTTCTACACATATAGGACCGGCAATCATGTACTAAATTTTTATGCTAATTTTCCATATATTTAATTTTAAATAAAACAATTCAAAGGCATTTCTAGCTAACCATACTCTCTATGTTATTATGTTCACATTAGTCATGGCAATTAAGCAAGTATTTAACTTTGCATGATGGATGTTGTACCATACACCCAACTAAATGCTTATTTACTCAGTTGCCTTATACATGGTTTCTATTCACAGCAATAGAAAAGTAGTTAAGACTTTAAGTAAAAACTGACTTTCTAATTGTTATCTATTTTATTTGAATTTAAAATGAGTACATTATAATATGTTAACTAGATATCATGTCATAGAAATTATCACAATGTTTTCACTTTAATATTTCTGTGGATCAGTTTTCTTATATTCCTATGAATGATAGCTTAAAAACTAAATAATACTTATACGCATTTATATGCATTCACACATGGCAAATTTGAAACCTATTATTATAAGATTAGTTTTATAATAGTGATTCATTTATAAGTTTTCACATTTATGATAGTGATTAATGTGTATTTGGGGCTCAGTACACTATTTTTTTATTTTTTTTACTGTAATTTGGTAAGTAAAATTACAGCATTTAAAATAAATAAATTAATGGTTGGTGATATGACAATCATACTGAAATTAATTGGGCCAATAAAAAAGTAGTTTAATTATTTCTTTTAAATTCATATACACAAAATTTCTTGGGATTAATTTTGGTGAATGAGTTAGATATTCTATTCAAAATTCTGGTAATTTATTCTTAATTTCTTACATTACTCTTGCTTATGATAGCTCTTCAGTCAGCTTTGATACTATGACTATAAAAGGAATGATTTAAACATAGAATAACATACCATAAATTCATCTGGCAGTGCATCTCTTTGGGGTTGTAAAGATTTAAAGGAATATTGTAAGCAGGAGAGAAAATGTGTAACAGGAATAACCATTAGTTTTCTCTACTTACGAAAGACAAGAATCAATAATTATACCAAAAGCAATGACCATATTGATAAAGCACAGTTTAAGCTGGAGAGGATGTGAAGAATAAGTATATTCCTTCACTGTTGGTTGGAGTGCAAACTGGTACAGCCACTTTGGAAATTTGTATGGCGGGTTCTTCAGGAAAATGGGAATTAGTCTACTTCAAAATCCAGTATTTCTACTCTTAAATATATACCCCAAAAAATGCACATTCAGACAACAAGGATATCTGTTCAACTATGTTCATAGCAGCATTATTCCTAATAGCTAGAACCTGGAAGCAACCTAGATGCCCCACAACTGAAGAATAGATGGAGAAAGTGTGGTATATTTACACAATAGAATACTACTCAGTGGGGAAAAATAATGGAATCTTCATATTTGCTGGCAAATTGATGGAACTAGAAGAAACCACCCTGAGTGAGATAACCTATTCATAAAAAGACAAAGATGAGCTTTCATCTAGTACCTGATGGATACAGAAGCAGATACCCACAACTAAACACTGAGCCAAACTCTTCTAATCCAGTTGTGGCTAGGGAGGAGTGATGAGAAAAGGGTCAAGGACAGGCTGGAGAAACCCATAGAAACAGCTGACCTGAACAAGGGGGAGTTCATGGACTCCAGTCTGACAGCTGGGAAACCAGTATAGGAATTGCCCAGATTCCCTGAATGTGGTGTTAGTTGGGAGGACTGGGCAGTCTATGGGGCCTCTGGTAGTGGATTAGTATATAACCGTAGTGTATGAGTGGACGTTGGGATCCTATTCACATAGAGGGATACTCTCTCAGCCTAGACACATGGGGAGAGGGCCTGGACACTGACCCAAATGATATGACAGACTTTGAAGATGCCCCATGGAATGCTTCACCCTCCCTGGGGAGCAGAAAGGGGATGGGATGGGGATTGGTGGGGAGAACAGGGGAGAAGGGAAGGGTGAGTGAACTGGGATTGATATGTAAACAAGCTTGTTTATAATTTTTTAAAAAAGTATACAACAAAAGAATAAGATAAAAAACCCACAAAATATATTTTATTGTGCTTTTTTTTCCTTTTTCTTCCATGATTTGTTTATCATCAGGAAGATGTCTTCACATGATTAAGGCAAATAATATTAATTAAGCCTATATATCATCTGGAAACTTATGAGCAATAAAAGCAGCCACTTACATAAAGAAAAAAAAACAAGTTTATACAAAGTGAGTATGAATTTGTCTTTAAAAAAAGCAAAGATAATTGTTTTAGCATGATATTCATTAATAATCAATAATTTGAATTCATCAAAAAGAAATACTTTTATAATGAAGGGCTTCACTATCCATTCTAGAATGAAATAAAATCATAGATTGTAAAATAGAACTTAAGTTTAAGGCTTTATTTGCTAAAGTAACAAAATTAAATGTTAAACTAGACCTTCTTGCTAAAGTTTAGAAACATAAATGAAGTACTATGAGCCTGAGTGCAAAACAGTATGAGGTCAAGATGATATAAATAAGTGAGAAATAACTTGCTGAATGACTGTTGGTTTGCTTCTCCTCCCAGAGTATGAAACTTATTATGTTAAATCACCTTTTTAAAACCTTGCATTTTTTCCTTTCCTGCATGTGCTTTATTGTAATATATTCAAGTTTTAAAGCACTGATTGTCATAATGAACGGTTTCAATAAAGCATATCGTCTACTTTGAATTTATTATGTCAATACTAATCATCCTCATATTACTCCTCACTGCTTGATTTCCTTATATATAATATACAAAAATATATAAATAAATCATATATAACATATATAATACATTATATATATAGATATACATAAATATATAATGTGTAATTATATGTAATTTACATGTATAATTTTAATCGCATTACATACATATGTGAGATGTGATGTAGCTATATGAATTCAAAGACTCCTAAATAAGAGAAAAATTTCAATATATGAATTTTGATTGACTTTTATTTAAGATCATAATCTCCAATTAAGTCCCTATTCCTACAAATGACACAAAATTAAAATTTTATGATTGAGTAAACCAGTTTTGTATATATTCTGCTTTTTTTCATCCAGTCTCTTGTTGATGTACCCTGAGGTCAATTTTTTAGCTTGCTTTTGTGAATGCTGCTGCAATAAACATTAATATGCAAGTATCTCTTTAATAACTTGCAGTGATTCTAGGAGTGTTGTAGCTCTGACTTAATTAGTTGATTTCTGTTTAGGCCTTTGACTAATCTCTATTCTTATTTCTATAATGGCTATAATAATTTACATTCCCACCACCAGTTCATAATGGTTCACTCTTCTCTTTATCTAATATTTGTAGTTACGTGTTTTTATGATATTGAAGTAGAATTTGAATTTTTTAAATTTTCATGTCTCACCTGGCTAGTGATATCAATTGTTTTTCTTTAAAAATTGTAAGAGCCAGAAAAACAGAAACCAATTTGGCTGTGAGAAGATTTCTAAACAATGTTAGCACCAATAGATTTGCAAATGTGGTAGAAGAAAACTCTCACAGAGGCCCTAATCTTAGAAAAACAAAGCAACAACAAAACATACAATCAAAAACAACAAAACTACAGGAAGCAAAGGAATGTTTCTAGGGCTAGCAAAGTCACAGCAGGTATAAGACCCTTTTATAGTAAGCCAAGACCAAGTAGTCTACCCTGATATTGTACAATCAAAGCAACAGCATCCAAACAATAGTAAATGTATGCAAAAGGTAGAACATACATATATATGAATATGTATATGTTAAAATAATAAAATATTATAAAATAATGTTAAATTGAGAAAGACTAAAAGGAAATGAAGGAATAGAAGGGAAGGCAAATAGAAAGGCTGAGGGAAGGAAAGGGAAAGTAGAAAATGAAGTTATATTTTAAATAAGCAGGAAATAAATACACAAATCAATAATTACATGTAAATAATAGAAACTCCCTAGCTTTTAATTTCTAATATAAATATCAACTATTTCCATACATCAGAAAAAAATAAACATTTTCATAACAATGGATAATTGTGGTTTGAGTAAAAATGAAACATATATTTCAATGCTTAATCATTGGGGAGTGATACATATTCAGAGGGATTAGGAAGTATGGCCTTGTTGGAGTAGGTGTGGCTTTATTGAAAGAAATGTGTCACTGGGGGTAGGTTTTGACTTCAAAAGCAAAGGAGACCATCCTGGCAAATCAGCCCATCCAGAGTCTGCCAGTGCCCTAGTCCCAGCACCACCCACTGAGAGAAGAAGCATCAGAGTATTGGGCCTGCTTGCTCCCACAGGAAGAGAACCTTAGTCCTATACCGACCAGGAGAGGGAGAAACCCCACTGGTATGCACTGGAAGAAGGGATAGGTAGATGACAGAATAAGAATGCAGTCAACACCAGAAAGATCAAAATGACGCCCCCAAAGTCTAGGAACTCCACACCAGCAAGAACTGAACATTCCAAAACAGATGAAGCAGAAGAGAATGACTATCAAAACAACTTCATAAAGATAATATAGACGCTAAAGAGGAAATGAGAAAATCCTTTAAAGAAATAGAAGAAAAGACAGACCAAAAGTTGCAATAAACAATTTAAACAATGCAAGGATTGAAAGAAGAAATTAAGGCAATAAAAAAAAAAAACACAATCTGAGGGAATGCTGGAAATCATTTACCCAGAAAAACTGGGTAAATGATCAGGAATTGCAGACACAAGCATAACCAACAGAATACAAAGGGTGGAAGAGAGAATCTCAGGCATTAAGGATACACAAGGAGAAATAGATTCATTGACCAAGGAAATCTTATGTCCAACAAATGCCTAACACAAAATATGGGAAACCATCAAACGGCCAAACCTAAGAATAATAGGTATAGGAGAAGGTGAAGAAACCCAAATCAAAGGTGCAGAAAATATATTCAACAAAATCATATAGGAAAATATTACCAACCTGAAGAAATACATGCCAATGAAAGTACAAGAATCTTACAGAACACCAAATAGAGTGATCAAAAAAAATTTCCCTCTCCACACAATAATCAAAACACCAAACATACAGAATAAAGAGTATAAAGACCAGCAAAGGTAAAAGGGCAAGAAACATGTAAAGGCACACCTATTAGAATTACACCTGACTTCTCCACAAAATCTCTGAAGGCTAGAATGTCCTGGATAGATGTTCTACCAACACAAAGAGACCAGCCCAGACTACTATACCCAGCAATGCTTTCAATCACTATAGATGGACAAAACCAAGATATTCCATGGCAAAACCAGATTTAAACAATACTTATCAACTAATCCAGCCATACAGAAAGTTCTGGAAGGAAAATTCCAAAACAATGATATTTAACTATACCCACATAAACAAAGGCAAGAGATAATCCCACTTTACCAAGCACCAAAGAAAAATGGGGAGAAATCCACACACAATACCACCACCACCAACACATCCAAAACAAATAAGAATTAACAATTAATTGTCCTTAATATCCCTCAATTAATAGTCTTAGCTCACCTATAAAAAACAGAGATTAACACAATGTATAAGAAGAATCCATCCTTCTGCTGTACACATGAAACCAACCACAACTTCAAGAACAGACTTTCTCTCTGAATAAAGGGTTGGGAAAAGATTTACCAATTAAATGGACCTAAGAAACAAGCAGTTGTAGCAATCCTAATATCTAACAAATTAGACTTTGAACTAAAATCAAGCAAAAGAGAACAAGGACATTTCTTCTTCATCGCAGGAGAAATCTATCAATATGAAGTTTCAATTCTGAACATCTATACCCCCAATAAAAAGGCAACCACATTCGTAAAAGAAACATTACTAAAATTCAAATCTCATATAAAACCTCACACACTTATAGTGGAAGATTTCAATGTCCCATTCTCAACACTAGCGAGGTTCACCAAACAGAAACTTAACAAAGAAACAAAGGACTAACATAAATTATTACCCAATTAAGTTTAAGAGACATCTATAGAACATTCCATCCAAACACAAAAGAATATAACTTCTCAGCATCACATGAAACCTCTAAAATCAATCACATATTCGGCAATATAGCAAACTTCAATAGGCACAAAAAACTTGGAACAACCCTCTGTATCCTAACAGACCACCATGCTTTAAAGGTAGAATTCAACAACAACACTAATTGCAGAAACCATGCAAACTCATGGAAATTGAACAATGCACAGTTGCACCATTTCTGGGTCAAGGAAGAAATAAAGAAAGAAATCAAATACTTCTTAGAATTCAATGAGGATTAATACAAAAACAAATGGGACACTTTGAAAACAGTACTAAGAGGAAAGTTCATAGCACTAAGTGCCCACAAGAAGAAACTGGAGAATAGTCACATGGAAGAATTAACAGAACAACTGAAAGCTCTAGAACAAAAAGAAGCAAAATCACCTGGGAGGAGTAGACACCAGGAAATAATCAAATTGAGGATTGATTTCAATAAAGTAAAAACTAGGAAAACAATACAAAAAATAAATGTAACAAAAAGTTGGTTTTTCAAGAAAATCAATAGGATACACAAATTTTTATCCAAACTAATCAAAAGGGAGAGAGACATGTAAATTAACCAAATCAGAAATGAATAGAGGGATATAACAAAAGACACTGAGGAAATCCAGAGAATCTTTGGGCCATACTTTGAAAACCTGTACTCTACAAAAATCAAATTTTAAGGAAATAGACAATTTTCTGGATAGATGTCACTGACCAAAATTAAATCAAGAACAATTAAGCAATTAAATAGACCTATAACCCCTAATTAAATAGAAGCAATCATCAAAAGTCTCTAAACAAATAAAAGCCCAGAGCCAGATGTTTCAGTACAGAATTCTACCAGAATTTCTAAAGAACAGCTAATACCAATAATCCTCAAAGGGTTCCACACAATAGAAGCATCAAACTCTTTTTATGCTGTTACACTTACCTTAGTACCCAAGCCACACAAAGACACAACTGAGAAGGTGAACTAAAGACCAAATTCCTTCATGATCACTAATACAAAAATACTTAAGAAATTTTTGCACCGGGAATAAATCCTGGTTCCACTGTCCAAGGTTCTTGGGGTCATATCTCGCATGGAAGTATATTCCCTTAACCTAGAGACAAGAGAGAAGGCCTAGCCCCTACTCCAAATGACTTGACAGATTTAGATGACCCAGCCTGGAAGGCATCACTCTCCAGGGTGGGGGGATGGGAGGTGAAGGAGTTTGAGGGTTATGAAAGGGTTGGAGAAAGAGGAAGGAATGGAGAAAGGGATGGGATGAGGGAGGGAGGTACATAGGAAGAACTAGGATATGTAAAATGAAAATAAAAAAATAAATTATAAAAAAAGAACATGTTCAAACACGTTCATGCAAATAGGATAAATTCTCTAATTTTTAAAAGAAAAAATATATAGGTATCTTTACATATCCATAATTAGCATTCAACATTATTTGAAGTATTTTCATCATATTATTTTATATAATTATATTAACTTAATTTGATACTAATAAACCTATGGTATTTTCTATTTTGTGAT
Organism: Cricetiscus sungorus; assembly: GCA_030556225.1. Lineage (NCBI taxonomy): Eukaryota > Metazoa > Chordata > Mammalia > Rodentia > Cricetidae > Cricetiscus > Cricetiscus sungorus. The sequence goes on along the minus strand of JANBXA010000651.1, from coordinate 31,031,593 downwards.
TATACAGTTTCCAAAACATTCTGTGTATGTCCTATTGTATATGCTTGATACCTTGTGAAATGAATTGTTAAAAGTAAAAAAAAAAATACTTAAGAAAATACTGGCAAGTAGAATATAAAAACACATCAAAGAATTCATTCACCATGATCAAATAGTCTTAATCCCAGGGATGCAAGTATGGTTTGAGAGGCTAGTTACCAAAACACCAAATGGCCCAATTAAAAAGAAGTGTACAGAAACAAATAGAGAATTCTCAATACAGTAATCTGAAATGACTTATAGACACTTAAGAAAGTGCTTAACATCCTTAGCCATCAGTAAAATACAAATCAAAACAACTCTGAGATACCATCTTACTCCAGTCACATTGGATAAAGTCAAAAACACCAAAGACCGTTTATGCTGGAGATTATTTGGAGAAAAGGGAAGGGAACACTGCACTGCTGCTGAGAATGCCAACTGGCAGTTCCTCAGGAAAATAGGAATCAGTCTACCAGAATTTCTAGCAGTTTCACTCTTAGGCATATACCTTACTGTTAGGCACATTCATACAACAAGGACATCTATAAAATTTGTTCATAGCAGCATTATTTGTAGTAGCCAGAACCTGGAAGCAACCAAAATGCCCCTCAACTGAAGAATGGATGGAGAAAATGGGGTACATTTACACAATGGAGTACTACTCAATGGAGAATAACAAAAACAAAAACAAAAAACCAACCAAATAAACAACAACAACAACAAAAATGGAATAGTGAAATTCACAGGCAAATGGATGGAACTAGAAGAAACCATCCTGAGTGAGGTAACCCAGTGACAAAAAAGACAAACATGGTATTTACTCACTCATATATGGATTTTAGACATAGAGCAAAGGATTACCCAGCCTACAGTCCACCCCACCTGCAAAACTAGGAAACAAGGAAACCTTAAGAGAGACATACTTGGTCCCCTAAGAAAGGAAAACTGGACAAGATCTCCTGAGCAACTTGGGAGCATCGGGGTAGAGAAAAGGGAATTGGGAGAAAGAGAAGGGGAGAAGAGGAGTGTGATGGGAGATGTTATTCTGTATATATGTTTCTCATACTGGTTAATAAAGCACTGTGGCCAATAGAAAACTAGATAGGCGGGGCTAGGAGACTAGGAGGGGGAAAGAGGAAGTAGAAGGTGGGGTCAAGATGTAGCCCGGGAAGGAGCAGGAAGCCTGCCGCGCGGTGCCCCGATAAGACGACCACGTGGAAATACTTAGATAAGTAGAAATGGGTTAATGATTAAGGCAGAGCTAGCCCATTAACAATAATGGTAACTGGCCAACAGGATTGTATCAAATACAGAGTCTCTGAGTGTTATTTGGGGCACACGTGGTTGCAGGACAATGGCGGCAGAACCAGCGGCAGCTGGCGGGGAAACCTGCTGTAACAGGAGGAGAGAGGTTAGCATGAGGGAACAAGAAGATTGAGTGGAGAGCAAGAAAAGAGATACCATAATAGAGGGAGCCATTATAGGTTTTAAGAGAAATCTGGCATTAGGGAAATATTCAGAGATCTACAAGGATGACCCCACCTAACAATCTAAGCAATAGTGGAGAGGCTACTTTAAATGCCCTTTCCTGATAATAAGATTGATAACTAACTTATATACCGTCCTAGAGCCTTCATCTAGAAACTGATGGAAGCAGACCACTGATGGAACCCCACAGCTAAACACTGTGCCATACTCCTGGGAATCAGTAGCAGAGAGGGAGGAGTGATGAACAAAGTGGTCAAGACCATGCTGGAGAAACTCATAGAAATTACTGACCTGAACAAGGGGGAGTTCATGGACTTGAGTCTGATAGCTGAGAAACCAGCATAGGACTAACCTAGGCACCCTGAATGTGGGTGTTAGTTGGGAGGTCTGGGCAGTCTTTTGTGCCTCTGGTAGTAGATCAATAATTTTCCTTAGTATAGGAATGGACTTTGGGTGCCCATTCCACATAGAGGAACACTCTCTCATCCTAGACACATGTGGGAGGACCTTGGCCTTGCTCTAAATGATATGACAGTCTTTGAAGACTCCCCATGGAAGGCCTAACCCTCCCAGGAGAGCAGAATTGGGATGGAATGTGGGTTAGGAAGGGACAGGGGAGGAGTGGAGGGTTACTAAACTGGGATTAACATGTAAAGCAAACTTGTTTTGAATTTAAATAAAAAAGTAATAAAAGGGATTCATAGAAAATCAAAGATAAAATTGTAATAAAATTGTTCATCTGTATAAAACTGGAAACATATAATTTATAGGTGAAAAATACCAGGCTGATGTATGGCCTTATATGAGTTTTCCATGAAGAAAAATCTCTAAAAGCAAAATATTCAAAATACTAGAACTAAATATGGAGAAGCATCTAGTAGCATGAATTATCTTTGCAGTTGACTCATAAAACAGCCACTAAATAATTGAGAATTTACTTCTAGCTGAAGGTTGACTCTCCGCTAAGTGCTGAAACTCTGGACCCTTAGGTAAAGATTTGATTTACATAAATTAGATCAATAAATAAAGGATAAACTTGGAGAATAAATCTAAATTCAGATAGGATTCATGCTCTTAAGGTTTGTCTAGTTGAATTCTTCATGACAGACAAGCAAGAAATCTATTTTAGTTTTTAAACTCAAGGTTTTAAGCAACTTTCCCAGTGGTCACAGAAAGAAAAGAACACATCTCAGAAAATTCACTTTTGTTTAAAATAAATCTATATATTGATGCAATAAATCTCAAGAATTATTAGTAAAAATTTCTTAGGAATTATCAATATTATATGTGATATTTGGAGTTCTTATGAGTTCAGACCTGAAGTTTTACTTAGAATATTTATCTTTCAATTAAAACTGGTTGTATATTTTGCACCATTTCAAAAGTGCTAATATTTGCTCTTTGTATAGAGCAACTATTATTTTTGTCAACTTTTTGATAAAAATCAGTAAATGTGTAAATAATTCTCATTAAAAACTACTGCATTAATGAATTTATAAAATTTTTTTAGAGCCTTTATTTTCACACAACATATGACAATGAAAAATGATGTTATTTCAGCAAACTGCCATATTATGCATTCCATTGGAGGGTAATAAATAAAACTTTGAATTATAGATTAATTATGTAATTATGAATTGAAATTATGTGTGAATATATAAATATGCATGAAATGATAAGGGTTATAATTAAAATAATTTTAAAATAATTCTTGAAATCATAAGTATTTTCATTCATATTATTTTACTTACTTTCTATAATAAGATACTGTTAAATATCTTGTAATTATGTAACCAGAATTTGTAATGTTGTATTACTTAGTAATTATGACTTGACCTTTTTCATAACCTCTAAGACATTCCATAAACTGTACTCAATTACATTATTAACAACAACATAAAATTGTGTTTTTTTTTGTGTGTGTGTGTTACCAGAATATGCTATCTTTCTTTTGTTATATATCTTTTGTTATATATCTTTTCTTTCGTTATAATAGCAATTTCTACAGAAGAGAGAGACCATTTCCTTGAGGTTTCTGGTTTCCATTTTTCTAATGAACTACTATAGAAGGGATGTTCTCAAATATCTCTTTGTTGCTTACAATGGCAATCTTTGAGGAATGTCAATTGAGATCTCCATTTTTAGGTGTACTTTTTGACTGAGGTTTAGTGGTCCCTTACACATTTTGGATCTAAAGCAATGTTATGTAGGACAAATAAACGTGTTCCCCTGCTTTGGAATTGTCCCTGAACTCTTTGTTTCTTTTATACAGAGAAGCTCTTAGAATTTGATACTGCCCCATGGGACTACATTTTACTTTTGTTTTTATTTCTCAATAGTTCTGCTCTTATAAAGAAATTGGTTACTACAATATTTTGAAGTGTATCTTCTGTGCTTTCTCCTACTATTTTTTGTACATCAGTCTTCAGTTAACTTCTTTATATATCATGTTGTGTAATCTTGATTGTTAACTTGGCTCCATTTGTAATTAACTAAAACCAAAAACTGGCTGGCACTTCTGTGAGGGATTCTTTGCTTAATTAAATCACATGAATTTGGAAGACCATTTCTAATTAAGACATTTAAAAAGGGAGTATACATCTTTAATTCATATATTTTGAGGTGGGAAGATACACCTTTAATCTGGGCCACAAGTTCTGAAGTTTGAATATAAAGGTATTTATTCACAATTTCTCCTGTGTTATTAAATTTTATGATCCCATACATTTTCTCTTATTTCAAAATTGCTTTTTATATTCAAAATATAATTTGTGACTCATTGTAGCCTAAGAAGCAAAACCTATAAGCAAAGCAAAATTTGTAAGTATCAAATATATAACCAGAGAAAATCACTCAATAAAAAGGAAGTCTACTTGAGTAAAAAAATAATGACCAACAAAGACAAACAGCACATTGTTAATGACTGAGTTAAGATAATACAGGTCAGTATATGTTATCTCAGTCCAACTGAAAAATACAGTGACTGGAAAGATTAAGAAAATTAAAACATTTAAGCAGAGAAAAAGCAGCAACAACTAGATCTAACTAATGTTTCCTGCAAGAAAGTTACTTCAAATCAAAAGACACATATTGTCAGAAAGCATTGGAGTGGAATAAGATATTTCATGAAAATTGAACTGCAAAGAAAACAGGAATAGTTGTGTTGTTATCAGTTAAACAAGAAAATAAATAGAAAATGAAGCTTGTTATTTAGTGATGAATATCATAATTAAATAATAAAATAACCATGTGAATATATGCACATATATAATACTATAACACTAAATTATATATAAACCAAATGCAGTATGAAGCAGTAATGGGAGAACATATCACACTATAGATGGCTATCTAGATAATAGATGTGTTATCTAGACTAAAAAACAACAAAACAATAGCATTAAAATTACCTGGGACCAAACAGAGCTAAAAGGCATCTACTAATCTACTCAACAACTAGTGAGTATACATTCTTATCAGCTTTTCAAGATAAGACAGGATAAATGTTACCTTATATACAGTTTTTATTTTCTTTTAAAATTTTATTGTCATTATTATTTTTCCTTCTGTCATGCCACAAAAATATGAATTTGAAGTTTAGAGTTTTGAGTCTAGCAATCTAGAGAAGAAGGAAACAGCAGAAATGTAAGGATAAGAAGGAGACATCCAAGAAAAAGATTTCTCATAATATGGCAATGTAGGTTTAAATGAATGTTAATATATTTCAAAACAGTAAAATTAAACCAGTGTACTGTTTGAGTCCAAATACAAGCAAACCAATTTGATGATACACATGTGGGGTTGTGGGGAAACTCTATTTGTTTCTGTAACTTCCAGGCAAATTGAAATTGCTGCTGCCATTACCTCTATCTTAAAAAAAAATCACATTATCTTGTCATAACAAGACAGCAGATAAGTGCTAGGTACTCTTAAGTACCCTTCAGACATATTTGACTCCATCAAAGACACTACTATCCTAATAATTACATTAGAGTGATCCAGACCCTTCTGTATAGTTCAGTCACTGCTGCCTTTCTCATCATAAACAAAGTTTCAGGCTTATGTTATTACCTTCTACACAGCTTTGATTTCCTTTTAACATTTTGTTGTGAAAATTTAATAATCACTACTTTTTTCCTTCCCTCTTACTACAAAGCTATGAAACACCCCCTAATCAATATGTTTTGTGAATATGGAGAAATCATTATTTTATTGTAATATATTAGTTAGCATTTTATATTTAGATTTTTGTTCTATCCAGATGATTATACATTACATTAAAATAAAATATTCTAGAATTGCAAAGTGATTATATTTAGTTGATACATTTTTCAAAGTTATTTGAAAGTGTAATATAATCACATTTCTCTACTTTCTCTTGTCCTCCATTTCCTTGCATCTATCTTGCTTTCTACCAAATATATTTCTTTTTTTCTATAATTGTCTTAACATATACAGAAATGATAACATTGCCTATATCTGTATCTATGACTATATATTCCTAAATAGAAAAATAAAATCTTGTCAATCCATATAATATTGCCTATATGTATGTGATCTCAGGGCTGACTACACAAGATTGGAGGTTCCCTCTTCTTAGCATCAGGGAAATTTAAATTAAAGCAACTTTGCAATTTCACGTTACTTCAGTCAGAATGGCAAAGATTGACAAAATAACTGGCAGCAAATTCTGGCAAGGATGTAGGAAAAAGGAAACCCTTATTCACTGTCGGGTGGCAATGCAAACTGATCCAGCCATTTTGGAGATCAGTTTGGAGAACCCTCAACTCCTAAAAGTAAATGACTCAGTGGTAGCTCTCTTTGGCATATTCACAAAGGACACAACATCCCAACCTATGGGTATTTTCTCAGTTGTATTTTGACATTTTATTCACTAAAGCTAGGAAATGGAAAATATGTAAATATCCTTCAGATGATGACAGGATAATGAAAATTTGATACCACATAATACACTCTTTCTTTAAAAGAAAACAATGAAGTCATGAAATGTGCAGAAAACTGATGACTGTATACAACCCAGAACCAGCAAGAAAAGCTTCTCATGGGCTCTTATCTGAGATTCCAAGTTTCAATACTTCAGAGATAAGTGTAGAACCTGGAGAAACATCAGTAACAAGACTATAAAAAGGGGAGCTTCAACAGAGAGAACAATAGGGTATGTTTGATTTGTACATGGAATAGGAAACAGTTGGCAAAGGCAGAGTTTAATTGGAGAGTGGGATGACAATAAACATAGAAGGAGGAAGGGAGGAGGGATGAGGGAGGAGGGAGGAGAGAGGATATTATCTACAGTGACTATTTTAAAGAATACAATGTTGTAAATTAGAGACATTTCTTCTTTTATCTTATACACTTTTGCTGATAATTTGGTACTTTTAGCAAAAACTCACTGGTTTAAGTAAAATCCTAGGAAATCATATAGAACATTTCTTTGATACTCGTTGGGAATAAAGTGTTTTATCTAATCACAATTTTCTTTTTTCCTTTGAAAATCATTGTATTAATTTCTTTATATTTAAGTATTTATCTAAAATACTCTCTAAATTATTCGGCATTTCATGCATAATAAATGCAGACTTTTATAACCCATATAATAAATGTTCATCGGAACAGATGGTTCCTCACCATGATCTGCACTGTAAACTGTGATTCATGGGTTATATGCCCTGGGGTAAAGGCATTCTACCCAAATTGACAACAAGATCCCATTGCTGAAGAAAATACCTGTATAACTCATTGGAAATGGAGATTTCAAGACAGTACCTAAATACAGCCTTCACCCCTGTCCTCCAGAGTCTTTGAAACAGGAGGACACTCTGAATACTATTAAAGATAAACATAAACATCAAGCCAACCCCAAACACTTTACAAACAGTGGTGAACTGCCTGAAAACAGTGACAGGGCAATGGTGTCACAAAACTTGTGGGAGTAACCAACCAATAGCTTATTTGTATTACAGTACACTCGACTAGATGGAACCCCTATCTACCACTACTTGGGTGACCAAGAATCTGAGACTGTTTAACACAACGATCTAGGGGAAAACCAAATAATACTGGTCCAAAAATTGGGCAGATAAAATGACTCCTAATGATTTTCTGATGTGTGCATAGATGAATTGCTCATACGCCAAGTAGGCAGAAACAAATACAGAAACCCATAGCCAGTCATTAGGCAGAAAGTAGGAGACTATGGAATACTTAGTCCTAAACTGGTTGTCTCCATCAAATCTCTTTCCTCAAAGCACAGGGAACTCCAAAGAAGAGGGTCAGAAACAATGTTAAAAACCAGAGTAAAGAGCCAACATGAGTATGTACGTGGTCCTTTGCATAGATGTTATGGCTTCCAGCTTAGTGGTTTGATGGAATCCTGAGTGAGTGAATAAGTAGGTTCTGTTCAGCTATTGGTCAGCTGGCTTGTTTACTAAATCTATCATAGTGACATATATTTACACAGTATAGAATTATTATTCTATATCACATGTTTGTTTGAAGGTTTTGTTATTATATTGGGATTTGTATTTTTGAGATTTAAGCTTGTGTGAAAAGAGAGTGGGGAGGATCTGAAAGGAGTACAGGGACGGGAACAGATCATTAAATATACTTAAATTTAATTGTTCACATAGTATCAGGTCTTGCACTATCTGGCTTAATTTTAGCATTTGCAAATATGAAGGATGTGGTGATCCAATTTACCTTCTTACACTTATTGATACTTGATATTTGACCACTCTCATAACAGTGAAATTAAGATATTAAGGACAGTCACATACATAATATTTACAATGCTCTGTCTTTTTAGCTTATCCCTTTTGTCCCTCTTTTTAAGGTCTTACTCTCCTTTGTAAGCAATATGAGAAAATAATGTCAACATCTAGTCTCTGCATACATTATCCTTAATCTGCTATTTTCTCTCATATATCTTAATTGGTCTCACAAAAATAATCAATATTACTGTAGTCATTTTATATAACAAATAATTTTATACCTCACATTACATAACCCCAGCACATAGATAAAATAAAATGTATGCCTTTTGTCTTCATGGACTAATGTAATCTGATGCCAAATTATTTCACGTCTAATTAGTCTTCAATATAAGCATTGTCTTTTGCTCATGAGTTTACCTCAATACAAACTCCTTCTCCAGTTGTATTTACACATATATAATATATATTATATATTATATAATATAATATATATATATGTATATATATATATATATAATAATTTTAGGGATTTTTTTTCTTAGTTTGACAGCAGTGTAAGTTTATAGAATGAATCTTAGTTCTCTCTGGGTATGACCTCACTGAGTTTAAGTAGAACTTCTTGCCTAAGCATGGGTAGAAGGCTTGATTACCTGTGTAAAGGCCATACCACTAAACAGGGTGTTAGAACCCTTGCCTTCCCTTCACCAAGACATTTATCAAATATTTTCTCCTATGTTTTTGTTTTCCATATTTCAGATACAACCCCAAAACTTATTTATGTAATATCTTAAAACATGTCATCTTTAAAACCAGAATTTTATCTGACATCTAGGATCCTTCAAGTTTATATGCAAATGGGGGTGAAAAAAAAAAACATTTCTTTTTAAAAAATCAGTTGACTTTATGAATTTTTGATTATTTCAGTGCACGAATTTGAGAGAGGATAGTTAGAACACTATTACACATTTTCTAATTTAATAAATTCTGCAACAAATCCCTTTTCTGAAACAAAATAGAGATGATATTTAATTTTGAAAATCAACTACTCAACATTTTCTCTCAACTGTGATCTTTTAGAAAAATGGAAAAGCCACACCAAATGACTTATCATAAGTCAAAGGGTCCTGTTTAGAATGAGACTGCAAAAAACATTCTACCCTAGATATCAACAACTCTGTTCTTCCTTCCAATTCAGCCACACCTCAGGCTAAGCTTATAATACCTGGTTTACAGGAGACACACCCAACCAGTTATGTTAGAACACATTCATAACAATGTGTCACATTGACAGACAGGTACACAAAAAGGACTCTACTAGCATGCGTCACCTTATGGCATTTGAAAAATTGACTAATTGGGCTATAAATTAGATCATCAGTTAGATTATGTAAAATGAAGATTCCAAGGAGCAAGCTTCATGTAATTATTTTGTCACATCTGAGATCAGATTGAAATCATTGCAAATAAAATCTGATTTTCGACAAACCTTCATTATGGATTTTCTCATTAAATATCATTTAATCCCCATTTGCTATAATCATCATGGCTTTCTCTAATTAAATGCTAAATCCTTAGGGAAATATAAATACCTTAAAATGTGGTAATTAAAGAAATGAAAATTTTCTTACAGAATTCATTATGTTCTAATTCATTACATACTGAGTTCAAAGAAAATGGTAATGCAAAGTATTATGAAGGCACAAAAAAAAGTCCTGTGTCATAGAGAAGTAATAATTATTACATCCATTCTTATCATTAATATCTTTTCTCCTTAGGTGATGGTGTGTTCAATTCATCATGTTCACACAATCTTATCAAACTGTCACTGCACATTCTGACTCAAACATAATAACTGAAAACAGAAATATGATAGGTTTTATTGATATTAGAAATAATCATTATGATAAAGAGAACCATATATTTATAGTTCCTCTCATTTTTTACTATACGCATAGTTTATCTTAATTTCAGCAATTTCATTATAGTTATAAATTTGGTACTTTTATGTATAAGTTATTTAGCATTTGTTATTAACATATTCATAACTTTAGAGCTCTCTTGTTTCTCTGCTTTATAATGATGACTAATCTCAAAATCTGTGTCTTTTATGTTAAGACATCTGCATTTCTGTTAGCTGCTCTTTTTTTAGTATTTTAAGCTTTAGTTAATAAAATCTGAACACAAAATATTTTATGTTTAAAAACACATCCTTTAAAAAGAGTAAAATTAAGAAGAGCATTGTTTTTGTTGTTGGTTATTATTTATAGTACAAATATTTCTATTATGAAAATCTGTCTTTTACCATTACAAATGAAAGAAGACATCGTTAGAAGCACAGTGGGTTTAAAGACATGGTAAGAAGTATACAAAATATTCTTGTTAATTTTCTGTCTCTTTATTGCTTTAATGCTTGGAAAATGCCCAGATAGATTCTACAGCATAGTCTATTGTGAAACAAACTCAGGATTTTCACCCCTCACATGGCTTAAAATGGATAACACAATCTGGAAAATGGCCAGCAGCAAATCATGACCGTGACTCAGGCACTTCCTTATTTAAGACATGATTCCATGTTATTCTATTTGGTTTTCATTTATTTATTTCTTGTTATTTATTTAAGTTTTTTTTGTTTGTTTGTTTTTGTTTTTTTGTTTTGTTTTGTTTTTTAAGAGAAAAGTCAATTGACAACAAAGCACCAAACAGAAATCATCTCTGATGACAATTATCTCTCTGCTCTTGAGCAAGCCATAGGTTCTTGAGACAGAGAAGGCAGTGAAATCCTGATGGTAGTAATGAACCAGGGAGCAAGAGAAAGTATACTAACTGCAGCTTTTAAAAATCCTTTTTAAAACAACAACCAAAAAAAATCCATGTACCAAAACAAACTTAAATCCCAGCTTTAAAATTCAGCTTCTTAGACTTTACATCTCAAAACAGAAAAAAATGGAATATATTTTAGCTATACCCTGTGTCTCTACCATGTTATTTTATGAAATGCCCAGCATACCTATGGGGTGGTCTGGTTCCAGACACAATATTTTAGTTGTAGGTTCAGAAGTTCAGTAGAGGTTCACAAAAATAACTTCAAGGAACAATTCTTAAAGGATTAACTTCCAAATGCCAAAGTAGAACTGAAGAAACATGATATATTTTTTGGAGATATCATAGCTTTGGGGTTGGATCACAAAGTTTTCATATTGAAGAAAGCATTTGTAGGTAGACTTTCTTTTTTTAGTTAGAAACAATCTTATTTTATATATCAATCTCAGTTCCCTCTCTCTTCCATCCTTCCATGCCCCCATAGTCTCCCATTCCATCCCTTTTCTTCTTCATAGAAAGTGTGAGACCTTCCATGGGGAATCATTAAAGTTTGTCACATCACTTGGGGCAAAGCCTATGCCTTCTCCCTCATCTCATATCTGTGCTGAGAGAGTATCCCCCCATGGGGAATGGGTTCCCAATATCCATTCCTACTCTTGGGATAAATGTTGTTCCATTACTAGAGGCTCCATAGACTGCCCAGGCTTCCTAACATAGTATGTACTCATTCATTCATGGATATTAGACATAGAGCAAAGAATTACCAGGCTACAATCCACACCTCCAGAGAAGCTAGGAGTCAAGGAAGACCCTAATAGGTAGATTGTTTTAATCACTCTAGACAGTATTGTGCACCCTCCCCCCACCATGAAATTAAATTGTAGAAGTAAGATGATAGAGTTAGAGCATGCAGGTTGACATTGCTTACTTTGCAGAAGATGTTTTTAACACATGTAAACAGTTAAACAAAACCTAATCTTGCATCCTTCTCCCAGGGATAAAATACATTATTCAATTTGAAAAACTACTTTGTATTCTCATCAAAGCAGGAGTCCTGCTTTGCTTGTCAGGATAAAACTGGAAGGGTACAGAAGGAAGTTATCAATTTGGTAGAAGAACAATCAGCTTTACATTATTATATATTTTCCTTCTTACATGAATTCTTTCTCCTCATATTGCTTAGCCCAAATCCCCTGACCACAAAAGGAAACTCCCTTGAATCACACATACCATTAATATAGCAATCTGAAAATTTGGAAATTCCTAATTTCATTATCATAGAGCAAAGTCCACTCTTCTGTAATGTCATCAGAATGAATTACAGAATTGGTAGTTCCTTGGTGCTGATTGGCATTTATTGTGAGTATAGCATGAATAAATACTTTGAAATGATCATTAATTGATTTATTCATTATAAAATCAAATTGTTATCCTTGAATTATTTATAAGGAAAGCACGATTTAAACAAAGGAAATTAAAGATGATACAGCAATAGAATACTGCCTAATTTAAGCAGTTATCCCATTTTATCATTGACCTTTCAGTACACAAATTGATCCCTCTTTAAAAATGATTATGCCCAGGACAGCTTTATGTGCTCTTTCCACTAAAAGATCTGGGGGGATTTTTTCTAAGTGACTGTTTCCTATAATTGCATGAGTAAGTAACAAAAATATGTTTATGAATACAGACTATGTTTATGAATATTTGCTAATACTCAGTGACTTGTAAACACACACATTTCAGTACAAGCAATCTACCAAGAGAAGTGGAAAAACTTCCTCTATAAATAGGTAATTTCCTTGAAAAAAAGAGAAAAACAGTATATAATTTGATTTTTAGTATAACAATAGTCACTATGTGTACTATTTTCTATACTCATATAATGTTTCTTGCTTATAAACAGCTATTAATCTTATTCATTAATTTTTATTATCTTACTAAGAAAGACTGAAGAATTAAGTGGTGACACTGATCGTAGACAGTTCCAATTCACTAGTTTAAAAAAAATAACTAATATACAATGCTCTATAGAAATTGGAGAAAAATCATTTGCTTGCCAAGCAAAGAAATTATGTCATTCCATGTGGTTGCTTTAATCCTCTTAATTTTTAATTTTGTTTTCTTCTACATGCTGACAAATTTGTAAAATTTTGTAATCTAAAAATTGTCTCCACATTGAGTACAACAGTAGCCAAGTTTTCTTAGATCTTTTTAATGCTGACCTTTCAGTCACAGCAACCTGACAAATGTGTTGAAGGTTTGAGCCTACAATTACTAAACAGGCATTAAGAATACATGGGAACAAAATTGCACCCATGGCAACTAAATGCATAATTAGCCACAAAGACATCATGCCAGAAGTACAAATTAGACACTCTATTACACCTGCACCTTATCACCTGCAGGCTCAATTACACACACACATAAAATTTGCCTGGACAATGCCTGTATACCAAAAAATAGACAGCTGAAGAGTGTCCTTTTTTAAGACACTTGGCCTGTAAGAACTTTAGTGAACAACTGCACTCTGGTTTATTTCCTTGCACTTCTATTTTGTCTGCTCTCAGGCAGTATCCTTCAAAAATATCTAAAATGTAATTCATCACCATGTTTTGTTTTCTACTATGATTTGTTTAGTTTATTGAACCACACAGGGTATTTCAAAAATCATGTTCATGTAACTAAAATATTTTTTTTGCATCTAACGTTCTGTTTTCACAGAACTATAAATGTAACTCTTCTACTCAAACAAACCAATTGGTCATCACCCCTGAATAATCAAGTCACTCTGGATTGTTCTAAGAACAACAGATTTTCATGGGAATTTTATTTACTTTCAAGACACTATGTTTGTTTCACTGAGAAAGCTAAAAGGAGATAGCATGGATGAATCTTGGCCTTTTTTCTTTATAGGAGTTTTTAACATATTTTCAGTATGTTTGTTGGAAGGATATTTTTTCTTGTTCCTGATGATATCGTGTTTTTTTTAAAGTTTTGGGGTAAAATTAATGAATTAGTCTTCAGAGAAATATCTAACGAAATAAGAATTATTTACATTTCTCAAAAATATATTGAAAACATAAAAGTTCTCATAGGCAACAAGGTAGCTTTATGAGATCATTTTGTCCATTATAATGAAAACAATGCTTGACAATGGGCAAAGGATAGCTTGACACCACTTAGGCAAATTAGGTAAGTGTCCACTGGATTTTCCTGCTGTCCTCAACTGGTTATGATATAGTACATATCTACTAAGAAAAATATTAATGTGAATAAAATGAGCATGCATGATTCTGATCTGGATTTACTTGATAAAGAGGCAACTGGATTTTATCATCAACCTAAGAACTTTCAGTTTTTTTTTAATTTGAAATCTTTTTTCTTTCAGTGGCTATGAATGTTTTAATGTTTTAGCCAAGCTTAACTAACACATTGGTGAGTTTCTCTTCAACAAAATAACACTACTGACTCCATTTTCTCTTTTGTATAGAATATTTCTAAGTTACATACCTTGATTGCTAGACACACAGGCACCAAGCTGGAACAGAAGCTTCCTTGCTATGGCTGTTATGCAGTGCTACAAGATATGATGCAGGCTTCATGAGAAAAAAGCTCTTGATGGTTGACATAGCAGAAACTACAGAAATTATACTAGATCAACTATTGGAAAGATAGACCCAGTTCTGCAATAATAGCAACAAGTTCCAGGAGAATTAAATCCATCTGTGATAGGGAATGTGGCTCACTCACAGAGGGACTCTGCTATTGGTACCGTGAATGACAACCAAACTTTCATGTTTCAGCAAATAATAGGCTCCAAGGAGGAACCAACTAATAATCTAACTGATATTCAATAAACTAATTTTAATTGTTTATGTTTACTCAAAGAGAAATGTTAGCCCTAGTCTAATTCAGAGAAACTTTCTCTGAGAGGTGGTAGATGAAAAGACACATAATTGCTCAAGGTACTAGGAATAAGTAAGATTCATGTATACAACAATGAGAAGTACTCCTCTTAGGGATAGCGAGAACAATGGAAGAATGCAATGCCTGCAGAGGTCTGTAATATTTCACCTTCAGGCTCAGTATCCCCATTATAACAGTGCTTGCCTACATCATGCCAGAAAAAGGATGAGCTCATCTATAGTTATCCATGTATAGAGGAAAGTCATTGCCATTAGATGGGGGGAAATGTAGAGAGCTCAAAGTCTTTAGTGTAGTGTTCTAAACATACACTCACACATACTCTGAATTAAACTCACTGGGTCTCATAACAAAACCAATTCAAGAGGATATAAAAAAAAAAACTTTTGGGAAGGGTGTTGTAACAGCAGGAGGGACACATGGGAGCAAGGAGAGAATAATGAGGATTCAATGAAAACATAAATGAAAATAATCATAGCACTAATGTAGTAAAATACATTTAAAATGGATTTTTACTCTCAAAAGGACAAGAAAACAGCACCAAAAACTACCAATCTGCCTTGGTAAAGTCTCACAACAATAAGCTCTGCTTTTCACAACTAATAAACCACATCTTAAACTTTATTAACTAAACTATATCTTTTCATCAGTTTTTGTTTCTTCTCTAAAAAGTACGTTCTCTGCTCCAGGGAGTCATATAGCACACATATGAAATTTGATGTTTATGTTTTCCTAGGTTTTCTAGATTTGTGAAACAGTTTTATTTATATAATACTTGGTGTTTTTGAAGGGTACTAAGTCAGGTGTGTCCTTCACTGGTATTGTGTAAAATTCTTTTTTCCATGATTGTACTAATATTACATTCTTGTGTATGATAAATTTACTGAGGTACACAATATTCTGGTCTGAGCCCCATGTATATCTTACCAAGACAGTTATGATCTTATTAAGGACATTGGACATCTTTACTATTTTCCCCACCTTCATTCCTGTAGCATATGTTTTGGAAAGATGAAGACCATATTTACAAAGAAAATTATCTACTAAAATTATTTTCATTTAACTTTTACATCTATTCCTCCTCATTTAACTAGTTAATCATGTTTCTACAAAATATGGCATAATCAGCACATGCCTAACTTCTTCCCATTTAGGATTGTGTGTGCATGTGTGCCTGTGTGTGTGTGTGTGTGTTTCCTTATATTGGGCACAAATATGCTCTCTTTTCACCTCATATTTTACATTTCAACATCCAAAGCAAGCACTGGATTTCACTGGAAAACATTGTTAGAATCCAGAGACTCATATTCATTTTATGTTTTTCAAATTTATTTTGGCAAATTTATTGACACTATAGAATGGTGGGAGCTTTTGCATTCAAAACCTAAAGAAATGATCACTTTGACTGAAAGAAAAAATTAACTCTAGGATATCAGAATAAAATGTGAGCCAGGTTCAAATAGACTCTCCTCAAATTACATATAAGTTGCACAACAAAACAAAATGTAACAATGCAGCAAATGTGGCTTCAAAAATGGAAATGCCTACTCTCTTGCCACTCATTGCAACTTGTTGCATTTTGAAGTATCACATGATTTAAGAGACAATATTAAGGTTAATGTCACTTTGGTCATTCAAAGGAACAAAATAGTTATTTCAATCTCCATTCATTCAAATATTAAATTTAACATAATATCTGAAGCTTTCTATATCAGCTCATATTAATTTATTGATAAAACTTTCAGGAGGATCTAACTGTAAATCTCTACTGCAAAGATTATGCTCTTGTTATTTAATATTGAATCATGTTCTTCTTCATGAGTGATGAATACTGTGCCACTGAGATATACTTTAGATCATAGATATTTCTGATATTTCTTCAACTTACCTTTTCTTTTCTTTTTTCTTTTCTTTTTTCTTTTTTTTTTGTTATCATTTGGAAGAATGATTCACTGAATTAGAATTAGTATTATTTTCTTATACTTTTACTATATAGAAAAGACACTTTCTCCTGCCTGGGTAGCAACAAATTTCCTATTCAATTTATTTGCATACCAGGATGAATATGTATAAAAATATCTGAACAGCTGAATGTTCAGATGTCAAAAGCAAATATCAGTAACAAATAGACACAAGACACTTTGAGCTCAGGCTCTTTTTTAAAAGCTACAACACATTTATGCTTCAAATTTGCAAAGACTATTACCATTGCAATGGAAAATGACACTTAATGAAAACCTAATGTTTTTACCTTCTCAATATATAGTTCTAAACACCAGAAATTATCAACCACTCAATTTCTCTCTACATGTATTTCTGAGTACCATGTACAAAACCTGTACATTAAAAACAATGAGTTCCCCAGCAAGTTTCTGATTTTTAAGCCATAGACTAGAAACATACATCATGATCATTCTGAAAAATTTCAAATAAACTTATTTTCAGAGATATTGAGCGGCAGGCATTGATGAAGTATATAGCAAACTCTGTCATCTCTATTTGTTAGTAGTTATTATAGAATTCAAATGGCCCAACTTAATTTGTTATAAAACAACTTATAACTAAGTGTCCACTGTAGCTTCCTCCAAGACAATTCATACCTTTCAACCACTTGGGATTGTCTCAATGGCCATGATGTGCTGACAGGACCATTGAAAAGGCAAGATTGCTATGGAATCAATTCTTTTTCTTCTAGGTAGAAACTTGACAATAAGCAGCAATATCTTCATCAGCTCACTTTTAGGCCAGTGCCCAGGTAATGGAAATCTTGAGACACAGTACCAGCTTACACATGTCTCTTCTAAGTGCCAGATGCATTTTTAGGCGAGATGTCAGTTGCAGAAGCTCAGTGCTGCCTGTTAAATTTACTCCCTTGGATAAAATGTTTAATTAGGTCAAAACCATTCAAAGTCAAAGGAAAATTGATGTCTCTTTTTCTATTTTTCAATTTTCTAAAGTCTTTCAAGTATATTTGATGCTTTAAACGTATCTGTCCCTTCATTTTTTGAAGAGATCAAATTTTTGAAGGGTTCAGTTTATTTCAGGAACAAAACATCCCACTCACAGATAGAGAATAATGATCTTATCTTGTAAGTACTTTGAAAACCAGGGGCACCCTGCCGATACTTGAGAGCTCATTCTGCACAGACTAGAAAGTAAACATCTTTTTTCAAAGCTTAAACTTTCACTTGCCTTCTTGCTTTACTCTTTCATTATTCCCAAATGTTTTTCATAGTAAATAAACCAAGCTTATGTTTATTAATATGGAAACTTTCTTATTTCTTTTTGTATATGTTTTTATGAGTGTTCTAGCAAATTTTATAGACATTGAGCACATAAGTGTTATGTCTACATGTATTTTATCTGTTCTCATTTAAAGACACATGGTTAATATTACATGTCTTGCATATGTAGTTTAGTCATATCTTATTTTCTACCAAGAAAACATTAAAAGGGAAAAACTATCTAAAGGGTTGTATAATAGAAATATTGCCCGTTCCTTTAGTTAGACAACAGAGAGCAGTACAAACCTGCCCTATGCAGATAAATTATATCACCATGGGTTCATTAATTACCAGCAGGAAACAAATGCAAGATATGCCTAAAGTCAAACTTTGTCTCTTGTTAATCATTCATTTTATTCTTTACTTAACCCTATTTCTGATATAAAAGAGAATATTGAAGGGAGTTATTAAAAATCAGAATGAAATCACCTACTTTTTTTAGGGAATTTCCACCATTCTGGGATAGAATTTTTTTCCCCTGTGAATTAATAATTGGAATTAATTTTCTCTCTAATACAATTAGGAAACTCCTTTTCTTTTTATCCTCTTTGGAAATGTTGGAACCAAGTTTCACCAATATAATTTCTACCCATTGGTTAATTCAACAGTTTTGTTAATCAGAAAATCTTTTACATCATGTACTTGGATGCTTCTCACTTCTACTGATTTCAGTTTGAAGTTTTATTTTACTTGAACCTTAAAGTTTACAGTTGTGTGAAGTATTTCTTTATTAAAGTTATAAAAGTCTGAAAATCACAAGTATGTACTTCACCATAAGGGTGGTTTCTTTGGAGTGCAGAATACTGTGTAAGTTTGGCTGAGATGAGGTACTTAAAAATTCACTTAGTGTTCTTTTAGTTCTTATTCATCAAAAACACTGCAAACGTATATGGTGAATAGACCTTACCATTCAAAGTAAAATTTGTGATTTAACCATAAGTAGTATCTGTAAATAAATCTCAGATAGTTTAAGTCCTGATTATGCTATTTCTTTAAGCTACTATTTTGATTTTTGTCATTTTATTTTAACTCACTTTTCTTATTCTGAATTAACTTTTTCAAATTTATAGAAATTGCATTATTCTAGATTTACCACAACCAGTGTTTTAAAATTTCAAATAAACACAATAAAACAAACTAGATTAATGCATGGGGGCAGGAGGAAGTGTTTTATAATTTCTCTGTCTTCTAGAATGTTCTAGGGTGCCAATGCAACATAGAAAAACACTGACTTGAAAAATCAAATAAATAACATATATATATATATATATATATATATATATATATGGAGAGAGAGAGAGAGAGAGAGAGAGAGAGAGAGAGAGAGAGAGAGAGAGAGAGAGAGAGAGAGAGACTTTCTCCTTAAATTGTTTTAGGCAGGTATTTTATTAAGGCAACAATGACTTTAACGAATATTTGGATCTGGTGCCCCAAAAGGTCATTTGATGAACTTTTCATCTCTAACCTTAGCATTGTTGGAACATGTTACAAACCTCTGGTGTTGGGACCATATATGAAATCCATTCCATCTTGCCAGGAATTCAAGAGCTCAAAGCATTTCTTTTGTCCAGAAGACATTCAGTTTACTGGCTACAGGATGCCTGGGCCTCAGCAGTGAATGGCTCCTATCTAAATAACAATAGGATTGAGCCCAGACAGCTTTACTTTACACTCAAACTGAAAGCAGGGAGTACCTGTGTGCTTGCAGTTATGGTAATGGAGTTATATTTATGAAGAATTAGGGGAAGTGATTGCTGTTGGCTCTTTACACATGATAATAGAAGTCTTCTACCATTGCCCCTCCTTTGGTTGATTACTTAAATTTAGAGGTATGAAATAAATGGAGCATTCAGAATGGATTGAATCTGTCTTTCTCTCACCCACACTCCCTTACTTAGGAACGAACCAGGGGTTGATGGGCTGGTTCTGATAGCTGGGCCACAAACTCCAATCCACTACACTCTGGGATTGGTGTCTAGTTAGAATAAGAAGATCATTTACTCTCATGCCTCTTCTTTTCTTCTACCACATCATATCCATCATCGTTTTCTGCTTTACCATAGCCCAGAAACAATGAAGTTTCTTGAAGAAAGACCAAAGCAAAGTTAAGGAAACTCCTCACTTAAAATGAAGGGCAGGCTGACCTAGAAAAGTGCCAGCAACTTTTCTCACAGGGCCCTAAAATAGCAGGATACCAAGAATTCACACTGCCCCTCCCTCCAGTGATAGGTGCCACTCCAGTTTGCCTGGCAAGATTAATTAGCACCTAAGGTGAGACAATTAGGCCTCAAGGAAAACCCATGACTGGTCAGGAATGAAGCAGAAAGGGAGTCATAGCCCCCCCCCCCCAAGCTTGCAGTTTTTTCCTCTAAAAATACCTGAATCCAGAAAAATGTGCTTCTCTAGCCTGTGTTCTGAGAGAAGTCCCTTTGCGCAAACTTATCCTGTTTCTTAAAGCCTCTTGCGTGTTGCAACAACTGGACTAGACTTTGAGTTCTTGGGGGTACCGACTGAAATGGGGAGATTCCTCATTCTGAGGGTCTTACATTGACAGTGGGCTGGAAGTCCTGTAACCATGAAGAAAATTAAGCCACTCTCCTCTTAAATATATCTCTTTTCTTTGCTTTCCTCTTCTCTTCTCTTCTCTCCTCTCCTCTTCTCTTCTATCTTCTCCTCTCCCCTCCCCTCCCCTCCTCTCCTCATTTCTTCATTTTTTGTTGATATTATTTGTTTGAGTTTGGTTTGGGTTTTCGACACAGGATGTTTACGTAGCTTTGGAGGCTGTCCTGGCACACATTCTATAAACCACACTGGCCTCGAACTCAGAGATCTGCCTGCCCCTGCCCCCTATCTGCCTAGTGTCTGGATTAAGGGTGTGAGCCACCACTGCCAGGCCAATATATCCCTGTCTAATATTTTGTCAAAGTGTTAGGATGGAAAAATTTAGCCTAATTCCCCAGAAAACCCAGGAAGCTGGGAGTCTTAAATCCCAAACTGATGGTCACCTACTTTAATGTTTAGGGTAGTGAATGAACACCCAGAAGACTATGCAAAAGCAGACTTCCTGGGATAAGGGCGGGGTTGGATACTTTAAAGTAATTGGTCTGCACTGGATGCTATGAGGTGATTGGTTCACGATGCGCAGGCTTTGCTGTATCCCTATAAAAGCTGTCTCAATTATGTGCTAGGGGTTGTCGCTAAGCCCTCTACCATGTCTGACGACGCCAGTATACTGGCATCAAGACCGCTTCTCATGAATGATTTGGAGGGGCTGCCTTTCCTGAGTGGGAGCCTGAGGGACCACGCTCTCGCAGGTCTTACATTTGGTGCATTGGCCTGGAACTGCAATCACTCCTCTCACACCCGAGAACAGACTTGGAGGTTCTGGCGGGATCCCTACATGTCTGTACATGTCTGTATGTGTCCGAGATGTGTGTGTGCATATATGTTGGCCAGCACCTCTGTTCTGATCTGATATCTGTATTTTGGAATGCACGTTCTTGGTTTCAGTTTGCAGCTGTTCTCTTGGGCCCTAAGGGACCAGAGTTCGGTGACCAAGCAGACGTGCTTAGGATGGTCACAGGCTGTGGCCCTGGAGGAATGCCTTTAATCCCAGCACTCGGGAGGCAGAGGCAAGCAGATCTCTGTGATTTTAAAGTGAACCTGGTATGCAGGGAATTCCAGGACAGATAAAAGTTACACAGAGAAACCCTGTCTCAAAATATGTAAAAATAAAAATAAAAAAGTAATAAAAAAAAAGCCACGTAAAGATAAAAAAGCACAGAGAAACATTGGATATTGTACGCTGTTCTGTTATCTTTAAATTGTTTGACTGCTGAAGAAATCACAACAGTTAA
Organism: Cricetiscus sungorus; assembly: GCA_030556225.1. Taxonomy (NCBI): domain Eukaryota; kingdom Metazoa; phylum Chordata; class Mammalia; order Rodentia; family Cricetidae; genus Cricetiscus; species Cricetiscus sungorus. Next base: position 31,009,465 of record JANBXA010000651.1, on the reverse strand, counting down.
AGGAAATACTGCTGGATTAATTCAATTAATATATTTTAAAAATGCTTGACTCCAAAATTTAAGCCTTAGAACAAGTTACTGAGGAAAAGGTTTTTTATTTTTGGTTCCACAGAAAATGAAAAGCTGTGGATTTCTTCCAGATTAATGTGGTTTGATCAAGCCAGAACCACAGCGCCCCAGGTGATCCAACATTCAAAACAGTTGGAACAAGCCTGGCTTGCAGACTACAGCCAAGATTTCTGTGTCTTCTTAGGATCCCCCATGACAGCGCCTCTATCAGCAGGAAGCAGTTTGGAAAGAACGACGTCCAAATTCCAAAATATTGTTTATAAATGTTTGTTTTCATTTAAATGGGCTTGGTTATAAATGGCTATAACCACAAGCAATCTTTATAAAGGTAAAAAGGAAATTATGATATGAATACTTTGCTTTGGAATAGATTTTCTTTTATTGATACAATTTAAGGTCAAATTTGTGATGTATCTTTCTCCTCTTGTTTAGGTATTGTGTTTATATAGCTCATTGGGAAATGTAATGTATAATTTAGTACAGATTAGAGAATTACCTATGATAGTCAAAACTTAGAGTTAAGTTAGGATTTCAAGATATGCAGAGATGTATTTGAGATGAATAGGCATTCTTCAAACCTTTCAAAGACCTACAGAATATGGCATTTAAAATGGTTTAGAGTTTTTCTGGACAGTGAGGCACAACTGTTCCTGGTAACACCACCTGCATCAGAAAAAAAGATGGACATTAAAGAAACTCGTAATGAAGTTTATTTCAAATATGGCAAGACTAGCTATTTGAACAAGGTACTTCCCTTGTCTAGATTGTTTGACTTTATGCTGTAGAAATTGGACATGCAGGACCCACAGGAAAGTGACTGCTGATGCAAGATGGACAATGCTACAGGATTCCTGCTTCATGAAAGAGGCTGCCTGCCAGACAGTCTACAGGACACAAAGAAAAATGACTGACAAACTGCCAATACAGGTGGACAGTTTAAAGTTTCCTGCTTTGTTGAGGAGTCTGGAGACACACTATGGCCTATGGGCTGAAGATGGAACATTACAGAAGAACTTCGGGTGACTGACCAGGCAGTAACTTGTCTCTGTCATTTCTAGAGTTTATATATTATCCTTCTGTGGTCTTTGAAGGAGTTGAAGACAGATAGTTATGGTTATAGTTTGCCTTAGTTAGGATTAAAAATAAGTTACATATAGGACTTTGAACTCACAAAGATAGGATAAATAATATTTTGAGTCTTACAAAATATTGATGGACTAAATATTGTTAACTGGAATTCTTGTTTGATAACTGTTGTATGGTATGTTTACTATGTTAAGGTTAGAAACCTTCATGCTTTTAAGGGTTGAAAACACCCCTGAATGGGTTAGGCTGGCCCGCTGTGAGTTGCTTTGGGGGGGGGGCCTCCACTGCTGGAAACTGTCTCTGCACATGGTGCTGATGCAATGTCCTCCCAGCCCCTGTTCCCTAGGTCAAGGCGCTTGAATGGGTGAGACAGCGAGCATGGAAGCAGCTCCGGGAGGCTTACTTGGCTGAAGAAGTCCTGCAAGTCCCACATTGCTTCCAGGTTGGAGATTCGATGTCACCAGGTAAAAAACCTTGAGACTTAGTGGGAAGGACCATATCTTGTGCTCCTGACCACGCTTACAGCAGTGAAGATCGAAGGAACCCCCACCTGGATCCATGCCTCCCATGTCAAACCAGCACCACCCCCTGATCCTGAATGGAAAGTCAAAAAGACTGAGAATCCCCTTAAGCTCAAGCTTTATCATATGGGCCCTGCTTCCCCAAACAGGTGACTTCATCCAGTTTACAGAGGAAGGTTCTATTATTTTTACAACAGGGGGCCTCTGTTGCCCTCTAGGTTAGGGATGGTCCAACAAGTCCCCTTGGATGACCACCCCACTTCCTGATCTGAAGGGACCCTCAATGACTTTGCTCTTGCTGCTTTCTGATGGACCTTGTTTGATTAATAGAATCGTTACTTTTGCTTGGGAGCAAATAAGTATGGTCCAGATTATGATATCTAGACAACGGTACAAGAGCATCCCTGGCAAATAAAAAGTCGCCTATAGTCCTCCCAGTTCTAAAATTAGAACTATTAACAAGAGAAGTGGGGAATGTTAGGATGGAAAAATATAGCCTAATTCCCCAGAAAACCCAGGAAGCTGGGAGTCTTAAATCCCAAGCTGATGGTCACCTACTTTAATGTTTAGGGTAGTGAATGAACACCCAGAAGCCTGTGGGAAAGCAGACTTCCTGGGCTAAGGGCGGGGTTGGATACTTTAAAGTAATTTTTCTGCACTGGATGCTATGAGGTGATTGGTTCACGATGCGTGGGCTTTACTGTAACCCTATAAAAGCTGTCTCAATTATGTGCTAGGGGTCATCGCTAAGCCCTCTACCCTGCATGGTGTATGGCTGACGACCCCAGTATACTGGAATATAAAGGACCTTATGCATTTGAATCAAGACTGCTTCTCGAGAGTGATTTGGTGGGGGGGGCTGCCTTTCCTAAGTGGGAGCGTGAGGGACCACGCTCTCGCGGGTCTTACAAAAGCAATGGCAGAAAGCCAAAAATTTGACAATGAACAAGGTAAAACTAGTTTATGATAAAGGATAGGGGTGGATTTTATCAGCACATTAGACATCATCTCATGATTTAGGTTATAGAGATTCCAAATGATTATTATTTAGGAAGCATAATTCTCTGCTGCCTGGTAATATGTTGTAGTGGTATGAAGATGGGTTTGTACTAATGCAGAGAAATTGGTCTTTTTAAACAGACCATGGAGTATTTACTGTTCTGCAAGTTTTAATATTCTCTCCTTTAAATTAGGAAATGAATACATTTTCCAGAAAAAAATAAATAAAACTATAAAATTGCAATAGTGAGAAGGCTTAGGGAAATGCATTTGCTGAGAACCATGGGAAGCAAGTTGAGTTAATTTCCTGAGGCCACAATTTGGAAGGAAAGAAGTGACTCATGCAAGTTGGCCTCTGACCTCTGCATGTGTGCAGTAGAATTTCATCTTACAATCAGATAAATAAATATAAAAAAGATTTTAATAAAAATGAACGCTTTCAAGATTAAAGTGACATACCCTTAATGTGCTATGTACTCTATGGTGGATATGCAAAAGCATTCCTGATTTTGTTTCAGTTTCTTAAATTATAAATTGGTTACTAGATTTTAAAGTACTAAAATTTTACTTTTCTGAAAGAAGTTTAAGCTGTTACATCTATCACTTTGTCTCAAATCACAGCTCTTCACTATAGGAATTTGCAACACAACCTCTTTAAGTTAGAATTATCTAAATAAATATAATTTCCTTGGATGATTGTTTAAAGTCATTTACTTATGAATTATTCACATTAAATGGCTTAGTCATATATAAAAGACCATAAGTCAGTTTGATAAAAGATTTTCTTCCTACATTCTCAGATGTACCATCTCATTGCTTTGTATCGCCCAGTGAACCACTTACTAGTAAGCCCACTGCCACATGAACTCATGGCTTCTAATTTGATCAGGAATTATCAGGAAACTAGAAAGATAGAGGTGCACATGAGGTGGTCTTTAATCATTTGATAGAGTTCTTGGCAACATTAACCACTGAGCCATCTCTTCAGTCCCCAGTCTTTATTTTAAAAGCCCATCCAAGACCATATAAAAAAGTAGGGGCCACTCAGCCAACTAACAGGAACATGGACAATGATAATATTTTTTTACAAGCTGTAGCCTTAAGAATGATAACACCAAATATGCTAAAAAAATCACTGACTTTGTAAAAGCAATTATAAAATATTGGTCCAATTAAAACAATGAAAAAATATATGAAGATTTAAAAATCATGGTAATAGAAGAAGCTAGGAACAAAAAGTAAAATGCATATGAATCCATAGGAAAGATCAAAGTATATTTAAAATAAAAATTTGATTTCTTTCTTGGTGACATAGAAAATAAAACATTAGTTACTTTTTCTATTTTATTTTTAACAAAATCAAAAATTAAATATACTATAATGTAATAAGAAAAATCAATGATACAAAATGGAAGTTGGACAAGGCCAAAGAAGGGCAAGTTTCCAAAAAAAAGGAATAAGAATCAGATGTTCATTTTTTCACATATTCAAGTATCTCTAAAAAACATTAAAATGAAAACCTTAATACACACACACACACAGACTCATGCAGGCCCTGTGCATGCTGCTTTAATCTCTGTGCATTTATGTGACCTTTGCTTTCTTATTTAGAGGTTTTTGATCTTCTGGTATCTTCCCTCCCCTCTGCCCTTTGCCTTTTATATTCTTATTTTTTTATTTTATTTTAAATTGAAACAAGGTTGTTTTACATGTAAATCCCAGGTCCTTCACCTTCCCGTTCCCCCCATCTCCCCCCCACCAAACCACAGCCCATCCTCTTTCTGATTTCCAGGGAGGGTAAGGCCTTCCATGTTGGTGTCTTCAAAGTCTGTCATATCATTTGGAGCAGGGTCTAGACCTTCCCCCTTGTTTCTAGGCTGAGAAAGTAATCTATGTGGGATGTGCTACCAAAGTCCATGCTTATAATAGGGATAACTACTGATCCATTACTAGAGGCCCCATAGATTGCCAGGTTCTACTAACTAACACCCACATTCAGGGGGTCTGGGTCAGTTCTATGCTGGTTTCCCAGCTAGCAGACTGGGGTTCATGAGCCCCCCCCCTTGTTCAGGTCAGCTGTTTCTGGGGGTTTCTCCAGCCTGGTCATTAACCCTTTGATCATCACTCCACCTTCTCTGTAATTGGATACCAGGAGTACAGCTAGTGTTTAGCTGGGTGACTGCTTCTGCTTTCATCACCTACTAGATGAAGGTGGCATCTAAGGTAGTCATCAATCTCATTATGTGGGAATGACATTAAAGTACCTCTCTCCTATTTCTTTGACTGTTAATTTAGGTATATGCCTTGTGTATCTCTGGACATTTCCCTGGTGCCAAAATTCTCCTAAAACCTATAATGGCTCCCTCTATTATGGTATTTCTTTTCTTGTTCTCCTCTATTCTTTCCCTTTTTCAATCTTCCTGTTCCCTCAAGCCAACCTCTCCCCTCCTTTTCTCTCCTTCTCTTTCTCTTAACTCCCCTCCCCTCCGTCCATGTTCTCAATTTACTTAGGAGATCTTGCCTATTTCTCTTTCTCCAGGGGAGCATTATATTCTTCTTAGGGTTCTCCTTGTTTCCTAGCTTTTCTGGCAGTGTGAATTGTAAGCTGGTGATCCATTGCTCTGTGTATAAAATTTATATATGAGTGAGTACATACCTTGCTTGGTGTTTGTCCTTTTGTGAATGGGTTACCTCACTCAGGGTAGTTTATTCTAATCCCATCCATTTGCCTGCAAATTTCAATATTTAATTGTTTTTCTGCTGAGTAGTACTCTATTGTGTAAGTATATCATACTTTCTCCATCCATTCTTCACTTGAGGGGCATCTTAGTTGCTTCCAGGTTCTGGGTATTACAAATAATGTTGCTATGAACATAGTTGAACAGATGTCATATGTTGAATGTGCATATTTTAGTTATATGCCTAAGAGTAGAATTACTGGATCTTGAGGTAGACTGAATCACATTCCCAAGGAACTGCCAGATTGATTTCCAAAGTTGATGGGAGATGTTATTCTGTATATATGTTTCTCATACTAATTAATAAAGCCATGTTGGCCAATAGAAAACTAGATAGGCGGGGCTAGGAGACTAGGAGGAGGAAAGAAGAAGTAGGAGGGTCAAGATGTAGAGCATGGAGGAAGTAGGACTCTAGCTGCAGCTCCCTGATAAGAAGACCACGTGGAAATACTTAGATAAGTAGAAATGTGTTAATAATTAAGGCAGAGCTAGCCCATTAACAATGATAGTCATTGGCCAACAGGATTGTATCAAATACAGAGTCTCTGAGTGTTATTTTGGGCTGGCGCCGCTGTGGGCCCAGACTGGCAGCAGGCAGGATGGAGTAGGCGTGAAGGAAAAGCCTGCCATAACACAAAGTGGTTGTACCAGTTTGCACTTCCACCAGAAATGGAGGAGTATGTTCCTTTCTCTACATCCTCTCCAGCATAAACAGTCTTTGGTGTTTTTTATTTTAGCCATTCTGACAGGAGTAAGATGGTGTCTCAGAGTTGTTTTATTTACATTTCCCTGATGACTAAGGATGTTGAGCACTTTCTTAAATGTCTTTCAGCCATTTAGATTCCTCCATTGAGAATTCCTTAATTAGTTCTGTATCCCATTTTTTAATCAGATTATTTGGTGTTTTGGTAACTAGCTTCTTGAGTTCTTTGTATATTTTGGAAATCAGGCCCCTGGCAGATGTGGGGCTGTTGAATATCTTTTCCCATTCTGTGGGCTGATGTTTTTGTCTTATTGACTGTGTCCTTTGCCTTAAAGAAGCTTCTTACTTTCAGGAGGTCACATTTACTAATTTTGTTCTTAGTGTCTGTCCTAAAGGTGTTACGTTTAGGAAGTGGTCCCCTGTATCAATTCGTTCAAGGATATCTCCTACTTTCTCTTCTAAGAGGTTCAGTGTGGCTGGGTTTAAGTTGAGGTCTTTGACCCATTTAGACTTAAGTTTTGTACATGGTGATAGCTATGGGTCTATGTGCAGTCTTCTACTGTTAGGATGGAAAAATTTAGCCTAATTCCCCAGAAAACCCAGGAAGCTGGGAGTCTTAAATCCCAAGCTGATGGTCACCTACTTTAATGTTTAGGGTAGTGAATGAACACCCAGAAGCCTGTGGGAAAGCAGACTTCCTGGGCTAAGGGCGGGGTTGGATACTTTAAAGTAATTTTTCTGCACTGGATGCTATGAGGTGATTGGTTCACGATGCGCGGGCTTTACACTAACCCTATAAAAGCTGTCTCAATTATGTGCTAGGGGTCATCGCTAAGCCCTCTACCCTGCATGGGTATGGCTGACCTTATGCATTTGCATCAAGACTGCTTCTCATGAGTGATTTGGGTGGGGCGCCTTTCCTGAGTGGGAGTGCGAGTGACTTTGCTCTCAAGGGTCTTACACTACATACCAGTATCCAGTTATGCCAGCACCATTTATTGGTGTTTTCTTTTTTCTATTGTATAAATTTATCTTCTTTGTCAAAAATACGTATTTGTAGATGTGTGGGTTAAAGAAGGTAATTTCTTATTCATCACAGAAGAAATCCATCAAGATGAAGTTTCAATTCTGAACATCTATGCCCCTATTACAAAGACACTCACATTCATAAAAGAAACATTTCTAAAACTCAAATTGCACATAAAACCTCACACACTTATAGTTGGCGATTTCAATACCCTTATCTCAACCCTAGACATAGGCATAACACAGATACAAAGGAACTAACAGAAGTTATGATGCAATTGGGTTTAACAGACATTTATATATTCCATCTAAACACTAAAGAATATACCTTCTTTTCAGTGCCACATGGAACCTTCTCTAAAATTGACCACATACTCAGCAATATTAAACCTCAGTAGGTACAAAAAAAAAATGGAGTAACCCCCTGTATTTTATCAGTCCACCATGCTTTAAAGTTAGAATTTAACAAAACACAAATTGCAGAAACCCTACAAACTCATGGAAATTGAAAAATGTGCAATTGCACCATTCCTTGGCCAAAGAAGAAATAAACAAATTGAAAACTTCCTAGAATTCAATGAGAAAGAAAACATAACATAGTGGCATACTATGAAAGCAGTCTCAAAGGAGAGTTCATAGCCCTTAGTCCCCACAAGTAGAAACTGGAGAATAGTCACACTAGAGAATTAACAACACAATTGAAAGCTCTAGAACAAAAAGAAGCCTCTTACATTCTTTACACCTTTTCTGAGGGGTTTATTTAGCTCTGAGGGGGAGGATGTGATGAAAACATCCCATATAGTGATGTGTCAAATATTAGTTTTTAAGCATGAGTTATATTTAAAAGCATAAAGCGTTGTTTGCCTGAATGGTTCCAAATGTGATGTTCATCTAACGTATGTAAGTCACATCTCTGGAATATACCAGTGGGAAGACTAAAAGGGTTGTCTTCTGACTTCCATGTGCATTATATTTCATATACAACATACACCTGTACTTATATTATGTGCACATGTGAATATATGCTATAATAAATGTAAAATTAAAATATATGTGCACATGTGAACTTATTCTGCATTAGTGATGAATAGTAGTTCTAGAAAAAAATATAATATTTAAGGACATAACTGTAAATAGACAGAGCATCAACATATTCAGCATTTATTAACAAAGATTGTCTACCATTAAAAAAAACATTTATGTTTTTAACACATGAAACATGAAAGCACATTTCTGTTCTCTCTAATCCTGTAAACTTGCAAAGCCTCAAATATGTGATACAGGTCTTATTTTAAGCCATAAAATCATGCAGTAATCATGTATACTTATCCATTTTCTCCCTTCCAAAAACATCCAAAAATCAAAGAAAACTTCTGGCTTAAATGATTGAATATATTCACCTGTGGTTTACATCTTGCTTTTGTATTTTTATCTGTGCTAAATCTGGAGTTCATTTCCGTAAAACGCATGAGCCAAAGTCACAAAACCTAATTCATTAAAAATATCATTTGTAGCTTGTAAACCCTATTCACTTTTAAACATTGCAGCTTTGCATAATAAATGCTCAGTTCAGGATGAAATATGAATGAAATTCCTCATAATTCAACAGCTTTTTATATGTTTAAATCAATACTACTTCTTTCAGCCAAATTGCATAATCTCTCTTGTACCTCTTAGGCCAGTACAAGAATCACAAATCACAGTGATGTTAGTCATCTTGGGTTTCCAATAGAGGAAACTAAAAATAGAAAAAAACTGTTTATAGATATAAATACTAAGTTTTTTTTTTCTGTAAAAGATTTTAGAATGTTACTGCTCCTTTGTATTTAAATGGCATAGTTGACAATATAAATTCTTTTCATTAAAAAGTTTCCATTCAAATTAACAGAACAAATGGAAATGATTGATAAAACAATAAATTGGAGGAAATATATTTTATAAAGTTATAAATACTTTAAATTAAAATCAAATTGAAATATGTGTGTGTGTATACACACACACACACACACACACACACACACACATACATGTTCTATGTCTTGATTTATGCATGTACTTTTTTCCAAAGATTTATTTCAGTGCCTTCAAAATAATATCTTCTTTATATATTGGTTCCTTCCAAACTAGTGGCAATAAAAAATTTTAGTACTTCCTACTAATTGGTTTTATTTATCTATTGTTTTCTTTCCATTTGAAACAAATAAATTAGTACAGAAACAATGAATTACTTACAGAACTCTTAAGAACAGACTTGATTCAGTTCATTTAACCAGAAAACTATCAAAGTGCTTAGGAGATGAAGCAATATGCAGGACTATCTCTTGATAGAGGATTACCTAGGACTTATTATGTTATTCATGAAATATTTCTCACCCCTGGGACTTGGAGAAAATATTTCAGCAGCTGTATGCATTCCACTAAATTACCTTGACAAATGTGACTGGTAGAAAGAGTCTAGCCAGGGTGCTAGCAAATGAGTTTTACATTAAGTTCTCTGGGAAACATGGCCAAGTTATGATTCCCCACCCCACTCCACCCCCTGCACCTCACTTCTTTATATTTTATCAATTGCTTTACTTTGGCAGTTTGATGACCTGAGAGGATTGTAAGTAATGGGGCAGAATTTTCACAAGCACCTTGGATTCATTTTCTTGCTTTCTTTATCATCACCCATTACTGTCCTGTTCACAGTTTTGCTCTTGTCCATCAATTGTGGTTGTTGTAACCAATTTCCGTAGACTAGGTGACTTAAACTAATAAGGTATCTAGGCTCACTTATTAGTATATTAAATTAACTTTGACTAAGCACCTAAGTATTTTGAGTTTTCATTTTTGTTTTATTCATTTTATGACAGTTTGAATCTGCTGACATAAAAACATAAAATCATATACAGTTTTGCATTATTGCATACATATTGTTTATATTTTAGTGGCAAGCTAGAGTAAGCAAGAGGCACAAATATGGTGAATAATGAAGAATGTAATGACTCATTAATTATATAGAATAAGAGATGATGTAGGAAAGGACATAGAGACTGGGATGGATACAGAACAAAGTTGGATTATTTCAGCTATGTGAACATAATCTCAGAAAATTCCCTGTTATATGTAAGTAAGGATATCAAATCCATCAAACACCATTCTCTTTCTGTTCCTCACTACACTTGATGTATACATAGTTACACAATGATCCCTGTTTTCTATTGTACACACCCATATGTACTGCAGGTCCATGCCACATGAACAAATTGAACGAGTACCACAAATACATTATTTGTGAGATTCAGCATTATTGGTTCAAGGCAAGCCTATTCACATTAAATCTACATGCAACCTGTTGAAGAAATTTTGGATTTTGAATCATCTTCAGAATATTTGATAAATATAACCACAAAATTTCTCAGTACAGCCAAGTGAAACAAAATGCCATTTTTTTGCTTAAAAATAATTAATTGCAAATTTTTTTCTATTTAGTTTTAAGTTGTATATGAGTTTAGCACTTATAGTTATCTGTGGACAGAATTCTTGACTCTCAGAGTATGCTTGATAACACAGACCTGAATTCTACTCATACCAGTTTTTTTTTTCCAAATATAAATTGAAGTAAGTTCCCAACAATAATTAATTATTAAGTAAAACTATTATCTTAACATACTTTAGAATATTGTTACTTATGGTTACAGATAGTTTCCTTTTTGTTTTATTTTTCTCTCATACATTGCATAATAATTGCAATTTTCTCTCCCTCCACTCTTCAAAGCACCCTCATCTACCACCTCCTCTCTCCCCTGGGCCCACTACTCCTCTGTTCCCCCACAGAAAAAGAAAAGAAAAGAAATAGAAAAAGAAAAAGGAGAGAGAGAAAAAAAAAAGAGTAGGCCTGCTGAACATGGCATAACACGCTACAAGGTGACTAGGAACCACTGGCCTCATATCAAGGCTTGATGATGCAACCGAGTAAAAGGAAAGGGTTCCAAGATCATGCAAAGAAGCCCTTCTTAATTGATTGTTTGAGCTGTGTTTTAGTGGTGCCTTCCACAACTCTGGCTCTTTCAATCCTACTTCTTGCCTTCTGCTGGTTGTCCTGGCTCCACCTAGTGTTTAGCTGTGGGTTTCTGCATAGAAGATGGCCAGTTCATGTCCTTCATTATTAGGATTCTTCTCTAGGCTCACTCTCAAAGTTCAAAGGAGTTTCCATGTTGGAAACAAGGGAGACATGACTCTGGGAAGATCTTCATGCAGTTTTAATCAGAATCCTTAAAACATGTTCTTCTGACCCGTGAGAGCCCGGGGACCCTTGCACAGGCTTAAATACCCTTGTGCTAACCAACCCCAGTGAGCTACATGGACCCTGCAGATAGGCTACTCTAACGGGGAAGCAGACAGGCTGAACAGACTTAACCAAATAAGGGCTTGTTTACGCCAGAGAGCGCTCACCCTTGGGGAGGTGGAAAGCGGAAGCCAGTGCCATCTTTAAGGTGCAGCACTTCGCAGCTCTCTACACCACGTCAGTGAGTTTCCATATAACCCTGCAAATCCCATTACCAATACCAGCCATCTTTCCCAGTCTCTCAATTAACGTTGTCAGATCAGTGTTAACCCTACATAATAAGAGATGTAGAAAGTGAAACTGCAGTCAAAATAAATGCTTTTAGACAATAGTTTCTCAATAACTATTTGTAGCTTTTCTGATACTTATAAATATGTATTAAGAAATGATGCACTTTATATATGCTTCTCTCTTCCCTTAATTTTGAATAAAATAAAATTTTCTGCTAGTTTTGTTGGCCTTTTTCTATAATAGATAATACAGACTTCATTTGTTTCCTGTGCCTCAGAATTTTGTTTCATGCCTCTATCTTCAGTAGTTTTCCCTGAGTTCGTTTTGCAGCTTATTTCTCATTGAAGCGTAGGAGTAGAATGTAGTAGTAGATGGTTTTCTTTATGTAAATCCATAAGCAGCTATTTCTTTTAAATGCCATATTCTGAGCAGAAACAACACCTGGTATACAGTATTAAGACAAATTATTAATTTTCCTGGATGCAAAGCCAGGATAAACGGCTCTCAATTTCTTGAAGAGTTGTATGACATTAAAAGAATAAGCAAATCATGGTTGGAGGTTTCCATATAATTTGTCACAGAACTAGCATAACTTACTGCTATTTACATGATACTGTATCTCAAACTTTCAGAAATTACATGTTTTCTAAATGAGACACATTTCAACAAATTCTATATATTTTAAATACCATAGCAGATGTTCTGCTACCCAAAGGAAATGAAGCTACAAATCAAGAACAAAACAATACAAAAAAGGTAGAAATAGAAAATTACCATATGTTTGGTAATTCAAAAACACACTTCCCATATATGCAACTAGCAAATTTTAAATATGTTCAAAATATGTCCAACTACATATTTTTTTTTTGCTTTTAAATCAAATGTGTAGAAAGTCACAGGAGAGACTAAGATTTATCAACTCAGAAGCTTATGAAAGAGTAACTGAACAAAATAAATGAACTACCAAAAGAAAGGATGCCTGGATACACTCTGAAAACACACAGACAAACATACAGACACACACACACACACACACACACATACACACACACACACACAAACACACGCAAAGAGTGAGGTTAATGTCATTCTAGAGTTCAATTGTGGGCTTATAATCAAGAGACGCCAGCACTTAGCAGCAATTTTTCCAAATGGCTTTCCTCAGCTAGAAAGTGTATAATTGACTTATACTTCCATATCATTCCATGTTATAGTCCATCAATGATGAAAATAGAAAAAAAAAAAACTCAAAACAAGAGCCCAAAGACAAAATGAAGTAGACTATACAGGACAGCAGCTTAATGGTTGACTCTCAGGCTCATGTTGATCTGCTATTTGTATATCTCCAAAAAATCACTTGCCATAGTGTTGTGATGCTCATATTGGACTGGCTATTACAAATCAAATTTTAATCAAGATAAGGTCCCAGATATTCTCATAGTTCAATTTTTATATACATTTTTATTTAAATTAGAACAATCTTCTTTTACATATCAATCCCAGTTCCCACCCTCCCATCTTCCCAAGTCCACCTCTTACTCCCCCCATCCTACCCCCAACCACTCCACAGGAAGAGTGAGGCCTTCCATGAGGGATCATCAAACTCTGTCACATCACTTTTGTCAGGGCCCAAGTCCTGCTCCCTGTATCTAGGCTAGGAGACTATCCCTTTCTGTGGAATGGGTTCCCAAAGTTCATTCATGCACTAGGAATAAATACTGGTTCCACTGCCAGTGTCCCCATAGACCTTCTAACTGACACCCATGTTCAGAGGGTCTGGTTCAGTCCTATGGCAGTTCCCAAGCTGTCAGATTGGAGTCCATTAGTTCCCACTTGCTTAGGTAAGGTGTTTCTGTGGGTTTCCTTAGTATCATTTCTCCCTGTCTACAACTGGATCCCAGGAGTTTGTCTCAGTGCTTTGATGTGGATCTCTGCTTCTGCTTCCTTCAGCTACTAGAAGAAGGCACTAGGATGGCATTTAAGGTAGTCATCAATCTCATTATAGGGGAAGGGCTCTCAATGTAGCCTCTCCACTATTGCTTAGATTCTTAGTTGGGGTCATCCTTGTGGATCCCCAGAATGACTCCTTCTATTATGGCATCTCTTTTCTTGCAAATATTTTCTCAGTTGAGATGTCTGCTTCTCAAAAGACAGTAGCTTAAATCAAATTTCTAAAAAAACTATCTAAAGGAATGACAAGCCAAGAAAATAAATAACATTAACATGAGCAATGATCTAAAAAGGACACTTAAGAAGGCATAGACACATAGAACATCTGATTCTCAAATGTTCTTGAATAGAAAGACAAAGGATAAAAACCATAAATTGACATTGCAAATGAAATCTGGAAAATACTGGATATTAAGCACATCACAAGATTATATGAACATAATTTAAGTTCTGTATTCACCTATATACAATAAACTTAGTACTAAATGCTTTTTTAACTTTACATATGAATACCCCAATCAACTTCCAGAAAATTTCTCAGTCAAAAGAATTTCGAGGTCTCATTTACACTACTCCCCTGCCTATTTCAACATAAACAACCACAGTTTTGCTGTTTGTTGGCTTCTCATCCTAGAATTTCTTATATGCAGAACCACACAGAAGTGTACATTGTGATTGATTTTGTTTTTCAAGGTAATGATTTTGTATAAATCTAACATTTGTACATACTGGCAATATTTTATGGTAAGAGTGTTTCAACAAAGGGAATGATCTTAGGGGTTCCTTAGTGATTTGATGTTCAGGTTTATTTGACCTGTAACAAAGAATTGAAGAAGACATGTACAAGCAGTAGTAAATGGTAGTTTTACCCAATTAAAATAAAAAATATACTCTTGAGATTAAAACATATACAGGGAGAAGAACCCTAGGTTACAGCAATCTAGGACTCAAGAGTTCCCTCCTTCCAATTTCTAGGGTCTTCTAATAACAAAAAAAAAAAAAAAAAAAAAAAAGAGAAGGGATTTCTGACAGACTGGACATTTCACTGATAGCTTTCAGGCATTTGTAGGTTATATAATTTTATGATGTGCTTCTGTTACACCATAATCTTCTCTGTTATAATTATATGCTGAGATATTGTCCATATGTATTACTTGACATTACAAAAAAAATCACATAATCATTTTGAATCACTTGTTTTTTTCTATTTTTTTTTTTTTTGAGACAGGATTTTTCTGTGTAGCTTTGTAGACCAGGCTGGCCTTGAACTCATCGAAATCTGCCTGCCTCTGGCACAGGGGTGCTGGGAACATTACTATCTGTAGTGATATAATAACCTAGATTTTACTTTCTTATTTACTACTGATTTTTCAAGCTTGTTGAATAAATATCTATAATCCAAGGGATAGTTCAGGGCAACTAAAGTCTCAGACAATTTTAATAATTGTTAGGCATTAGATTTTGATGCTCTCCCATGGAAAGCCTCACCCTTTCTATGGAGCAGTAAAGGGATGTGATGGGGGTCAGTGAGGGGCATGGGAAAGGAGAGAGAACTGGGATTGATATATAAAATAAGGTTGTTTCGAATTTAAATTAGGAAAAAAGAAAAACATTAAAGAAGGCAGAGGATGTAGCTCAGTGCAAGAGTACTTGCCTAGCATCTGTGGAAAGCTAGGCTTAATTGGTAGTACTGAGAATAAAAAATAAAAGCATTATAACACATCCTGCCCTCAATAATAAGTCTCACTATGTAGCTCTAGCTGTCCCAGAACTAACTATGTAGATCAGGCTGGCCTTGAACTCACAGAGATCTGCCATCCTCTGCCTCCCACTGCCCAGCATGTGAATTGCTCCTGATAGTAAAAGAAATGCTGTAATGCTCTAAAAAAAATAAAATAAAAAAGCCTTTATAATAAAATAACAGCTAACATATATACATACTAAAGAGTGCCTAACCCCACTGTCCTGAGTCACATACATTAAAATGCATTGACAAGTTGGTTGGCTGGCTTACAGTTTCTATGAAGAAACACTACTCTACCATTTTGTGTGGTTATTGCCTGAAACCATGAAAACTTCAACAGATTGCACATTTCAGTATAAAGCAAAGTGGGTATGGGAATGTATTCATTAAAATGGAATTTGGGGGGACACAGTGAGGATTAGAGCACATTATATCTTTGTTAAATGAGCAATCATGTTGCTTAAGTTATATACCTTCTTTAAAAAAGAGAGAAGGAGTGAACATTTTTACAAAAGGTAGAGAGCTGACTGACTTCATCAGTATTATTGCATTTCCTCGGGAGAGCCATTGAAAAACCTCAGTTTAACCTTCCCTTGTCAAATGAGAAAAATAATGAGTGTCTGCCTTGGAGGAGTATAGAAAGGATTTATAACATAATTCTGCATGTAAAATTGCTCTGTGCTTTAAGCTAAAGGAGTGCAAATTAAATACAGCAGATTATTTCATAGTTTATACTAGTCAGCTTCTGTTTTAGTCGTGGCACGATTATGTCTTCTGTATGAAAATTAAAACAAACACACACATGAAGAAAAGAAAACCAAGAAGAAAGTACCTTTAATATTTTCTAATACCACAGAATGAATTAAATGATATTTAAAAGTACACCTTGAACCTGTTAATAATTATAAGCCATTATAGTTTTACAACTGAAACAATATTATAAGCCTCTGAAAAATATGTCAACAATTTATAAGCCCAAGCTTCCTACTGTGACCTCCAGGTCTTATTATTTAGAACAAACTGACTTTTCATGGCCCAGGTCTTGCACATTGTTTTGTAAACAAAACAATTTTTTGGAAATACATAGTTAGGTGTATGGCAGAACTTGGGTAATTGAATCTATATACTTATCTTCACTAAAGTGGAAAGTCAAAAAATAAGGTAGACAATAATTTACTATTCTCTTAGCTGCTATGATAAATTGGAATTTCTTCTTAACATCCAACAGTCTTGCTCTTGCATCTTGAAAGATGAAAAGTTGTAAAGGAAATGAAAAGAGAAAAATGCCAGAGTTGGAAGTGATTTAGATCCCAGTGTAGTTGGAGAACATCAGAGCTTGATTATATTAAACCTGTAATGGCTGAAGTTTAACAGAGCTTAGATACAACTTAGCATTAGTAGGGGTGGAGACAGATATAGCTAAACAGTAGCAGTTTAAAAATATACAATGTGGATGCACAAATTTCTGAAGCCATGAAAACTTCAACAGATTGCACATTTCAGTATAAAGCAAAGTGAGTAGGGGAACTGTATTCACTAAAATGGAATCAACCAGATAATTGTTGAAATTTATTTCAAGCAGTATTTTGACTCTGTACTGAAGGAATTCAACTCATAAATTTTATATGTAAGTTTTTCACACACATTTAAAGAAAAAATATCAATATACAGAGAAAATATGGGGGCATCAGGGTAATTTGGTTCAAACTGGGGCATGAGTCTTTAATTTTCTTAGCTTTATTAGGTCCTACAAAATTTTGTAAGTGTTTAAAGGTATGTGATTACATGTGTTCAGCAAGTAAGGGAATCAAGGGTATAAGCAACAGTAATCTTGCTTGACTGCAGGCAAATCTTAAGCAGTAAGCCTGGAGGAGCACTCAAGTTTCTGACTTGAAATCTGTAGTTTTAAACCCTGACTTCTGTCAATAAAGTTGCAAGCCTAGTTTCTGGGTCCTAAAGGCCCTAATAAATGACTGGGCCATCTGTTACTCCATAGGCCAATTAACAGACAAGTTATAGTCTGAAATGGAGAAAAATATAGTCAGTCTGATCAGGAACAAAGAGGCAAAGCAACATCCCTGTGCCTTCATTACAATCCATATTCCTCCTCTTTCCATAAAGCAGACCTCTAAGTAAAGTGAAGACAAAGGAATTTATAGTAAGCAATCTTTTGCAAGGTGTCTTCCAGCCTATCGTTGGCCCACCATTGCCTTTCTTATAATGTGGTCTGATAAGTTGTCAAAATTGTTTGAAATCTCTACCTAGAGACAAGGTGCTTTTATGGATGGCGACAAACATTCTATTAGCATTAGATTCCTAAAAAAACAAAAAAAAATAGTCAAAGGCAAGATGATGTGATCATGTTTTTTTTTCTGATATCATTATTTCTGCTAAAAAGTACTGCATTTCTGCCCAGTTTATGACCTTTGTCTTCATGTGCACTTATAACTGGCCAACTCATAAAGTTATGGTATTGTAAATGATTTATACCAGGTAAGAAAACTGTTATCTACAAACTAAAGGATGAAAATAAATATAAATGAACAACATAATATCTTGTAACATTGTGCCTGTTGACAGCAGAACAAATTTAAAAACCAAATAATATCGATGAAACAAAACCTAGCCAGATCACGTGGTTGGGTGGCTAATGATATTTTTTTAATGTTATTGAAAGACCCAGAGAGTGTGGACCCTCATGTTCCCATTCAGGAAAGGTGCCCCCCCCAAATCACTCACGAGAAGCGATCTTGATGCAAAAGCATGAGGTCTTTTATATTCTAAATACACTGGGGTCAACAGCCATAAACCATGCAGAAGAAGAGGGCCAAGGACCTGGGTACAGAATTGAGACAGCTTTTATAAGGTTACAACAAAGCCCATATATCATAAACCAATCATCTCATAGCATCCAGTGTGGACCAATCAATTTAAACTATCCAAGCCTGCACTTAGCCCTGTAGGTCTGTCTTTCCACTGGCTCCTGGGTGGGGGTGACAAAGCTCATTTCCTGTGTTCACTCATACATAGATGCTGTTGTAAACAGCCCTGTCATAAACAGCAAAGAATGTGACCTTTTGCCTGGAGCAGGGTCTGGGATTTAAACTTCTAGCTTATGCTAAATTTTTCCATCCTTACTTTATCATAAATCATTATTTTGCTTTTTGCACTCAGAGAGATTCACATTGCAGAATGAGAGGCTGAACATGAAGTAAAAAGTAAAAAAATAAATAAATAAATAAAATAAAGAGAAAAAAACTGGCTTTATTCATAAAGGTCAATTGAAAAATGTGGAAATTTCCATTTTTATGTCATCTAGATTTAGATGGTGTTAGTTCACAGTCAGGTCTAAAGTCCTGTTAATGACCCTGGTGACACACGAAGGGAGTGAGGTTTAAAGAGGGAAATGTCAGAACCCCATTCAGAGAGTACTAATTTGCTGGGGAATCTGACAGCATTTTAAGTGTTCAGCGTTGAGATGACATGCTGTGCATACTAGTAAAAGAAGAAGAAAAAAAGAAAACTTAATACTACAAAAAAAAACCAACATTACAAAATCAAATCAAGTAATAAAAAAATAGAGAAGTGAATAACCATCAAATTACATTTAAGAACAATAATGAAAATTATTAAGGATACCAGAAAACTGACAAAGCATTACGGGAGATCTGCATTTATCAAATTATATACAGGATATTCTGTCTATATTCTTGTCATTGTAAGTTTCTGCTACATCAACCATTTGCCTCCAATGAAAGACAACTGTCTTGGGAGGCAATGGGGACCATTTCCATTCTGAATTCTCTTTCTCTGGACCTGACTGAGAAGCTGCCAAGAGCATACATGGCTCTGTAGGGAGAAGCCTGTATTTTAAATCAGTTATCTCATGATATTTTTGATGGATAATATTCAAATGTTAAGTATGAAGATTTGCTCAGACATTAGGGGAGGTATTAACTAGTGAAAAAAAATTGTTTTATTATTTCCAACTAGGTGCAGAGGTTCTTTATAGCCTCTACCCCAAATAAACACATGGGTGCTATATTATTATAAAACTGTATGCTGGTGGCTTGTGCTTCTTATTGACTAGCCTAGTCTTAATTATTAACGTATCTATTAATCTATGTCTTAGTTTACCTGAGAACATCGAGTGCGTCCTCCTCTCTTCCTACACTCTACATGAAAGCTCTTCTGGTTGGCCCTCTCTGACTACCATTCCCAGAATTCCCCTTGTCTTCTAGTTCTACCTATCTTCCTGCCTCATTGGCCAAACGGTGTTTCATTCATTAACCAATAAGAAAAACATATATACAAAAGGACAAACCCCATCAGATAGATACATATCGATCTCCATGCATAAAACTTGAGTACAAATGGAGCAAAGACATCCATATAAATTCAGTCACATTGAACTTCTTGGAAGAGAAAGTGGGAAGTTCCTTAATTGGCACCAGAGCCCACTTCTTGAACATAACACCAGTTGAACAGACACTGAGATGGAACATTAATGAATGGGACCTCTTGAAATTGAGACATTTCTGTAAGGCAAGGGACATAGTCAACAAGACAAAAGGTCAACCACAGAATGGAAAAAGATCTTCACTAACTCCACAGGAGGGAGAGCGAACTTGAATGGTATGTAAAATAAAAGTTTTAATTTAAGTAAAAATTAATACAAAAAAGAAATATATTAAGTAAAGGTATCTCTATATATGTCACTATGTTAAGTAGGGTAAAAGAATATGAGAATAGCAACTTTGAAAATATTAAATAAATGGAATGGAAATGTTATGGAAGTCAAATTGCTAAGAATAAAAGCATGTTAATGGGTTAATATTCTTAAATGACATAAAAATTTTAAGAAAGATGGATGAATATAAGTTAGAATTTCTTTTTGTGATGACCATAACTACCCAGTTTCTCCTGTAGACATTTGTCACATTTATGAGGTCAGTTTTGTGGATATCACAAAGCAGAGGTGATAACAACATGGTACCAAGAACACATGCAGGAAAATACCATGTAGTTCATAGGAGGAAACACTGTGAGAGAATCATCCAAAATGCCTACAAAACAAGGTTGAGGGACTTACTGTGAAGAAAGTCCATGTAGACCATGCTGTTCAAGTAGCTCTTTCTGAATGCTTAACATGGGAAAGTTCTATGATGACATTAATTCTTACCAGCTAAACCTCTTTTACATTCTACCTCAGCATATGTTTCACATGTTTCTCACAATTTCTAGAAAAGTTTAAAATATAAGGCTATGATTTTTAATTTTATTCTTATTGTCATTGAATAAAATATGATCTGAATAATGTTCTACAATCTCCTTTAAGCATGTATCAAAGAAGTTTGTATATATTTTACTTTGTAAAACTTACTTAATTTTTTTAGAAAGATTTATGCAGTCCCTGTTGAAATCAAATTCACTTTGTAGCTGAAGATATCTTTGAACTTCCAATCCCCATTCTCCTCTCTAAAGGCTTGTATCTAAATTCCAGCTTTTGCCTGGCTTATATCCTGCTGGCAGATCAAAACCAGGGTACTTGAGAGCTACATAAGTATTGTAATAACTAAAACACATTCTTAGCACTATCTTTTCATTCAAGAAAGACTGATTTTTGCTATATTTAATTATATACATCAGTACTTTAGTGCAGGTGGACATGGTAGTCAGGGGTATTGGATACCCTGGATGTGGAAGTATAGACATACTACGTTTGAACTGTGGTCTTCCTAAAAAGGAATACTCTCTTAACAATCGAGTCATCTCTCAAGCCCTTATTCTATATTTTTAATAGTGGCAAAACAACTAGTGGAAGAAGCTGTATCTGCAGAAATAGATTGCCTGTCTATGAATGCAGTGACAAAGAGAGATGGGAATATTGCAGAACCAGAATCTAATTACATAGCCTGGACTTTAGGTCCCCCGAACTAACATACTGAAACAAATAGACAAGACGCATTTAGAATTTATTAGTTTAGCAGACCACCACCTTTTACCAATCAAATGCTACAAATGTTATCAGATGGCGTTTGAGCAATAGAATAAACATCCACTATCATCTAGCTCCTCTTCTTTCATGGACTCACCAATATATCTTAAACTTGCCTTGTTTTAAGACTTCTTTTGTCCTGTAAAACTATAAATTTTATGAAACAGCCTCTACATTAGTACTTGGGACAGTAGATTCCGGAAACTGTTTTCTATGGGTGAGGTTAACACAAAATTAGCTCTAGAATAAACTCTCTTGTTTGTTTTACTGTGAGAGCTGATTTTCTTTTATTCTTCTTTCCTCCTTTATTTTTTCCATTTATTAAATTATTTATCTTTTCTGTCAACAATGTCAAATTTCTGATTTGTTTTATTTCCTCCATTTACTCAGTTACCCTCAAAGGAAAGCAATGCATCACATGCAACTTACAACATTCTTTAAAGACATCTCCACTCCTCCATAATTGCCATCATTTAGGGTCAGCATACACTTTTCTCTGACTTGTTGTGTACAGATTCCTTTGTTTTTTATTCTTGAGATTCCATCTGCTGTGACTGCAAGTGTCAAAACATACTTTTAAAGAAAAACAAGCAAGAAAGAAACCATTCTTAAGAAGAAAAAAAGGGTCAGGATTACATTGACATTTATAAGTGGATAATTAAGTTAATGTTCTGCATCCTTCAAGCCCAAATTACAATTTCAATGAAACATTCAATTTAAAAATATTTATGTGGAACCTGTTCTAAGCTAAAATTTTTAACATGCTGTGGTGGATAAAAAGATAATTAAGAAATATTTTTTGTTGACCTGATTCAGGTCAAAATGACTAGTTAGAAATCCAGATTTATGTTCATGTCTCAAACACTCTTTCTATTATTCAGCTTTGAAATGTTAAACATACATTTTTTGTTAGTAGTTGGAATAAAATGTTTAACATAATTCCATGTGGTTCAAGGTCTCTCACACTCTGTTCTTTATCTGGGTATGGGTTTCTGTTTTTATTCTCACGTGATGTAGGAGGAAGATTTCCTGCTGATGGTTGAGAAAGACAGTATAAGACAATATAAGTATTTGGTTATTTGACCAGTAATCTGTGGTCCCTTGAATATCTGATTTTAGGTTCTTGGCCACCAAAGTAGTGTCAGAGATGGGTGCCATTTCACAGAGTAGAGTTTAATTCCAATCAAATCTTGGTTGGTTTGTACCTCAAGGCATTGTGCCACTATTGCACTATTGCAACTTGTAGGTAGCTCATCATTGTAGGTTGAAGAGTTTGTAGTTGAGATGATGCTTGCTTTTCTTTTTTGGCAGCACATAGAGTACCTTCTAGTATCATGAACACTATAGTATATAGGACTGAATACTCAAGGTAGGTACTAGTGCAATTGTTCCATCCAGTGACTTGTGTGGCTGTTATCTTCAGCAATAGAGTCTTACTGTCAGTTTGTGGAGAGCAATCAGCATCCTTGTTTGGGGGTTCCAATGGTTCCCCTTTGACCACCAACTGAATTAGATGTAACACATTCCAGCTGGAAGCTTCTTTGGTGACAGCTAATGTTCATGAGGCTGTCTCTCCTGTTATTGGACAGTTTCATTTGGATTGAATTTAGAAATGTATTTTTTAGAAAGCTTGTCCTGTATTTGGTTTCATGTGACCCCTCAAGTAGCCTGTAGTTTTAGCTATCCAACCCTGTATTCCCTCATGCATTGTTCTCTGCTCTTTCCCTGTCTGTTTGACCCTTGATTCCTGCCCACATATGAGTCTACAACTATCTATTTTATTTCTCTTTCAGAGGGAGATGTAAATATTCATCCTAGACTCTTATTCTATATCAAATCTCTGTGGTTATATGGAAACTTACTAGCTGATATTCCCATATAAATGAATGCATACCATATTCATCTTTCTGGGCTCATGTTATCTCCCTCAAATGTGAGTTAAAGAGATGAGTCAGTGATTAAAAACACTTGCTGCTCTTCTAGAAGACTTGGGTTCCATTCCCAATACAGGTAGTGTCTCCCAAACCTCTGCTAAGTCTAGTTTGAGAGAGTCACACATATTCTTCTGGCCTCCATATGTACCAGTCAAGCACTTGGTGCCAGATATATTTGTAAGCAAGAAATCTGTATTTAATTTTTAATCCCCTGAACACAGACATAATAATTGCTATCTTAGAGAAACCATCTATTTTAAGTGACATAGTTGTCCCAGATTTACAACACAGGGAAGAGTCCAGAGCAGGGAATATAGGTCCCTTTAGCAAATAGGAAGGGACCTACCCAATACTGTTATTGGGTAGGCAGTGTTACATTCTGATAGGAAAAGACAGGTAGTAGCCCCAAAAAGTTACAATGCTGTCTAAGAAGTCCAGGTTACTAAAGATGTTTGTGTTTGGGGGGTTGTCTTAGGGTTGTTAAAGCTGTGAAGAGACATCATGTCCACAGCAACTTGTATAAAGAACATATTTAATTGGGGTGGCTTGCTTACAATTTCAGAGGTTCAGTCCAATATCACATGGCAATGTGCAGGCAGAGATTGTGCTGGAGTAGCTGAGAGTTCTATATCTTGCGGGCAACAGGAAGTAAACTGAGACAGTGAGCAGTATCCTGAGCATAGGAAACCTCAGAGCCCACCCCACAGTTATAAACTTCCTCCATAAAGGTCATATATGCTGCAACAAACCCATAACCCTGTAGTGCCATTCCCTTTGAGATTATGGGGACCAATTAAACTATAGCAGGGTAGTATAATCAAATATTTGGTTAAAAGATAAAACTGCAAATTGATTAATGAAGTAATGTTATAAATGAAGAGTTATGAATTTTGTAACTAAATTCATAAAATTGGGGAAGAAAAGAACAGATACTACAGTTTTCCTATAGAAAATTATCAGTGGTTTTGTCTTATTATTATTTATACAAGACTCCAACATTTCCTGGCCTAATAAAATTCTATTGTTTTCTAACAATTTTCATTTTTACTTCATCTAAGAATGTTTCATGGTAAATGTGGCTCTGATTGTGCTAAAAAATTAAACACAAACTATCCTTATAACATCTTACAATATCTCCAATCCAATACAATTTGAAAAATATCAGTGGGTCTTTCTGTTCTAAATTTAGATATATTTAAGTCTATGGTTGAACCTTTCTTCAGGACTGCCTAGTCTCCAGTAATGACATGGAGACTAATAGCACAGGCTTGTTTCTAAATAGCTTTTATTAGTTAAATTAACCCATTTCTATTAGTTTGCCTTTGACTCATGACTTTATTACCCCATCCTCATAGTGTTCATACTGCTTGTTCTATGTCTCATGGCATCTCCTCTGGACCCACCATTGTTCTTTGTGGGAAGCCACAGCCCCAAGATGGTGCCTGGCTGGATGCCAGGTAGTTCGCACTTAGCTGTAAACAAGCCTTATATGGAAGTGCTTGATGGATCTGGTTCAATTCCTCCCCCTGTGGCCTATCCGGGATCACTAGGTGTCATGAGCTGATTGGGCTGTGAGCACATTTAAGGGCTTGCTGAGGCTGGGAGAGGTGTTAGCTGATGAAAGAAGCAGTGGAAGCTGATGGGAGAAACAGAAGCTGATGGGAGCAGAGGAAGCTGATGTACAAGGATCCTGAATAAAACTGCTTGAAGAAGAGTTGTGGTTGCATGTTTCCTTGCTGGTCGAGGTAGGCGCACAACACTTCTTCCTTCTTCCCAGTGTTCTCTGCTTTAAAAATCCTGCCTAGTAATTTTCCATTAAGGTTTTTGTTCTTCATTTGTTTGTTTTGTTAAACCAATTGCAAAGGCATATCATCCATATTGTATAAGAACATTCCACACCAAAAGTCTTGCCTGATCAATTCATGGATTAATATAGTCCATCTGGAAATATAATTAAATTTGCTTTAACTATAGATGGATTGCATAATAACTCAATAGTAAAGAGGTTACCTGAAAACATGAAAGAGCATTGATACTACAAATGTTATATCAGTTCCAAAATCATATGCATAAAATGCCTATTTTATGATTATTTCCTTCATAACCAACAGTATATTTGGGATTCTCAGACAACTATTTTACATAAGAAACTTGTGTTATTTGCTTCAGGCCCAGTAATTTTACTGCATAGCATTATTAATTTATACTATCTTAAGTAATGAGAAATAAGATCCAAACAATTTTATAACCAATAAAGTCTAAAACAAAAGCAGGCAAAAATGTTCTGTTTCATGTAGCAATTCTAGCAAAGAAGGATGCTAAATGCTTAAAGCAGACTGAAAGAAATGAGGATTGTCTAAAAGACACTTGTGTACCTCATTTTGGATAACAGGCTATTGAAACAATGAGGCTGAAGAAATTGAAATTTAGTAATCTCCTGTAAGACAAGTGTAAAGCCTATACCAGCCATAAGAGGAGCATGGCCTCAGGAAAGAAATTTGTAGTTTGTCAGACTCCCTTAAAGATAATAGAAAGATGAGATATAATAGGTCAGTAGTGTTTGGGGTTTTACCTTGACTAGGAAAACAAACTATAACTGTGCACAGCACTGACC
Organism: Cricetiscus sungorus; assembly: GCA_030556225.1. Classification (NCBI taxonomy): domain Eukaryota; kingdom Metazoa; phylum Chordata; class Mammalia; order Rodentia; family Cricetidae; genus Cricetiscus; species Cricetiscus sungorus. Next base: position 30,983,522 of record JANBXA010000651.1, on the reverse strand, counting down.
AATTATTTAAAGCTACTTTTTATCCCAAGATATCCAGATAGGCTGTAATCAATTCACTGAATCTCTTAGTCTCACTTTCCATTATGGTTGTATTGACTAAATCTTATTATACTGCTCTTCAATATTAATATTTTTTCTTTCTTAGCTGGTGTGTTAGGGTTTCAAAGCATAAGGTCTGACCTTATGACTCCAGTGAAATACTAAAAAGAATAAAATATGACTTCTGAGTGTGTTTATTATTTTGCAGCTCCTCATACTACTTGTACAACGAAGGTAATATAAATCCTCACTGCCAAATTGCAATAGTGAAATATACAATCTTTTAAAATAACCATCAATAAATCATTTTTAAAAAGATGAACATTTCAATAAGATAGGAGAGTTATATACTTGTGAATGAATATTCTGTTTATACATCCTAGAATCCTGAAAAATGTAAGTACAGAAAATTACAGGTTTTTGTCCTCCCAATGTCATAAATAAATGCGCTCGCGCGCACGCACGCGCGCGCGCGCGCACACACACACACACACACACACAATGAAAGACCCCATTAAAGAACATATACCCTCATAACTATATAGTAAAAATTGGTAATAGATTTTAGAAGGAAATTTGATAATAGCCTTTGAATTTAAAGCACTGAACTCTATCATTTAATAGTTAGAGGGACTAACTATTCAAGTAAGAATGAGAATGGTTAATGCATTGTTCTTCTAATGCATTGTTGTTCTAATGCTTATTCTAAGCATTTGGCAAACATTCATGTGTCCATTGTGAAGTTAACATCATTTTCAGTTCAATTATACTAAAAAAGTTGTTAGGAAATTGATGCCCTCACCTTTCTGGGTTTTTAGTTAGGAGTTTCTACATGGTCATATATAGAGGGGAGACTTGCACTGAATGTGGCTGCTACCATTCAATAAGGCAGGATTGGTAGATAATAAAAGGATAAGAGAAAGACTGCCAGAGAGTGTAAATATCCTGTCCCTGTGCTTCCAGATTGCCACAATGTTCCCTGTTCTGTTGTACTTAGCCTTCTTTAACTTCGTGAGCAGAAAATCATTAAAACCATGAGCTAAATTAAATCGACTGCTTCCTTAAACATTTTATTCTAGAAATTCACCATGACAATGAAAGCATCAAAACCACCCATCAATACTCAATGACTTGGGTCTAAACATTACAGTTATGAAACATTCTCCATGTTATTTTTACATAATAATAGAAACCAGTCCCAAATTTCTGTATGAATTCTGTGTTGGTGTGAGAAATGAAAGAATGGTATAATATGTTTGTGTGCAAGCAGAATATTTATTAATTACATTCATGAAAATAGAGCAACAGGGTTTCTTTTAGAGAATTGGCGTTGGGAGAAATAATGAAGGGATTTAGTTAGTATTCATGGTTTAAGCTCATGCCCATTTGAATTCTGTGCCCTGTGCCTGAATTCCTTATTCTAAACACATGTTACATCATAATGTTTATGAAAACATAAAAGAATAATAACCACTGTCTCTTTGACTTCCTTGAAATGGAAATTCTACATTAAAATGGCCTGTAATTGTCATCAGATTCTCAAAGACTCTCTCAAATGTTTTAGAAACATTACTCTGCATTGTCTTCAAACTATGGATGCCTTGAATTACATCTTTGTGTGAAATTCTCTTCCAGACCTTTTTTTTTTGTTGTTGTTGTTTTAAATTCCCAGTCATTTCACAAGTTTTTATATCTAGTATGGAGAATCCCCAACACATACTTGCTTTGCTGGAAAATAGATACAGGGATTCCCTTCCCATTTAAAAGTGCAAAAGAAAATATCTGAATGGCACTCAGTTCAATTTATCGAAATCATACATCATTGAGAAACTCAGAAATTGTGCATAAGTTAGTCAAGAAATCTATTAAGGTAACTTTTTTCTTGCTCTCCTTCTCTATTCTTCCCCCAACACAATCATCCTGATCCCTCATGTTCTCCACTCCCTTCTTCCTTTTTTTTTCCCTCCCTCCCTCCCCACACTCCCTGTGCTCCCAATTTGCTCAGGAGTTCTTGTCCTTTTCCTCTTTTCAGGGAACCATGTGTGTCTCCTTTAGGGTCCTCTTTTTTTCACAGCTTCTCTGGGGTTGTGTATTGTAGGCTGGTTATCCTTTACACCAAATATCCACTTATCTTTAAGTTCTTTTTAAATTCAATACTAGGATTCTATTGTATCATAGAATATTTGTTAAGAAAGGTGAACAATACTGTGAAGCAAAATGGAAGTTTAGTCAGAAGCAAAATCATAGTACCAATTTGATACTTTGCAAGTGATGAGTGAACTCCTTGAGTTAGAGTACTCAAGGGTCAAAATTTGTAATTTTATATATGAAAAATAGCAACCAGAGTCAGGCCTGATGGTTCAGACCAGGACCACTACTGCTGTGGGATAATGCTTTTGTTCACTGTAAAGATTTGTCACTTGTATTGGTTTAATAAAAATGCTGATTTAGCTGGTCATTGGTGGCACAAACCTTTAATCCCAGAATTAGGGAGGCAGAGACAGGCAGATCTCTGTGAGTTAAAGACTAGTCTGGTCTACAGAGCTAGTCTGAATGGCCAGTAGCCATGCAAAAAACATATGTCAGTTGACCAAGACTAGGAGAATTCTGGAAAAAGGAAAGGCAGATACAGTGTTAGAGCCAGACACAGAGGAAGCAAGATGTACTGAGTACCAAGCTAAGTGGCTAAACATAAGCAAGAATTATGGGTGAAATTAAGTTATAAGAACTAGTTAATAATAATATAAGTCTCTCTGTGTTTATTTGAGACTAAAGGGCTATGGAAGCTGGTGACACAGAAACTTCTGTCTATATGCTACCACTCTTAAGAGTGAGACAAATAATTAGTTTAAGGCTCTCTTCAATTACATAGCAAGTTTGAGATGAACCTGGGCAATGAGTCCCTGCATACTTAAAGAAGTTTATATAAAGTCCTGGAGTATTTATCTGCATTTATGTTTACGAACAACTACATTAAATGTTAACTGTTGTTGTCCTTCTGCCGGTTATTTAGGTGACCATTTTGTAGAGATTTGATGTTGCAGTTTCCTTGTTATATGTAGAAGACTGTCTCACAGCAGACACACTGGTCCCTTGGATCTTACAGTCTTTCTGCTCCCTCTTCTTTGATGTTCCCTGAACCTTAGGCACAGCAGTTGATAAACTGTATGTTTATCAGCAGTAATTAGGTAATTTAGTCTAACCTGTTTTTGCATTTTGACCAGTTATAGATATCCATAGTAGTTTGCATCTGCTGAAACATATGGTTCTTACTGAGGATATCACTTTGTGTTGTCTCACAAGGTGGTCAGTGCACATTTGACGCATCATTTTTTTACTTAATTGATGTAATTTTGGTTATTTCAATCTTCACTTGTAGATAATCGATGGGGAGGGGGAGGGTCTTAGCCAACCATAAAAGAGATAAGTAAGTTCACTGCTTGCCAGTCCCAGCCTCAGAGACTCCCAGAGACAATTAGACACAGCAGGGAGTCTAGTCAAACAGGAACTCATTTAATGCCCCCTCCCAAAAAAACTTCAGAGCAGGAAAACAGCTAGCCAATGGTATTAAAGGTCAGTCCTAGGGGACCTATGCTTTACGTAGTAGTCAGGAGCAGTGACCTCATCTGATTCCATCTAGGCAACCAATCATCATTTTTCATAAACAACTTAGGACTTGCTCCTTTTACTCCTCCCACCCCATCCCCAGTGCAGTCTTTGGCTTGTGTGCCATACAGATGATATGTAAATATGCAAGGAAGTCTTCATTATCCCATTGCAATTCTGTACTTGCACATTTTAATTTCTTTCCCTTTGACACTTACATTAAAAGACTTGTCCCTACATACTTAGTGTATGTGCTGTATTTCAACTGTGAAATGAGTGAAATATGTCATGGAAACACTAAGCAAGATTCAAATGTTGAAAGAATTAAATTTGTGGATACAATCAGCTGAAAATTTATGTGCTATTTATTTGCTGCTTCTAAAAGTGGGAAATAGGTCAAGAAATTAATTTACACAAATCATGACTGGGGTTGGAGGAGCACTGAGAAATTAGCCATTTATTCCTGCACATCTGCTAAAATCATTAAATCACTAAAATGCTTGCTAATATAAAGGAAGTAATTGTTCTAACAGTATGAGTAATCTTGTTAATGCCTAAATCTTCAATATAAAAATAAAAAAAATTATAATTGTTCCATTAGAGTTTTTGTGCACTACTTAGATGTATGATGCTATATTTTTAAGGGTTTTGCATTTGATATCAAGTTTCATCAGATGAGAGATGAATATTAAGTGTAAATATTTATTTTAAGCATAGATGATCTCCTTTTATATGTTCAATTCACCTTTTCTTTCTCATTACTTTAGCTTCTCTTATTGTTGTAAATGATGGAAGGTGAATAAATTAGCTACAGTGCTTAAATGAATAAGTCTATCAACAAGCATAAAGGGAATTATCTATTAGAACTTCAGAATACTCACAAATAATTTGAATTTTTCTATGAGGCCAATATATAGATTAATATACTGTAAAACAACATTTCATGGAGATGCATTAATTTCAACTACATAAAAACATGCAATTTTCCACAATGTATCATTATGCTTAAGGAACTATGTATGATACACAACAGCATTTCTAGGGAGGAAACATGCACACACACACACACACACACACACACACACACACACTTACAAAAAGCATATATATATATATATATATATATATATGTATATATATATGTATATATATGTGTGTGTGTATACATATATATATACATATATATGTATATATATAAGCAAAATCATGCCATCAATTCAAAATAGATTGAGGTGTCGAAATAAGAGGAGCCAGTGGGGTGAGGACATGGCAGAAACAGGAGCATGGATGGGAAGGGAGAAGGGATAATGTAAAATTATATTTTAATTAAATGATTAGATACAAATACTGAAAGCCACAGATCAAAACTTGTCCTAGAAAATTTAACTGAAAAAAATGACTCCAAAGTGCAAAATTATTCAACTTTCCATAAAACTTCCAAAGATGAAAGCTAAAGGGAAAAAACACACAGTACAAAATAATAGATACCTAAGTGGATAGTCATCCACTTTAATAGAATGTAACCTTAAGAAAGATTTAAAAATGGATAGTTATCTCAAAGTTTTCCTTGAAATTATGTTATAATAATTGCATTGCATTACTCCTTTTTCATGAAAATTGTCCATCTTCAATTGAAATTTAGTTTCATATTGTATACTGGAAATAAGAAGGTATGCAGACTATAGAAACATCCTTTGACAATTCATAAAGTGAACAAAAATGTTTTGTTCTAAAAATTTAATATTTTAGTATGTGCTTAGTCAAATGTATGAATTTAAGTAACCTACTAGTAGACTAAGAATAATATTAGGATCAAACTTTACGTGTAAGGGAAAGTAGTACATTTAAGATAGATAAACTAATGTAAAAAGAAATATGAAAAACTAAAAATTTTCAAAAATATATCAATGTGGCATATGTTTTATTTTTAACTCACTGATCTTAAAGACAACCAAATAAAACAAATTGCAGAATTAGAGGAAGGAAAGAAAAAGAGAACTAGACCAATATGAAAGCTATATTCTATCAATAATTTCAAATGGATATGATAAAATATATTTTGTCTGTGTCTCCATAGTACTATGCCTATATTTATATGTATTTATCTTCCAGCTATTAGTGGGTAGTTAATTAAAATAATTAACTTATAAAAAATAAGCTAATCAGTTCTGGAGAAGGGAAATAAACAGTTCCACAACAGTTAAGTATATAAAAATAGTAATTTGAAGGAATGTTATAATTCCTATTATAACTAGAATTTCTATTCTGCACTAGAAAGAGATGAAATTCAAGGTTGATTGCAGAGCCTTTTTTGTGTGGGCATTTTATCAAGTTTTGATATTCCTTTTAGTGGAAAATATTTGTATAGTTAGGGTGCAAGATAACAAATTTCTGTTCAATATGGGAAAATCGTATGCTTATGCATGTGTTTTTTCATAAAAACATATATAAATATACATATATTTATGTTTGTAAAGATGAATATTTGCATGTATTTTTTTCTCTATATGTATGGGTGTGTGTTCTGATACTATAAGAGGGTGAAGAACAGAAGCAAAGTCTACAAGGACAAAATAACCTCATTTTAAAATAGTCATTGAAAATGTGCTCCTGGTGCTCTGATACACAACCCTCCCACCCACCCCACAGAGAGCCTACCATCTTCCAACCCTGTGCTCTACCTAGCCCACTTCCCCACTGCTCTGGTTGAACACTGGAACAGAGGGTGGACCCAACAATCCTGCCACCTTCAGGGAACTTCCTGGAGCTGACCTGAGTACATAGAACCACCCTCAGTCTCCACCTGCCTGATCTCTGCCAGAGGGAACTTCCTTGATCTCCTCTCAGCACAATAGACCCCCCCATCCACATGGGCCCACTCTGAGTCTCTGCCTGCCTGTTCTTTGACCCCCATCACCAGGCCCCTGCCTAAGGAGAGACCTCCTACAGAGCTTGGACCACCTAGAGCTACAGACACCAAACTTCTGACCCACCTAAACACAATGAGGGGTAACATAGAGAGGGAGACAGAGATCCCACCTGTACCCACTGGAGAAGAAATGGGAAGACAGCAATTCAAGAAAACATTTAACAATAGAATGACAAGCATGACAACACCAGAATCTAGGGACTCTACACCAACTAGACCTGAACACCCCAAAGCAGATGAATCAGAAGAGAACAACTTAAAAAATCTTCATAAAAATGATAGAGGCCTTCAAAGACAATGTGAGAAAATCCCTTAACAAAATGGAAGGAAAAAACAAACAAAAAATTGGAAGAAATAGAGGAAAAGACCACACAAAAAAATGCAAGAAATGAACAAATCTCTTAAAAAATGTAAGGACAGCCACGAAAAAACAATCAAACAAGTGAAGGAAACAGTTCAAAACTTGAAAACTGAAATAGAGACAATAAAGAAAATACAAACTGAGGGAATGTTAAAAATAGAAAAACTGGGCAAATGATTTGGAACTATAGATGCAAGCATAACCAACAGAATACATGAGATGGAAGAGAGACTCTCAGGCACTGAAGATAAACTAGAGGAAATAGATTCATCTACCAAAGAAAATCTTAAGTCCCACATATCCTTAACAAAAAACATCCAGGAAATGTGGGACACTGTGAAAAGGCCAAACCTAAGAATAATAGACATAGAGGAAGGTGAAGAAGCCCAGCTCAAATGTGCTGAAAACATATTCAAAAAAATCATTGAAGAAAACTTTCTCAATCAGAAGAACATGAACATGAAAGTAAAAGAAACATACCGAACACCAAATAGACTTGACCAAAGAAAAAAGACCCCTCGACATATAATAATGAAAACACCTAACATGCAGAAGTAAGAAAGAATATTAAGAGCAGCAAAGGGAAAAGACCAGGTAACATATAAAGGCAGACCTATCAAAATTACACCTGACTTCTCCATGGAAACTCTTGAGGGGAGGAGAGAGAGATGGAGGGAGAGAAGGAAGGGGGGGGGAGGATAAACTGGGATCAATATGTAAAATAAAAATAAAATAAAAATACATAGTCATATGAGGTGTGGTCACAAATATTCTTCATGCCTTAGCGTGAATTACAATGTTATGAGCATTATGCCAGATTGTATTCCAGTACCAATGGATCTAATGAGGTAAGGAAATTTATATTTAGTACAATAGATAAAGGCACGTTTTCAAAATCCTATGACAACTTAAAATGAATAGAATGACAACATATGATATAGGAGGAAAGAATTTTCTATCATTACCTTTCTATGTAACATCAATTTCTCTTTTGTCATTAGTTGAGATTTTTTTGTTGATGGTACCATTTAGGAATTTAAACTCTTTTTTGTCATTATTTTAATTTTTGAGATGATAATTATATCATTTTCTCATTTCCTACCTCCATATACTCCCATGCACCCCTACCCTGCTGCCTTTGAAATTCATAATCTTTTTGGCTTTAATTGGTGTCACACACATATTTATATATTCCTAAATATTAAAAATACAAGCTACTCATTTCAAGTAATGTTACATGTATATAATGTTTCCAGGGATGACCATGTGTTATTGAATAAATAAAAGTGGTGTGCTCTTTCCTATCAAGGGAAGAGCTCTCACTCTCAGCATTCCTTAGTTGTCCTTAGTTCTTTGTCTAGTATTAAGGACTCATATAATTTCTCACTGCCATGTTTGTATTTATATTGGGTTTGTCTTTGTTAAGGTGATGTGTAGATAACCACACTGGTACCATTTCTTTAACATTTCTAGACATATAATTTCACAACAAGCTCCCTGTTCTTATGCCTGTTGAAATCTTTGTGCACCATATTCCACAATGTTCCCTGAGCATTAATTACAGGAGTTGTCTTGTAGATACATCTGGTGAGACTGGGATCCACCATTCTGCATTTTAGTTGGTTATGGTTTTCTTTTATGACCGCTGTCTCTTGCAATGCAGGTTTTGTTGAATGAATTATAAGAACTATACTTATCTGAGAGTGTAAGGATAAATATTTAGAAAGCAAATTATTAACAAGTGATGTGCAAGCTTCCAAAAGACCAAAGCAAATAGTAGCTTTATGCAGGTATGACACTCAAGAACCATAGCAATCACCAGTATTGCAAGATAACATAAAGGCTAAAATAGTGGTACACATACTTTGTCAATAACCCTATGATCCCTAATTAGACTTAAGACCAGCACAGAAAGAGGAAAATCATACCTGCTACTGCAAACCTAGTCAATTATCTGGAGCTAGTGAAGTCATGGACTTGAAGAGAACCCACAACTACCATTTCAATGAACCAGTAAAATTCTTAACTATACTCTTAACTATTCTTAAGAAATAACTTCAAATTCTATTATATAAAGACTTATTTCTATGTCAGTGTCAGCATAATGTGTTAGAATTCCATATGTTATGAAAGCTTGGGGCTTATTCTTCATTTGGGATACAGCTAATATACTACAACACTGATTATAAATAAAAAACAGCATCCCCTGAGGACTGGGGTCTCAGTTGCCAAGCACATGATGCTTTACTTGCCTTCTTTTAAGTATTTATATTCATAGGCAGATAAATTCAAGTGTTAAACACTCTGATAATAATACCAAGCAGTTATTAGCATTTGTGTGGATCACATTATTTTTCCACTGTAGCAGATTAGCTAGGATGCCACATCCAGATCCAGGAGGCAAAACGATGTGATACACAGTGAGACACCACCCCCAGGAAGGTCTGCAGTGCTTGGCCAGCCTGCAGTCATGTAATTGGATCTCAGGGCTGACAGCACTAATATGCACAGTGACAGGATGTGATGGAGGCCCATCTGTGCTGGCCTGCTGAGTTGATCAGATCAAGGGAACTGCTGGTCAACCTTCTAAAAGTGACTCAGAGCCAACATTAGAATACTAAAAAGTTTCCAGCCATCTATGAGAAGACAGAGAAAAGTCTGTTGCTGTATAATAAGGAGAAGATTATGAAGCTCTTTAATTTTTCATATGGTTTAAACTCATATTTTGTTACAAAATATCATATCTTCTTTCTAAAATGTTGAAAATTTATGCTGGCTGCACATCCATCTTTCATATACTAATCTGGTTGTTGTTGCCGTGTCTTTTTCAATAAAAGGAACAGCAAAGTCAAGCTGTAATCTAATAGCCTAATCAAGTGTTGTACCATATATATCAGCCCAGGTTTCCTAATGGCTCATGTTTAACTGCCTTTCCATCATTACTTATTTTCTTATTTCACAGAACTTTCCCACTACTCAGTTCACACTAATGCATACATAATTAATTTTTTAATATAGGAATAAATGATTCACAATGTATTTTGTCACATTTATTTCTGTCATGTGTTTTATGGATGTAGAAAAAGAGTATTGAGTGGGCTAGACTTTTTGTTTCTAATGCATGTGTCCATTGCCAGCCTTGAGCTACTGAGTTTGTAAGGGATGGCTATCTGTGTCTAACAAATGACTCTTATGATGCTGGTCAAGTAATTTTCATTAGCTTTGATCTTTATTTTCTTTCTTCTTTTGAAAATTTATGCAAGAACTTTGAATCATCTTAAGTTACATGACACCAATAATGGTCCCAATGTGCTACAGTATTACTGGTCCTTAAAGCTGTATGGCCATCAAAGTGCAGAGATGAAACTGAGGGCAATCTAGTCAGGAGAGTGTCAGGAGTGGGGGAGTCAGAGCTTTCTCTACTGCCTTTGTATGTCTGACCTACTGCTATTACTGGTCTCACTACTAAAGTACCATTTTGTAAGCAGTTTAAAAGCTTATTCCTTGCTAATGTGTCAATGGTTGGCTAACCTGCAAGAAAAGTAAAAGATAAGGTATGAGGAATGTTGCACTTATTTGCTATTTTAGCTATATGCCTTTCCTTATTCCCTCACAAATCTTTGCAATTTTTAAACAATCTTTTTCTTTTTTTTTAGAATTTTTCTTTTATGAGCTTTCTACCTTTGCTTCAAAAACCATTGTTAAAAGATGATTACCAAAGAAACGTTTGTCAGTAGATACTGCTTTGCAAGCAAAATGGAAAAAAAGTGGTAAAGGTTTGTAGTGGCACAAATTCATTTAATATTTTATGCAAGTAACTAAAGAATATTGGATACATTGCATATTTGATCTATTTTTCAGTTCAATGTTATTTCATGTTTAAAATACACATATTTATGAAGTCACCATGATGAGTTGATGTAGGTAAACAATACATAGTTTATAACAATTTATGATATATTTTATATTGACATAAAAGATGAGTTCAAAGAAATAATTAATATTTTAAGGAAACAGAAATACTACCTCTGCCTGTTAGAAAGCCGTCTGGAACCTTTGGGATCAAATAGTGGGCATTGTCCATTGCTAACTATAGACATCAGATATCTAACCTTTAAGCACTGAAGACATTTGCTGCCTCAATTTAAGAAAAAATAATGTAACCATCTTATTTTGCCCTTATTAAGCTCATTTAAGATGGAAATGTTAAATGTTTAGTTCAATGAACTGTATATTGGATTTAAGAAATACGTACTAATTTATTTTTTCCTCCTAACTCTCCCAACCTACTTCATCTCACCATTGTAAACAAGATATAAAAGGGGCGCAGTGTCTGGGGGATTAGTCCTAGTCATTCACTGATTACCAGTGAATAGTTAATAAACATTACTGTGAAGATGGAAGCATAACATGAATTCATTACAGTGACCATGGAAATGGACAAAGTAACACTGATGTGCACATATACAAGGAAATTAGGACTGTAGTAAAAAGTTAAGGAAACAAAATCACACTATAGTAAACTAACTGTAAACATTATTTTAATTACATGACAGTATATATTTATACTCTTTATAGGATTATTTATTTTGGATTGAATAGAAACTTAAGGTCTACATATGGATTGTATTTAATGTGGCTGTGGGAATAGTATGTGCACCTTTAATATGCCAACCTAAAAAAAATGTCACATGAGAAAAGATGTTTCTGATAAGTATCAAACTATGTTAAGGTATTTTTCCCTATATAAATAAAGATGTCATTGCTATCCAGTTAAAGCAGAATCATTTTTCAGCTTTTGCTGATTTGTAATTCAGTATTTTAAACTTTCTTCTTATTAATCCTTCTTCATTAGCAATGTCTTGTACATTGACTGCTCTAAACTTGAACTTCATTATTTTCTAAACACTAATATATTTTCACTTTCAGCCATTCCTCAGAAACACTTGACAAGTTTTCCTTCTTTAGAACTCCTGTTTTTCTGTCTACCACTGAATATGGACTCTTCAATAAATGGGGAAGGGTGACTGTAATAGATCCATCAATATATTGCATGAAAATCTTGTCTAAGGTCTGATGTCAGTATCTGCAGCTGACCATGCTCAGGCTTTATGGTGGAAGCTGTATTGAAAACCTAAAGCTTTCCTGCAAGCTCTATGCTATCTGATTAGTAGACATGGATGGTTGTCAACAAAGTAGATCCCCAGAGTTTTCATTTTTATAAACAAAACTTATAATAGAAACATTTATTTACTTAGTCTTCTCTCAAGCAACCCATGCCAACCATAGTCAATTTCTCCCTACTCCACCTTACCCAAAAATCTCTTGTGTGAATTCATACTGATATTTGTGGAATATCTACATAATATAAATTACAGACAGAAGTCTCACATCTAACTGCCCTTAAAATAAATGACAATTAGTAGGAACTTAAGCCAGTTAGCTCATTTATCTGGCTTTTTGAACAAAAACTTTATAAGCTGAACTAACTGAAACCGAACCTTTTAGAAATAAAATTTCCTTTACTTTCAGCCCAAAAGAAAAATATTTTAAAAGTACTAAATCAATAATAATTATGAATGAACATAGCTAATGGGCTGCTATCTTATTCCTTAGATTAGAATATCTCTACAATTTTGATTATCTAATTTTAGTCAATGCATTCATCTTTCCCAAAGAGTTTGTTTAGAAAAAGAAAATCATTGGTTGATTTCACTTGTATACAAGAGCCAATTATTTAATTATTCTTGTCAGATGACTCCTTATCAGACATTCAATACCAAATTAGGTTAGGTGCCTAATAAGTGGATCTAATTAGCTTTCTGGAAATTGTGAATTCCTTCACCTGAAGCCAAGCAGAAGACTGTATGTTTATACAGTATCATCTCAAGAGAAGCAGTGGACTCTGCCATTGCAATGTATAAATCCTCAAGTTTATTGAAACATGTCACCCAAATTTAATCCCCTATTGATTATAACACAGGTATATGTCACCATCTTTAAATCATAATTTTTTCTTTCAAAGAGCAATGCATCAAAATAAAAACTTGAATGTTTTATAAAGAATAATAATTTCCCCTAGATCTGATACTTAGTTTTAGAATAAAATGTAGTTTAGCTTATAAGTGATATAAATAAGACCATAGTTTCTGAGGGACAGATTTCTTGTAAAACTGAATCTGTAAGAAATGAATCTGGGAATTGGGTGTTGACAAAATTCATAGTATTATTCTTCTTGTAGAAGAAGCTTTCTCAGATGAATTGAAAACAAATAGAAAGGATTATAAAAGATAAGGAGCTGTTTTTTTTTTATTTTGAATGTCTTAACTGACTGACATAAAAGGCTTTCAATCAACCATAATTTATTTGACTTCAATATTATTTCATAATATTTTTTCATAAACTTAAAATTCTAACTCAATTACAGGAAGAGTCGGTTTTGTATAAAAACAAAGTAAGATTGTGATAACTTATACCAATGAAAATTTAATTAAACACCTAAGAATGTTTTAATGATGACACAAGCTCTAAAATAGGTCCCATTTAGTTGATCTGGTTATATTTATGCTTCATCTTAAGAGTATATTCTTAATTAACTTTGTAATAATAAAATGGTGAATGAAAAAAACAGTAGTTCCCATATTTTAGCACAACAGAGTGATACAACTATAAATGTGTCAATCAAGTTCTTGAATTCAGTTGATCTTGGCATCACTCAGAAATGTTTCTTATTTTGAGAACCTAAACTAAGAAAGGTGACTTTGTTAAGTGTGTTAATGACAGGCTAAGACGTGCCACCATGTTTCAGAGCCACATTAACAGAAGGTAGAGAACTAGTTCCCTAGCAATAAGTAGACCAAGATTGAGCCCAGTTTGAATTCTTAACTTCTCTCTCTTTGATTCCTATGTATTTGTTTGTATTGTCAAATTTTTGGCATTTATGTGGCCTTCTTGTTGTGTATCTGATCTACCCCTATTGACTGTTTTTTGTCCCTAACAAATAACTTCATTCTGTATTTATCAAACAGCACATGTAGCTTGATAATGAGATTGATGACTACTTTATATGCCATTCTAGAACCTTCATCTATTAGCTGTTGGAAACAGAAGCAGACACACACAGCTAAACACTGAGCCAAATATCTGGATTTCATTTGCAGAGAAGAAAGAGTGATGAGCAAAGGGGTCAACCAGGCTGGAGAAACCCACAGAAACTGCTGGCCTGGACAAAAGGGGGTCATAGACCACAGACTGTTAGCTAAACCAGCATAGGACTGATACAGAGCCCCTGAATGGGGGTCTCAGGAGGACTGGTCAATCTATGGGGTCTCTGGTAGAGAATCAGTATTTATCATTACTATACAAATGGACTTTGAGAGATGGAAAAGGGCCATATTATTTACTTTCTGTTACTGTGATAACATATAAACAAGGAAATTTATGTAAATAAGAGATGAGTTTGGCATAAAGTTTCAGAGAAATGCCTGTCCTTCATGGAACAACATACTGCAAGTGTCAGGTATGATTGCAGGTAAAGGAAGTTAGTGCCCTCATCTTCCAATGCATGCAGAGCAAGACTGTGAGCAGTTAAAGCACTCATCTGCACCTGCAATGCCAGGCTATGGTGTCACATGTCTTTAATTCCAATACTCAGGAGACAAGAGATAGAGGCAGGTGGATGTCTAGAAGTTCAAGGACAGCCTGGTCTACAAAGCAAGTTCCAGCACAGGCTCAAAAGCAATACAAACAAACCTTGTCTCAAAACAAAAACAAGTACAAAACAATTAAACAAAACAAAACAACAACAAAAACAAAACCCTGCACTAATATACTTTCTACATCAAAGTCACATTTCCAAACCTCCCCCACCAATTCAACCTGAAAAAAGTGTTCAAAAATCTAAGCCCATATTTTCTCTTACAGAACTACAAATGACTTCCCTAATTTGAAATTCTACCTAAAGCTATAAGACAACAAAAGGAGATCAAGGATATCCAAATTGGAAAGGAAGAAGTCAACCCGTCTCTATTTGCAGATGATATTATAGTTTACATAAGCGACCCAATAAACTCTACCAGGGAACTCCTACAGCTGATAAACACCTTCAGCAACCTCGCAGGCTACAATATAACTCAAAAAAAAAAAATAGTAGCTCGACTTTATTCAGATGAAAAAGAGGCTGAGAAAGGAATCAGAGAAACATATCCCTGTACAATAGCCACAAACAACATAAAGTATCTTGGGGTAATGCTTACCAGACATGTGAAAGACCTATACAAGAAGAATTTTGTAACTTTAAAGAAAGAAATTAAAGAAGATACCAGAAAATGGAAAGATATTCCATGCTCTTGGATAGGAAGGATAAATGTAGTAAAAATGGCAATCTTGCCAAAAGCAATCTACAGACTCAATGCAATCTCCATTAAAATCCCAGCACAAGTCTTCACTGACCTTGAAAGGATAATAATCAACTTTATATGGAAAAGCAAAAGACCCAGGATAGACAAAACAGGATAGACAAAACAACCCTGTACAATACAAGAAGTTCAGGAGGCACCACCATACCTGACTTTAAGCTCTACTATAAAGCTATAGTTCTGAAAACAGCCTGCTAGTGGCAGAAAAATAGACAGGTAGACCAATAGAATTGAATTGAAAATCCTGATTTTGACCCCCACACCTATGAACACCTGATTTTCTACAAAACAGCTAAAAAAAATACAATGGGGGTGGGAGGAAAGCATCTTCAACAAATTGTGCTAGCACAATTGGATGATGGTGTGTAGAAGACTGCAGATAGACCCATGTCTATCACCATGCACAAAACTCAAATCCAAATGGATCAAAGGCCTCAACATAAAATAAATCCAGCCACACTGAGCCTCATATAAGAGAAAGTAGGAGGTACCCTTGTACAAGTTGGTATAGGAGACCGCTTCTTGAACATAACTCAAGTAGCACAGACACTGAGATCAACTGTAGCGAGATATTCACCTTGTCTGCACCTGTGGCTTAGGCCATGCCCATTGGGGCAGGGACAGGGCTGGATGGGAGCGGGGAGAAAAGGTTGGGAGAGGGTCGGGCTGCCCCTTTTGGGTGGTGGACGCTGGAAGGCTCAGGATCTGCTGGAACCCGCCACGTACATCTGCCTATGTTGTGAGTTATTGCTCCCTTAATAAACTTCTGTTCGGCCTAATTGTTTGTCCTGATCCTTATTAAATCGCAATAATCAACAATTAATTAATGGGCCTTCCTCAAACTTAATAGCTTCCTTAAGACAAAGGATACAGTTGACAAGACCAAATGGCAGCCCACAGACTGGGAAAAATTTTTAACCAATCCTACATCTGACAAAGGGCTGTTCTCCAAAATATACAAAGAACTCAAGAAACTAGTCAACAAAACACCAAATAACCCTATTAAAAAATGGGGTACCGAATTGAAAAAAGAATTCTCAGTAGAGGAAATCAAAGAGGCTGAAAGACACTTAAGAAAATGTTCAACATCCTTAGTTCTCAGTGTAGTACAAATAAAAACAACTTTAACCTACCATCTTATTCCTGCCAGAATGGCTAAAATTAGAAACACCAATGACAATTTATGCTGGAGAGGATGTGGATAAAGAGGAACACTCCTTCACTGCTGGTAGGAGTGCAAACTCGCATGTCCTCAGGAAAATGGAAATTTGCTTTCCACAGGACCCAGCAATTCCACTCTTAGGTATATACCCAAATGACCCACATCCATGCAACAATGACATGTGCTCAACTATTTTCATAGCAGCATTATTTGTAATAGCAAGAACCTGGAAGCAACCTATATGCCCCTCAACTGAAGAATGGATAAAGAAGATGTGGCACATCTACAAAATGGAATAATACTCTGCAGAAAAAAATAAGGGAATCTTGAAATTTGCTGGCAAATGGATGGAACTTGAAGAAACTATACTGAATGAGGTAACCCAATCACAAAAAGAGAAACAGGGTATATAGTCACTCATATATGGATTTTAGACCTAGAGCAAAGGATCACCAGCCTATAATACACACAAACAGACAAATTGGGATACAAGGTGTATTCTAAGAGATTCATATATGGTCCATCACAAAAGGGGGGAGGGACAAGTCTCCCAGAACACATGTGAAATGGGGGTCAGTGAATAGAGGGATAACTATGAGAAAGAGAAGGGGAGGAGAGGAAAACACATGTGACTAGATAGGTTGAGTCAGAGTGAGGGGGGAATAAAAGAGGGAGCCATTACTGATTTGAAGAGAAAACTGAACCTAAAGAACTACATGACCAACTCCAACTAATAATTCAAGCAAACATGGAAAGGCAACCATAAATGCCTTTCTGTGATAGTAAGATCATCAACTAAATTATCCACCATCATGGAGTCCTCATCTTGTACCTGTTGGAAACAGAAGCAAACACACATAACCAAGCACTGAGGCAAACCAGAATACAGATTCAGAAAGAGGGGACAAAATCAGGTTGCAGAAACTCACAAAGATAGCTTACCTGAACAATGAGGAACTTGGGCCTCCCAGACTGATGACTAGGACCCCAGCAAGGTACTGACTCAGACCCCTGAATATGGGTCTCAGCTAGAAGGACTGAGCAGTCTGGGGGACCTCTGACAATAGAAACAGGATCAATTTCTGGTGCACAAAAGAACCTTGCAGACTCATCCCCCATGGAGGGATACCCCCTTAAGCTAGAGACAGGAGAGAAGTCCTAGTCCCTACTTCAAATGACTAGACAGACATACACGACCCATCCTGGGTAGCATAGCCCTACAAGTGGAATGGGGTGGGGGGATGGGAAGGTAGGGTGGACAGGGTGCATGTCACAGGGATAAGTGGGTAAGAGGGAGAGAAAGAGGAATGGAGGGATTGAGGGAAGGTTGGAGTGAGGAAGGGACAGGAAAGTGGGAGCCACATGTAAAATTTTTAAATTATATTATTATTAAAAGAAGAAGGAAAAAAAGCTGCTGGATTAATTATATATATATATGTATATATATATATGCATATATATGCATATATATATATACATATATATATATATATATTTAAAATGCTTTGACCTCAAAATTTAAGCCTAAGGACAAGTTACTGGGGAAAAGATTTTCTAATTTGTTTCCACAGTAAATGAAAAGCTCTGGAACCCTTCCAGAATAATGTGGTTAGATCGAGTAAGACCCCCTGAAGCAACGTCAATTGGACAATGCAGCCTTGTAGACCACTAAAGCCAGGAATTCTGTGTCTTCTTAGGATTCTCCCATGACAGTGCCCCCTACCAGCAGGAAGCAGCTTGGAAAGAATGATGCCCAAATTCCCAAATATTGTTTATAAATGTTTGTTTTCATTTTTATTGAAAAGTCATGTATAATTATGTCCAGCATAAAATAAATAAATGTTTAAAAAAAAAAAACCACACTGAACCTCTTAGAAGAGAAAGTAGGAGGTTCCCTTGAACAAATTGGTATAGGAGACTGCTTCCTGAACATAAATCCAGTAGCACAGACACTGAGATCAACAATTAATAAATGCAACCTCCTCAAATTTAGAAGCTTCTATAAGGCAATAAAATAAAATGTATTTATGCATTACTGATAATTTCCATTGCAAGGAAACTTGGAGGAGTTGTTTGCATTTCCAATAATAGTTCCTTTTTTTTGAGTATTTTGTATGTTTTTTCATTGAACAATCTGTGATTATTTTTCTGTTCTACCTACCTATTCAAATGCTGCTAAAACATTCAAAGCTGGGAAAATGTTCTATCTCTACAATATGCATTTCACTTTAGCACATAATCTATCACTTTGATATATGTATTATTAATTTTTTTTCTATTTTTAACATTATGCTGTTTTATCCAATTAATTTTACATTTATTATTAACATATATTAAAATTCACAATACCAATTGTGGTGATATTGTGTTTATGGCCTAAGAAGTAAAGCTTGCCTGAAGATCATAGCTCAAAGCTAACTCACTAGCTCAAGAGGGCAGGCAGTGGTGGCAAATACCTTTAATCTCAGCACTCGGGAAACAAAGGCAGGCATATATTTATGAATTCAAGGGCACCCTGGGTTACATGAGATTGATCCAGTCTCAAAGAGAACTAGAGCTCAAAAATTTGATCCCAGTACTTGCAATCACATGCCTTTAATCCAAGAGCTTGTGAGGAGGAGACATAGTGATATGGCTGGACAGAGAAAGGCTGGAAGAGATGGGAACTTGGAGCATTCTGCAATGGTTCCTAGAAACACAATTGCCTGTTGGTTCTGAGTATTCAGTAGAGGTAAGAATAGTGGCTGGCCACTTTGTTTTTCTTAATTTTTAGTATTTACCCTATATCTGACTTAGGGTTTTCATTATTAAACCAATTAGAACATGTACGACAGAAATTAGTGTCTATATGCATGTGTTTATGGTGTCATCCACTGTAACATGATAAACCTAGTACTGTCCACCCTCTTGATGAAACATGGCTGACCCTCCTCCAGATGCCATTAACTTTACAAATTGCTAATTGTTTTCATTTATGGATAGTGAATTTTTTTAACTGACTAAATGACTGGATATCTGAGAAGTGTAACAAGGACTGAAGTAGGTGGAGAGTAATGGTGTAGCACTCTGAAATGTCATATGGTCATAGCATGGTCATTACATTTATAAATTTATAGCAGGTATGGTTACCTGCTTAAAACCTTCATGGCAGCAAACCAGTTTAAATGAAATACAATAAATGTTAGACCAACACAAAACATAAATGAAAATACTAAATATCTCATAACTTTGGGTAATGATTAGTTTTTCTGGATGAGAATTTTAATTTTTTTCTACAAGGTAGAGCAAACAACACAGACTTTTTTTCTAACTAATTTGAGGGTAATCTGTTTTCAGCACAAAGATAATGGCATGGAGAGCACTAAACTAAGATGTCAAGGGTTACTTAGTGATTCTTTAGGCAGGCACATTAGAACAAGTGAAAATATCAAATGTGTAATATAGATTAGAGGAAAGAGAATTTGGAATTAGAAACCTTACAAATAAGTCATGATATTTATAATCATGTGGTAGAATCCAAATTAATATATTTTAAATGTTATACTGCAGTAATTTCTATCTGGATTTAGGAACAATTTCAAGTTGATTTTTAACAGAAGCCTAGCCACTATTCTCCATTCAGGGTAATACAGAAACCTCCTTTCATTCAAAATTAAGACCAATTCAAAACCCTCACTTCTCAGCATCAAGTTTTCTGTACCAGTGAGGAGTTAAACAGTTTCTCTCTGAAGGGGCTTAAGAGCCAAGTTTCTGATATTTACTAAGAATTACCTCTGTTTCTTTGACAATTAGATATTCTTTTCCATTTATACAGAGGCATCCTATATCATAGACACACTCTAGACACCCCAAGCTTAAAATGTTTTTGTATTCCTCAACATAGTTTATTTATTCCAGGAAGAATGAACAAGCTGCTTCTCATGCTATAACTGAAGGGAAATTCTGTCTGTATCTTCATTTTCTTTACACCCCTGGGTATCCAACTCTCATAACGTTAAAAACCTGTACTTTTAAATTTCAATATTGGGCTGATCTGACTCAGTCAAATAAATCTTGACTAGAAGGTAAAGGCTGTATATTTTCATCCCAACTATTGTTTTGCATTATTATTTAACTTAAAATTCTCATTTGTTTTTTCTGATGTACCAATTGCAATAATTGCTGAAATTTCTGTACACCTAGAAATAGTGTAAACTGAGTCTTTGGATGATGAACCCCATCTTCTTTTTTACAAGTCTTCAGTTTTAGTAGTCAGTTCATGTCACATTCAAAGTGACAATGCAGCAATCGCTTGTGAGTGAGTCAGGCCTGGACAGGAGGATAAAATAATGTTTGCTGTCTTTTAAAACTTTTGATCCTTGAGATAAAGACATAGATTTAAATGTCCTCTATTCCTAAAGTTTAGGTTAGGAATATTAGAATTATTTATTGCTTCTAATTTTACTTTAAGATATATTATAAAATAACCACTTTGCTTTGGGATGTACTTATCACATTAATCCTTGACTGTAGAAATGGTTGGGCAGTTAATAACACTTCCTGCCTTTACAGAGACTGGGATTTGGTCATCACATCCCTGATTTAGGAAGCTCACAACTGTCTACAACTACACCTCCAGGAAACCTAATAGCTTTCCTGGCTTTCTTATTTTACATATCGATCCCAGTTCCCTCTCCTTCCCATCCTCCCATGTCCCACTGTCAAATGCCCCTCTCATCTCAGGGCTAGATACATCCTGGTTCCACCATCAGAGGTCTGTCTAGGCCTTCTAACTGAGAGCCACATTCAGGGAGTCTGGGTCGTTTCTATACTTGTTTCCCAAATATCAGTCTGGGGTCCATGAGCTCTCCCTTGTTCAGGTCAGCTGTTTCTGTGGCTCTTTCCATCCTCATCTTGACCTCTTTTCTCATCACGCCTCCTCTGCAACTGGATTCCAGGACTGTAAAAGTCATTTCAATGCACATGGAAAGCTCAGGTATTCCATTGGATAATTAAATATATACATTTTATATATATTTGAAAAAGGGAAAAGATTATTAAGACATAGATAATGTTTCTTTGAGGTTTTCATCTTTCTCCACGTTTGTCTGTCATTTACTATGTTCTATAATAATCTAATGAAATCCCAACAAAAAGTTACACATACATTTCAACCCTAAATATCAATTATCAGTTATAGATATTGAAGACATTGGACCAAAAATGTATGTTGTTGCTCTTTTTTGTTCATGCACATATATATGGCATTTTGTAGAATTTTAAAAAATACAGTTTATGCATTTAAAATCACCTTTTTTTTACTTGAAAATGAAATTTCAGATTTTATTGTCCTCTTGACATTTATCTTTATGAATAATACTTTATGCTTTTACTTAGTGTGTTTATAGATACCTATTTTTTTCTTTAGCAGAACAATTATACTTGCTTTTCCTCTAGATTCCTGGTATCAAATTCTTGGCCATCCAGGCAGTGTTGGCATGAGTGCCATCTCATGTAGTAAGCTTTATTTCCAATCGTCTAGTGGTTGGTTACTCCCACAACTTTCACCCCACTATTGCAGCATTTATTCTGCAGTCAGATCCCTATTGTAGTTTCAAAGTTTGTAGCTGGGTTTGGGTTTACCTTTCTCCTCAGGTAGTGCATACAGTTGCTTCCAGTACAATGTATGATGATGATCAGTAGGCACAAGCTCTAGGTAGATACCTGCTTGACTTTTCCTTGAGTCATGGATGTGTTCTCTTCAACAATAGTGCTTTATGATCATTTTGTAGAGAGAAATCAGTAGCCTTGGCTATAACTTGATCTCTTTTGATTTTCATATGGCTTTCCTTTACCAACAGCTTAATTGGTTGGTCAAGACTGCTGGTGTCATTTGGTGGAAAGAAATGTCTAATAGGGTTTGTGTCTCCTATTTTTGGTGATTCCACTTTGGATATCTTTCATATATTTGCATATATTAGGACTATTACTAATTCCTAATATATTGCATATATTTTTACAGTAAGATCCCATGTGATTTATCAGATGACCATTAGTTTTAGTTGCCCTGCCCTGTGATGCCTCCTTCACTCTAACATTACCTCTCCCTCCCCATTTGATCCTCTTATTCCACACAACCCACACCCCAGATTGAATAAACTATTCTTAGGATTTTAACTAAATCAGTTTCTGAGGTTAATACAAAACATATGGTTAAAAATGTGATACTCAAATTTTGTTGTATTTACAATTCCCTGTTGATGTTTGATGTAACTTAGCTTACATAGCTTTTTATTTCATGCCTCCATAAGATGTAAGAGAATATGAAAGCCAAGTCAGTGCCACAGAAAGCAGCATTTTCTGTCTGTAAACAAGTCTCTGAATTTCACTTCTTCCTTCTGTTTTTCTTGTGGACTGTCACAAAGAGGTTCATTCACCCAGTGATTTGTAGATGCTACCACTGTGTCACAGACCATGCTGAGCTTAGTATACATCCTTGCCACATCAATAGGTCAGCTTTTATCTAATCATTTGGAATCTTGGCAAGCTACCACAAATTGGGACTTTATTAATTGTGTCTGTGTATGGAAGGCAACGCTATGTTGTAGCCAGCAAATGATTTGAAAATATTAAGTGTTTTCTTCATTTTTTGTTCAATGGTAAAATAAAATAAACTTTTGGTATGTTTCTTCAGGTTTATGTCCTTAGCTTTAAATTCCCCCAAAATAGAAACATGAATTATATTTTTCCATCGAGTATTATTTTAAAAGTTGTCCACGATCCTAGACCCTACAATGTAGATGACTTTATGGAAGTAAACTGTTTCTGTTTATCATTTTGAAATAAATATGAAATTTATATTTTAAAGATACAGAAGATATAGTTGTTTTGAACCAGATTTTAGCATTATTATAATCTATATCATAATTGATGACTTTTAGAAGCCATTAGGTAGTCATACACCAGATGGAGTATATTTTCTCAGAAGTTTAAAATAAATTCCTCTGCATAGATGTTTATTTCTAAAAGACACAGAAGTGTTCTTAAACTTGGCAATACTTAAGGTGTGTATGAAGCCTGAAAATGCAATTTTAATAAAACATTCAGAGACATTATCTTTCTTAACTACCCAGAGTCATTTTCTTCCTAAAAATAAAATTATTGCTAGATGTTTATGGTACACACCTTTAATCCCAGCACTGGGAAGGCAGAGGCAGGTGGATCTCTGAGTGAGGTTAGAGGCCAGCCTGGTCTACAAAGTAAGTTCCAGGAGTGCCAATGCTAAACAAAGAAACCCTGTCTGGAAAAATGATAAAGAGAGAGGTGTGGGGGAACTGTTGTGAGGTATCCACAAGAGAATATTACTCAGACAGGTGTTTAAGAAAACATAAAATCTGTATTAACCAACAGGTAACTATACTGAATGTTTTGGGATCCCAGTGTATCCTGCAGCCTTTGGCATAGTGACCTTTAAAGCACTAAAACCATCTTCTGCATTAGCATACTTTGGGTAACAAAAGCAGTTAGCCAGAGGCAAAAGTCAAACCAGCCTAGTACAATCACACAGTTCTCAGAACTATGGAATTTGATGGATCAGGTCTTTGTTTTTATTTTGGCAGGTGGTGTTGTCTACATGCTGAATTTTGTGATCTGAATTGTACTTCCATCATGAAGTCCATTATGTTAAGGTCTAGGAGCTTACAAAGGTTTTGGAACCTGTTACAGAAACAATGTTTTCCATCACCCTTAATAATAGAGTCACAGGGAACATAGTTTCAATGCTCTGGTTTTTAAGTCTTGTTCATTTTTGTTTTATATGGATTTTTAAAATCAATCTTTCCGCACAAATGTTCTCTAAATAATGATGGGAGATGTTATTCTGTATATATGTTTCTCAGACTGGTTAATAAAGACCTGTTGGCCAATAGAAAACTAGATAGGTGGTGCTAGGAGACTAGGAGAAGGAAAGAGGAAGTGGGAAGGAGGAGTCGAGATGTAGCCCAGGGAGGAAGGAAGATGCCTGCCGAGACTCCTGGAAAAGACGAGCCACATGGAAATAATTAGATAAGTAGAAATGGGTTAATAATAAAGACAGAGCTAGCCCATAAACAATAATGGTAACTAGCCAACAGTATTGTATCAAATACCGAGTCTCTGAGTGTTATTTGGGGCTCACATGGCGGCAGGACCATGGTGGCAGGACCTGGAGGCCGGTGGGGAAAAACCTGTCGTAACAAAATAAAATTGGAATAATCTCTGTCTCAACTATTGCCTGTAAAATAAATAAAACTTGAAAGTTCTGTCATAAATAGGTTTGTTTTTTTAATTACTAAAAATAGTTGATAATTTTCACATTATTCAATAATTATTTCTTTTCTAGCCCCCCATCCCTGAGCCATTCAATTCTTCTTATACCTTGGGTCCAGGTTAAGTAATGTGACTTCTTTCCAGGTGGAATCATGTCATAATATCATAATATGGCCATCATTCTCTGTACATGAATTACATGTGTGACTAGTTTGGCAAGGGTCAAAATTCAATGGCAATATGTCATTTCTTAAATTTATATTTCTGAATTTAGTTTAATAACATAAGGATGATATACTTAATTATACCAAAAAAATACATTTTTATTTCTGTCAATTTTATGATGTACCAAGTATAGAATGATATTTCAAAAACACATGAATAAATGATTATTTAATTAATAAGACTTTAATGAAAAATGATGAACTGCCACAGATAAAGAATTAATGCCACAATTATCTAAACTCTTTTGAATTAGTTTTATCTATATAATAAGTTTAAACTATGTTTGTTGTAAAATATCCTTTACCTCTGATGTTATATTTTTCTACACACTACTCATTTACTCACACACTTGTATGACAGTACAAAAACAGAACATTACTGTAATTCCATGCTTAGTGACTAAATTGGCCTCAAGAAAAATGTTTTCCATGGTCAATAGTTTTAATACACTTGATATTTGAACAGCATCATATTCACACCAAATTTTAAATACAACTCTTAATTTAACAGACCAAACCTAGAACTTTTAAATAAATTTTTTTTTTGACATAAGATGTAAAGGGGGTTCTAAATGGTTGTAAACGTCTATTTTTATTTTCATTATTATTAGTGATGACAATGCAGAGAAGATACATATATTGTCTTCAAAGAAAACATTTTCAAAATACCATCTTTTCAATAGCTATACATCAAAGGGAATATGAGTTCTTATATCTCCCTCATTGCTAAACACATTGTCATTTTCCACAGGAAACAGGAAATAAGTCACCCATCATATTTATTTTCTGGAAATGAGTTCAATGATCTTATTATGCCAATGAAAGATAAAGCGGTTTAGTCATTGATTTGTAACATATGTGACTCTTTTAAAAATATTTTGCCCTATTTCCATATACCACCAGATGGGCTTGCTGACAATATATGATACATCAAAAGAAAACCTCTTGATGTGAAGTAGAACTTTGCATCTGTAGAGAGACACGAAGTGCCGCACCTTAAAGATGGCACTGGCTTCTGCCTTCCACCTCCCCAAGGGTGAGCGCTCTCTGGTGTAAACAAGCCGTTATTTGGTTAAGTCTGTTCAGCTTGTCTGCTTCAGCATTAGAGTAGCCTATCTGCAGGGTCCATGTAGCTTACTGGAGTTGGTTAGTGCAAGGGTATTTAAGCCTGCACAGGGGTCCCCCGGGTCTCTTGCGGGTCAGAAGAACATGATTCAAGGATCCTGACTAAAACTGCATATAGAAGATCTTCCCAGAGTCGCATTGTCCTTGCTGGCAGGGGTAGGAACATATAGATGGTTGCCCATATGGGGGGAGTTTTTCAGATCAGAACTTCTTGCAGTCAGGGCAGCACTGGCAAGTTCCGAAGGTAAGTTGGGACCAAATTTAAGGCCCTTGGTAATAGGCGATAAGGTCTCCGGTAAGGAGCAATAAAGTCTCAAGTAAGTTGGGACCAAGTTAAAGACCACTTGGTCTTTATAAGCAGCAATAAAGTCTCAGGCATTGAGCAAGCAGTTATAACAAACCAAAAGTAAAATTTTCAAATGGGGACTAGTCAGTCTCATCTAAGTTTTCTGTCTCTTCAGGAGCTACTTTTGTCAAAAAAACTTAAAGTAAAGAAGATCTTCCCAGAGTTGCGTCATCCTTGCTGGCAGGGGTAGGAGCGGCACAAATGGTGGCCTGTATGGGGAATCTTCAGATCAGAACTTCTTGCTGGTGAGGTTAGGCTCATACAGCATCGAGGCAAAGCTCTGTCTAATTGTGTACTTCAGTTTGATTACAAATATGATTACTAGAGCTTGAGAAGAAGTAGCAGGGCGATGCTTTCCAAAATGACATTCCTTGATCTTTCTTAATTTAAGAAAGAGGCCATCTATCACCTACTCCTGAGGGGGGAAATGAGTACATAGAATTTAACTTACATAACGGGCATGCAGTTAAAGTAATTGCTTTCTCGTAATCAGAGGGGTTCTTTTCTAAATGGACATACATTGTTTTTACCTTGGAGGACTGTCAATATAATGACCAGGTGACTTTGTTTAACATAAATCATATGCTAAGTTTATGATAAGGACAAACAAGTATATCCTTAGACCACTACCTCTTTTTTTTTTATCAGAATAGTTCAAGCATGAATTGTGTGGTGTGTGTGTGTGTGTGTGTGTGTGTGTGTGTGTGTGTGTGTGCTGATCACAATCTAAAGATTTGACATTACAATGCATGCTGAGCAAAATAATGTGGAAAGACTTGTAGATCCCATTTAAAAACATTCCAAGAAACACTGATAATTAGATATTGCCTTATTTAGGCTTGCGATGTTGTGATAAAATACTATGATATAAAGCAACATAGGGAGGAAAGGGTTTTTTTCTGCTTATAATTATAGGGAATGTAAGTCGGGCCATGTACTCAAAGTGGGAATCTGGAGAAGGAAACTGAAACAGAAGCGATGGAGAGCTTCTTACAGTCTTGTTATTCACTGCTTGCTCGGGCTGACTTTTTACATATTCCTGATCACTTGATGCCCAGGAGTTCAACACTCAGATTGGTTTGGAATCTTCCATATCCATCACTAGTTATGAACATGTTTCCACAATCTTGTTTATAGACCAGGCTTATGGACATATTTCCTCAGTTGTGGTCCCCTCTTTAAAGATATGTCTACGTTTGTGCCAAATAGATAAAAAACCAACCAGCACAAAAATTGTCTTTAGAGACTAACTGATTTGTAAGAATGCTGTTTGATATTCAAGTCTGATCAGGGAAATTTTCAGGTAATGGACAAGCTTGCGTTTTAAAATATATCAGACATGTGATACTTATTTCTATGTAATACAATATATGTTGCTTTAAAAATAAGGATAACTATTTACTTTTTCTGTAAAAATCCAAATACTAATTTTTGGATTTATTATTTGTGTATCATGTAATTTATTGTTTTTCTTGTAATATATTATTACAATTTATCATGTGTTATGTACTATTCAAGAGAAGATTATTATTGATCAGGTGTTCTGAATCCCATATTTAGTCTTATCAATGATCTTGTTATGTCCATTTCACTTTATGAACTAGATGGGCTGTTTTTGATTTTTTGAATGCTTTCTTAATGTTTTAAAAATGATTTAATTGCATTTTATTAAGTTTTGTGTTTGTGTGTATGTGTATATGTTTGAACACATGTGTATAAACTTGAGCATACACATATATTCCTGTGTGGGTCCAAGTATAATTTATTAAAGTCAGTTCTCTCTTTCACATTTGTAGTTCCTGAGGTTACATTCAGATTATTAAGCTTTCCGGTAGGTTCCTTTACCTGATAAACCATTGTTCAGGACAAATTTTCTCAATGATTGAATCCATTTGTTCACAATAGGGAAGTATGTCACAGACATACTACTTTTCCTCACAGGAAAGGTGAGAATTCATTTCACGTGATTAAGGTAGTATCTCACTGGTACTTCTCCACTATTGACTATTTGCCCCTTCCTGCTATTAATTATTTCAATAATTAAATTATTTTAGATTATATAAATATTCATTTTTTTAAAAAACAGTCTTTGTAAATTTTATTAACCTATATCCTATTTTCAAGTTCGTCTATATTTGTATATTCTAAATATGGGTTTCCATTTCTTCTGCATTGCTGTTTTATTTTCAGCTCATTCTAGTTACTTAGTCTATCAAACTCATCAGTATCCTAATTGTGATGTGAAAATTTACCCAGAATGTCCAGTGAAACACTCTTAAGATAATGTTACGTTCCATGGTTTTGAAAATTTTAATGTTTCTTGAGATAGTTATAATCTTTTTAATTGTGACCCTAGAATTTAATTAGAAGGTACTCTGCAGGCAATGGAAAGAAAAATCTATTCAGAAACTCACAAAAAAAAATCTTCAACCTACAATTTGTCCTGGCTGCCTGCAAAGTATGCTGGAGCACCAATCACACAGACTTTATGTGAGTAGTTAACCAATGTTTGGTTCAAGTTGAGGTCCACTTTGTTAGAGAAAAACCAATGTTCTACACTACCTTGAGAGTCAGGATCCAAAGAATGGATAATCCAGTGACCTAGAGTAGAACAAAACAGAACTGGGAGAAAATTAGTACATGGAATTTAATTTTCATAACTGGCAGAAAGTTAATTGTTTTCTCTTAACCAGATGGGTTCTTTCCTAAATGACCATATACTATTTTCAACCTCAGACAACAGTCAGTAAAAGGATCAGGTGACTCTTTTTAGCATGAGTATTTTTGCCTGATATTATTTCATCTTGTTTTTTTCATTTAGCCATTGTTTCTTGGAGGTCTGATTCTTCCTGTAGGAAGCAGGATTGGGTCTGGGGAATGGAGGAGGTGGAAGGAAGCTAGAAAAATTGGAGGCAAGAAAAACTGTGGTCAAGATGTACAATACAAGATAAGTATCTATTTTCATTTACAAGATAAGTATCTATTTTCAATGAAATTAAAACTAAAATAAAAGATTATAAATGGTTAATTACCACAAGCAATTCTTTTAATTCTTTTTAAAGGTAAAAAAAGGAATTATGGTATAGATATGAATACTTTGACTTGGAATTAATTTTCATTTATTTATACAAATTTAAGGTCTATTTTGTTATGTGTATATTTCTCCTCTTGTTTAGGTATTGTGTTTATATAGCTCATTAAAAATGTAATGTATAATTTAGGACAGATTATAGAGATTTACCTGTGACAGTCAAAACTTGGAGTTAAGTTAGTTAGGATTTCTAGATATGCAGAGATATATTTGAGATGAATAGGCATTCTTCAAACCTTTCAAACATATACAGAATATGGCATTTAAAATACTTTAGGGTTTTTTTTTTTTTCTCACAATGAGGCAAAACTGCTCCTGGTAACACCACCTGTGTCAGAATGGAAGATGAACATCAAAGAAATATGTTAAGGCATTTGCTTTCAATATGGCAAGAGTAGCCATTTGGACAAGATACTGCTCTTGTCTAGACTGTTTGACTATATGCTGTATAAACTGGACATGCAGGGCCCACAGAAAAGAGACTGCTGAAATAAAATGGACATTGCTACAGGATTCCTGATTCATGGAAGAGGCTGCAAAATAGTCTACAGAACACAGGGAAAAATGACTGACAAACTGCCCATACAGATGGACAGTTTTCTGCTTTGCTGAGGAGTCTGCCAGACACACTATGGCCTATGGGTTGAAGATGGAACCTTACAGAAGAATTTCGGGTGACTGACCAGGCAGTGAGTTGTCTGTGTCATTTCTAGAGTTTATATATTACCCTTCTGTGGTCTTTGAAGGAGTTGAAGACAGCTAGTTATGGTTATAGTTTTCCTTATTTAGGATTAAAGATAAGTTACATATAAGATTTTAGACTCACAAAGATAAGGTAGATAATGAAATATTTTCTTTAAATCTTGCTAAATGTTCATGGACTAAATATTGCTAACTGTGATTCTTATTTGATAACTGTTGTGTGATATATTTTGCTATGTTAATGTTAAAACCCTTCTTTTTATTTTAGATAGAAAAGAGGAGATGATGGGAGATGTTATTCTGTAAATATGTTTCTTGTATTGGTTAATGAATAAAGCATTGTTGGCCAATAGGAAAGCAAGGTATAGGAGGGACTAGGAGACTAGGAGGAAAGAGGAAGTAGTTGGGAGGAGTCAACATGTAGAGGCCAGAGAGAACAGAGGTCCGGACCCGCTCCCTGGTAAGATGAGACCACATGGAAATACTTAGATTAATAGAAATGGGTTAATAATTAATACAGAGCTAGCCAATAAGAAACTGGCCAACAGCATTACATCAAACAATAAACAAACAATCAAACAAAATAGATGGATATAATATTTTATCCATCATGTTTTTTTCCCCAGGGAAGTATAGGGTATTATATTTTTGCTGATGAATACTAGTTCATTGAAATCAAGAATTCCATTTTCACTGTTATATTTCAATGACAAACTTTTCGCTCCCTTGGAAATTCAGCTGTCTTGGATTCTACATATACAAGGGAACTAAGGAATATCAGAATTTTAGATATTCTATTGACTTTGTCCATTCATTATTTGTCTCCTTTTCTTCCTACTTGATTGTCACATATTAAAATAACATCGAATTCCAGTGTTAAAAGAAGCATAGTTTTGAAAAGTCATTTTTGTTTCTCCTCCTATCCTTGTATTCAGTTTTTGTGCACAACTTTTAATCAAAGAAATAAGAAATTATGCTTTTCTTCTTTACATTTGGTCTCAGCTAGAGGGCTGAGAATCAATGAGTTTCTTTTACATAAAAGATTGGTTTCTGCATACAAACTAAAAGAGATGCTGAAAATAGATCGCTCTGCTATTATATTGTTCAATCTTTTTTTATTCCATTTCCCATGATAGCTGGAATAAGAAGAGTATATACAGAACATTATTTCACATTTGTAGTGTTGGCAGAATTTCTATTGAAGTTATAGGTATTTGAAAAATCATTCTTTTGGATAAGTATATTTTAAGAGTGTGTACATAAAGATGGAAAGCACAGAGAAATTTTGGATACTATACGCGATTCTGTTTTCTTTAAATTATTTGATTGCTGAAAAAATAACAACTACTGATAAAAGAAATGCTGCTAGATTAATTTAATTTATATATTTTAAAAATGCTTTGACTCCAAAATTTAAGCCTAAGGACAAGTTACTGGGGAAAAGGATTTCTATTTTTGTTTCCACAGAAATGAAAAGCTGTGGATTCTTTCCAGATTTATGTGGTTTGATCAAGCCAGACCCCCTGAAACAGTGCCCCAGATGATCCAACATTCAAAGCCGTTGGGACAAAGCCTTGAAGACTACAGCTAAGATTTCTGTGTCTTCTTAGGAGCCCCATGACAGCGCCCCCTACCAGCAGGAAGTAGTTTGGAAAGAACGACGCCCAAATTCCCAAATATTGTTTATAAATGTTTATTTTCATTTAAATGGACTTGGTTATAACTGGTTAATGACACAAGCAATCTTTTTAAAGGTAAAAAGGGAATTATGGTATAGATATGAATACTTTGCTTTGGAATGGATTTTCTTTTATTGATACAATTTAAGGTAAATTTTGTGATATGTATATTTCTCCTCTTGTTTAGGTATTGTGTTTATATAGCTCATTGGAAAATGTAATGTATAATTTAGTACAGATTATAGGGAGTTGACTATGATAGTTAAAACTTGGAGTTAAGTTAGTTAGGATTTCTAGAAATGCAGAGATGTATTTGAGATAAATAGGCATTCTTCAAACCTTTCAAAGACCTACAGAATTTGGCATTTCAAATGGTTTAGGGTTTTTCTTGACAGAAAACTGCTCCTGGTAACACCACGTACAGAAGAAAGGAAGATGGACATCGAAGAAACACATTATGAAGTTTGCTTCTAATATGGCAAGACTAGCCATTTGGGCAAGGTATTGCTCTTCTGGATTGTTTTTACTTTATGTTGTAGAAACTGGACATGCAGGACCCCCAAAAAGGTGACTGCTGATGCAGGATGGACATTGCTACAGGATTCCTGCTTCATGGAAAAGGCAGCCAAACAGTCTACAGGACACAGAGAAAAGGGACTGACAAGCTGCCATTACAGGTGGACAGTTTAAAGTTGCTTGCCTTGTTGAGGAGTGTGGACACACACTATGGCCTATGGGCTGAAGATGGAACATTACAGAAGAACTTTGGGCAACTGACCAGGCAGTGCATTGTCTCTGTCATTTCTAGAGTTTATATATTACCCTTCTGTGGTCTTTGAAGGAGTTGAAGACAGATAGTTTTAGTTATAGTTTTCATTAGTTATTATTAAAGATAAGTTACATCTTTAATCTTATTATTAGACTCACAAAGATAGGATAGATGATATTTTTTTAAAGACTTACAAAATGTTAATGGAGTAAATATTGTTTACTGTGATTCTTATTTGATAACTGTTATATGCTATATTTTGCTATGTTAAGGTTAAACCCTTCTTTTAATTTTAGGCAGAAAAGAGGAGATGATGGGAGATGTTATTCTGTAAATATGTTTCTCATACTGGTTAATTAATAACGCACAGTTGGGCCAATGAGATAGCAAGATAGGCGGGGCTAGGAGACAAGGAGGAAAGAGGACATAGGAGGGAGGAGACAAGATGTAGACCTGGGAGGAAAGAAGACGCCAGCTGTGGCTTCCAGATATGATGACCACGTGGAAATACTTAGATAAGTAGAAATTAGTTAATCATTAAGACAGAGCTAGCCCATAAACAATAATGGTAACTGGCCAACAGGATTGTATCAAATACGGAGTCTCTGAGTGATATTTGGGGCTGGTGTGGCTGTGGGCCCAGAATGGCGGCAGGCAGGATGGCGCTGGTGGGAAAAACCTGCCGTAACATACTGGCTTTGTAATCTGGGTATCTAGTGATATTTTGACTGGCAGGAGCAATATTATGACATAGATAATTATTTTGATGTATTTGTTGGCCTCAATTTGAAATTTCACAGTTAAACAAATATTATGCATCAGGAGAATTGTTCACCAAACAATTTTACCTCATTTATAGCCTAGAGGATTTAGAATGGAAATAATAAAACTTCTTACTTTATGTACCAAAATTAAAAGATATCTCATATTACTATTTGCATTAATATTGAATTTTACTCTTCAGTTGCATACTTGCAGTGTCTTCTCTACCTCCTAGAATTGGCAAATAGCCTATTAGCATCTTTAATTATTATTGCACTTTTATTTATTTTATTATTATTACTGACAGTTATTTTTAATTTAAAATTTAATAATAGTGTAAAGTAGTTTATTTTATTTAATATTTGGACGTATTGATATCTTTATTGATTATATATATATATATATATATATATGTATATATATATATATATATATATATATCACTAATATACCTTGCAGTTAATTCTTTTGAAGTATTAAACATTACCAAATATTGTAGTTTCCAGCATGTTATGGGTGAAAACATGATTAGGACTCTCTGTGTGAGTTCTAGCAGTTGTGATCCTGTGAAACTCATGAATCTTAGTGTCTATCAAAACATGTAATAGACTTTGTACATCTTCTACAACATACACATCCTTATACTACTTAGAATTCTTCAGACCAGATGGGATCAATATTTGCAGTATGGTGCATTCTATTTTTGTGTATATAAAAAACCTGTATAATATGTATTTCTGCAATCAGTTTTAAAAGAATCTATTATGCAAGTAGAATAATACTGGTATTACATGCTAATTGGTACTGCTCAGTATCAAAAATCAGGCTTGTTCCACTACTTTTTCTGCTGGTGTCTGGAACAAGGGTACAAGGCAAAATTTTCCTGTAAGAGTTCATCTATAGCCTGGGCCTCCCAGGCTTCTTTCCATCTTGGCTCCTATAGCTGAAAAGTACAACTGTCAAGTCACTTATAGATTGCACAAGCATCATATGCCTTAGTTCTGTCAATAGAAGTGTAATTTTGTATTGTATTCCTGTTTTCCATCAGTTATGTATACTCAAGAAAATCTGACACACCAGGCCTGCTTTATGTTAATAACACGATATCATCTCCAATCTTGCTTATTTGTCCTAGTTCTTTCCCAGTTTGAATTCCCCAGACATTCAATTAATAGGAATTATTAAGTTTCCTGAAATTTTCTTCTCTTTAAGAGAACCCCCATATATTCTTTTCTAAGGGGAACATAACCATTAAATCTATCCAGGACAAGTGATCACAGTTTATTTTAAATATTACTAGATCAAATCATTGCTATCTTTTCTGAGTTCTAACAAAACTAGATACATCTTACTATTCTCAGTGATCTTGTATGTTCGTTAGCCCTGACCTCATCTACCAGAGTAATTCCAATATGGACTATTGTCTTCTTTGGCCAGACATTTGATGTGCTTTCTTCTTGTGTCTTTCACTACTCTCCCACAACTGTCTCCATTTCCAGCCTCTATGAGCGCTTTTGAAATTGAGAATCAAGACATACTCACACAGTGGAAGGAAATTTCTATCTGAAATTGATTTAAGAAGAATTACAGTTATGTTATTTTGAAAATTAATAAATTAATAAATATAATGATTAAATGCACATCTATTTTGATTAAATAATGCAGTCATGAAAATGAATTTTCGAAACTTTTGAAAGCAATACCTGATAATATGGATCTAATATTATATTAAAACAACTATAAAGTGATTAATGTTTATAATTGAGGAAATTGAACATCTGGATATGAAGATAAAGAAACACCTCTTTCTAAAATAAGTGACAAAAAATACTAAACAAGTAAAATACAATTTCTTGCTATGTCCTTCACTTTATAACACATTATGAAAATTTACATACAAAATGAAGAAAGTGCAAAAGTTTTTATGATGCTAACATAGATTGGTTCTTTAGGGACCATGATTTAATCTGAAGTAAAACTCTTTTGATTTAACTTAGCAGTTGATATGGAAAGATTAATAGTATTATGGAAGTATTCATATCAGCAGAAAAATATTGAGACTAAATGAGACATGGTCCTTCATTCCCCCCTCAATGATTTCTGCTCATCTCTCTACTGTTGATGGCTGCATTATAGCACCCTGATGCCCTGCAAGAATTAGCAAATAAAGTCAGAAATTTTTGTAAAACTGTATTTTAGATATGAAGTTACATTTATTTTGTCAATTGAAGTTTATTATAGTAAAAGTTATACTTACAATTTTGATTCATCTGGTCATCATTTTGTTTTAAAGCTAGTTAGGCTTCTCTGTTATACATTTCATATATTAACAGTGTCATTAAAAAACACATTTAAATGAATATTTCTAATGACCTTTGTTAGTTTACCTGCTATCACGTTTAAAACAACAAGACAAAACAAATTGAGGCATTATGGCTCATGCCATAATCTCATTGTAGGAACCTAAGGCAGCAATATTATCTTGAATTCAAGGTCAGCCTATTGCAGAATTTGAGATCCTATCCTATCCTAAAAGACCATAAGCAGATAAGTGTATAAAGAGTACCATAGAAACACTCTATTTTGTTTCTGTGGAAACAATTGGGCTGTTAAAGATTCTAAGAGAGATAATGCAAATAATCATCAAATTTATAATTTTGTAGTTGTTATACTCAGATAAAAGTGTGAAATGCATTTAACTGGATACCTAAAAGTTTTCTTTAGAAATTTTCTTCTCTCAGCTTTGTTAATTATATATGACACTTGTGCCTTTGTATGTATTTGACATAGGCTAATACAGAATCAATTTTGATTTACTTTACAATTTGAATTTTACTACTAAAGTAGGAAAACAGTTGGGTATATGCAGCCACATGTATGTACACACAGCCACATTTTGAACCTGATTAGGCATCCAATAATTATTCCTTATTTATTGACTCAGAATGATGAATAAAAGAAAAAATTCAAAATTTCCCACAATAATGATTAATACGTGTAAAAAGAGATTCATTTTATTTATACCTATTTTTTATTGAACTCACATTTGAGGTATAATACTTCAGTTATATTTTCTCACCTTCTGCTAAGAACTGCATCATTTTTTTCTGAAATTGTTTTACTCTATCATAAACTGTGGGGCAAAAAAGATGTAAGAATCATGAATTTGTGGTGATAATTTTTGAATCCCACTTCAAATAGTAAAAATAATAACACAAAACATAATTGACACTTCATATGTATGCAGAAAAACTTCTGACATGGCAAGTACCACTCAGTGACCTGGAGAAGCACCCATCCTAAGAACACTCAGATGTACTTCCTGCATATTGTGAATTAATAGACCCCAGAGAAAAAAGGAGGTAAGTGTTAGGCTCCCAGTGTGGCAGAAAGGATGAAGATTGCAAAGCACTTGTCAGTTCTCTGGAAACACTGTCTTAGCCATAAATCACAAATTCTCTGCATCGATCAGCTTAACTTGAAAAACTATATTTCTCACAACAAAAGAGCCAAGTTATTACTTTTCTTTTGCAATTACTAGTGACCTCTATTTTGTCCCCTCTAAGAGCTATCTTTTTACTGGCAATTTGGGAGCCATTGTTAGTGCTACCCACTCTGAGGATGCACTTCACAGCTCAAGTCTAGATGACACCTGAGAAGCTCCAATTTTAGCACTGTGATTCATATATCTCGCAATATTAAGTGAGCACTCAATTGAGCTCAAAACTAAGAGTTTCAGCTGCTGTCTTCAGCCTAGCTTTTAAGTCAGATACTTGAGCTTTCAGTTGCAGAACTGTCAAGAATCTTACTGAGACCTGATACCAAATCAATTTGATATTACTACTATCAACTCAAACTCATGGCATAAATGTCAACATCTTTTCTGGTCCATCTATATTTGAGAGTTTTGTTAAGTTCTATTATATTATTCACTGTGTCTCTATTGAAGTTTCAATTGAGGACATAATCCATCAAATAAAATGTGTAATTCTCTTGGAATTAATATTTTAAATAATTTTTTTCTTTGAGCTTATAATTACATCATTTGTACTTCCCTTCCTTCAAACTCTCTCATCTATGCCTCTCCTTAATATTTTTTAAGTTCATGGCATCTTTTCATTAATTGTTGGAAAAATACATACATGCACATAAAATTTACTTATCTAAAATTCACGTGCATGCAATTATAAATTTCTTAAACACATAAGTACAACCTGCACAGTATGTCTAATGGTACTGTGGTTTAAGGACTGATGGTATTGGATAACCAGTTGACATGTTGTTCCCTGAAGAAAACTATTTTCCTATATCACCCATTCCTGATTTGCTTGTAGTTCTTTATCTGTGAGGTAACTAGAGCAGTAATGAGGCACTCATGCAGGTCTTTAGATTGTAGTCTATTCCTCTGTGACAGTAGTTTGCATTCTTGACTACAAGGCTATCTCCTCTAACGCTATAAACAGGATATATTTTAAATACACTGCTCAGAATTTTATTTTTAGCTTACAAGTTTATGATCAGAAGAAAAATAATTTGGTTATGATAGGATTGTCTGGATATTAAAATATCCCTTAGAAATGAGTCCTCTTCTATTACTGCTGTGGCAAATAATTTAAACAAGTTTTTGTTTCTTCATGATTATCAAACTTTTATCAGAAGGAAAGCTTTAAAAAAAGATGTACGAAATGCCCCAGATAGTAAGGAGGACTATACTGATTTTTTGGTTTGTTTTAAAGAAAGAAACCCCATATTTGGTACATACAGCCTCATAAACTGGATAAACAATACTGTTAGAGATAGAAGATAATGACTGAGAAAATTCAATGGCATAACAATGATATTTGAATTCTCAGGGACATCTTAGATCATACCATCTTGTAGTTCTGAACACAGAAACCCATTGATGTAAGGTGTTTTAGATCAAAGAGCTACAGAAGAAACTAAGAGCCCTTCATATCATATGGAGATATACTAAATATTACTGAATAAAACAAAGTCATTTTGACAACTTCATATATCTAAATGGCCAAAAACCATGTTATGTGTGAATAATAAAACAGGAAAGATGTCCTGGCATCTAAGGATTGATAAAATATCAAAAAAGGTAATAAAATGTACCAATGGTCTGTCACATAATAATATATGACTATCTGTGAGAATGAAATTCAAGACTTTACATATATAGAAACATATGGCCATGACTGGTAATCAGTAATTCCATCCATCTAGCAGTTCTTATCAATTTCTTTTGTTCCAATACTGTCTGTGGCATACATAGTTCAGTCAGAAAAAAAGCTGTTGTCTGATAGCCAAGCTCTGTTCACCCAACCAAGGAGGCTGCAGAGCTTTCATGGCACTTTGTCTCTCTTTGTCCATAATTAAGATAATTGCACAGTGATTGCCAACTCTGTAACATATTGAATCCCTTGTTCTTAAATGACATAGATCCATTGATTTAACCTATGTTAGGCATACAATTTTATCATTGTCAATTTAAAAATTATGTTCATAGTTTCATAAAGTATCTTAATGACCACTTTGAAAGATTTATATGCTTTATTTTTTTTTGGAACCTCTTGTCTGAAAATTAACAAAAATAATATAGTGGAGCCATGGGGGCTGTTAGGGATTTTAAGGATATCACTATAAAATGGTAATTACTAGTTTAAACACTCATTTACTCTAATGAAATAGAGCCCTCCATTTATCTCCAATTTTCAACTGTGAAATATATGTGTATTTCTTAAGCAGCAAAGTATTGACCATACCTGTTAGGATTTTATATAAACATATTAAAGTAGACACTTGAGGAAAAGTATTTGAGTTCCCAAAATCAATGATGTTATATTCTGAGCAGCACACATGAAAGAATAATATCCCCTTTATTATTTCATCTCCCAATGAGCTTGGTAATGGAGACAATGGAGAGGACACTAATGAATGGTAGAGTTGTGAAACCGAAATGAGAAACTGAAACTAAGTCTCAGTGTAAAATGCAGAATAATAATACCTTAGCAAACTCTAGGACTGTTGTCCCTGTGCAGCAATCAGAGACTTAAAAAAAGATTTTTCCTCTTTAAAACTTAATGATATTTCAAACAATAAAGTTACTCTGAATGAAATGTACACTACCATATAATGAATTTAACTAGAAATTCTCCTGTGGGATTGCCCATGGGAAATTTGTACACATGCTAAACTCACTTGTGTGACAACCACCTGATTTGTATGCAAATGCTACTCAAATATTATACATAATTAATATATTTTCTCCATTGTCTTACATCAATACAATTTGACCTACAGATTTATGAAATGATAACTTTCTATTACTTTGACTAGCATAATTACTATATTTTTATGAAACTTTATTATTATATAAGGAAATGATGCATTTAAAGTTACAGAAAAGTACATTTGAGGATGAAATGATTATTTTCTATCCTTTGTAGACATTCAAAGCTTGTAGAGTATTTCATAACATTATAAACAAAAATCCTCAGGAAAATGTATTATTTATTTTTATTATTATATAATGTATCACTATTTTATTAGTCAGTTAAGAAGTGAATAGTTTTCAATATTTTAAAAATTTTATGACTGTTTATTACTTAAATCATTCACTCATTCACTGTATTTCTAAAGTATGCTGGAAACATCACATATCACATGCTGTTTAGAGAACAAGTATATGTTTCTGTGTGTTTGTCTAGAATCATTACCCCATTCTGCCTAACTGCTTAGTTTTCACTCAAAACAAGTTGAATAACTTCTCTAAATATTAAAATGGCAAAGAATAGTGCTAAGAATCTCTGCCCTCAAGTAGGTGAGTACTTTAAATGAGGACAAATAGTAGAGAACCCTATATATCACTGCAATTACAAACAAACAAGCAAAAAATACATTGCCCAATAAAATTTATAAATGATTTCAAGATCTCTAAGGTCGGTTGTCAAAGAAGTCGGCTTGATGCAGGTTCACTAACCTGAAGGTATTTTATTAGGATTGCTACCACTTCCCATCAGGAGAACATATGCTGCAGTGAAACTCCATTATCCTAAAATAACAGCAACAAATGAAAAAGAAGGGATGGCTGGATATCTTTGTTTACTCTGATTCCTTTCCCAACAGTGGTTTCAAATAGTTCAGGCATCAGTAAGTACTATCCTAAATCATAATGAAATATTCTAAAACAGTAAAGGGAGGTCTAGGGTATTTTGATTTTGTAACAGAGAAAACCTACATATGCCTACTCTGGGAGATATTTTAACTCTAGGAACCAGAGAAAATAGGGGCACAAAAACATGTGGGAAAACCACAGGCAGGGGGATTTCCCATTACATAAATTTTGTTTCTACTGTATGAAAAGCAACTCCATAGAAGTACCCAAAATTAATAGTGAAACCCAAGTTTAATGAAAAAGTTAATTTAAAAAGAAAAAATGGCTAGAAAACAGCAAAGAAAATTGTGCATGAAAAAAATGTTAGTTTAGAATTTACCTAAAATCAAATATATGATACCAGTGGTAGTTTAAATTTCCTCTGTCATAAGATAATAGTTCATTGAGAATTTTCACTAGTATACTATAAGAAGTAGATTGGAACAGACGTGCTTAGATTACCTTCTGAAAAATACTGAATCAGACAGTGAGGCCCAGAAATATCTTAGTCCCTTTAGAGAAGTGGGCCATTGCCCTGGAAAATAGCCTCTCTCTCTTGGTAGATTAGTTCTGTGCTAACCACCCTCATCACCCTTGGTGCACACATAACAAGTATGCAACTCTATGCAGACAGAGCCAATGTTCTATATATCAGCACAAAATGAGTACAGACATCATTGGCAGAAAACAGGCCTACAAAATTCTACTCTGGCTGAGGATAAAATAGCTTATAATATGTTGTGTGATGCACACCCTCAACTATGGATTAGATGGAAAATGGCTGGAACTCAGAAGAATCTGCCAAGTAGAGAGAGCCAAACTGGAAGGTGGATCCCATCAGGGAGTTGAAGATGCAACTGGAACTCAGTATGCTTGGGTCAGAACAGATTCCAAGTTTTCCCATCTGAAGTTGTAAGCAACAGATTGACTATAAACAGGTAAAAGTTCTCAAATTATCACTAAAAAATCAGAATTTAATAGCAGCTACACTGTGAATGTGTTACCTGAACCCAACAAAAAATCTTGGCAGGATCACACATAAAGATACGAACCTGTAGTTGAAGGTGATCAAATAAGCAATACTCAGAGAAAGTTCCTAATTCAAACTTTTATCTCATCTTCTAACTTTTCCCAGGCCATCTTTTGGAATTCCAAATAAAATCCATGGGAACTGGTAATCAGTATTTCAAAGTCCATGCACACAATACTCAAATGCAAAGGATAAGTGAAAAGGAAGACAGGATTCAGGGAGTGATTTGGTTTATAGACAACTAAAAGAGTCTCTATTCTCCTCAAACTATTTCAAATAGAAATCCCAAGCTTCTGCTGTCAATTACTCCATGATGTTTTTGTTTGTTTGTTTGTTGGTTTTTGTTTTGCTTTTTATTTTATCTCATGGTGGCATCAACAGACACACATGCTGTGGATATGCCAAGACACTTAAAGAAGTATATAGAAGATTGCTGTAGTGTAATCTTGTTATACTAGATTTGGGAATATTTTAGAGAAAATAAGAGAGACAAGCAGATTTATCTTTGTTAACTACTTGGCCAAGCATTTTCTTACTAAGGAGCCTCAGAATGGGAAAACTGTGTGGGTATGTAGCTAACTGGGTAGATGCATCACTGAATGGAATACTGGAAGAATAGATATACAGAATTTGAATATACATATATTAATTGTTATATTTTTATTATAACTCCTCATGCTAAGATCCTTCAAAAGGACTTTAACAGTATTCACACAGACAGTGATAAAATACTGAAAGTCTCTGTCGTGCCATTTGGTCATGATGGCGATTTTAAGATATTTCAGGATAAATAGAAAGTTGCAGAGATTGACTCAGTCTTTATTCACTTACAGCTTTGGTTTTTAATTGTGTTAGTTCATGGGAATACTGGCTGTGAGAAAGAAAACATGAGAGTGCATTAACAAGAAAGCAAAAAGTAAGAATGCATGAATTGCTTTGGCAAAAATGAAAGTTGTCCAAAACTTTCATTTTTGCCAAAGCACAGTTAGCTTAAGTTAAGTAATAAAGTTGCTAGGAGTTGAGTGTTATTAAATAATATATTGAAGGTATAACAAGGGAAACAATAAATAGAGACTCATTCAGCAAGTTGGTCAGCAAAACTCTCTTTGTAAAACAGATATTTAAACGGTCTTAATAAAATGAAATAACTTATGAGTAGATGAGACTGGGGAAAATATGACAAAATATGAAAGGACAAATTCTCAAACATGGAAGATCTTGTATCACAAAGAAACCTAAAAATATATCAACTCTCATTTGGGAGTCAATTAAAATATGTGAGGTATTATATCAGATATTCATATGTACTTCCAATCAAAATTTCACTGTGGTTTTCTTTACTGCAATTCTATAAGTATGGGTCTTATCGTTGTATACACTGACATTGAAAAGTGTTAAGACACTTCACCAAAGTGGTGCAGTTACTAAATAGTTGAGTTAAATGCAGGTCAACCTGACCCTGAGCCCATAAAGAATAGATTCTTCAAAAGCAATAATTTCTCACTAATTGTTACTCTGAACAAAATAATGTAATTAATGGAACATAAGAATAAGTCCAAAAATAGGAAATAATTGTTCAAACTAAGGAACAGCTTGATTTAAAGTAACAAAGAGGTCACCATGCACCAAGGGAAATTAATGAAAAACATAAAGCCCTAAGACATAATTCAGATAAATTCCTGTTGTAAACTTTGAAGAAAACATGAACTGGATAATTCTTTTTTATATATTCAAAGAAAAATGAATTTGCTAAATTGTCAGGATTCTTTACACTACAAACCTCCAAAAAATGTTGACACACTTTCTCAACTAACTAAGTTAACAATTGTAATGTCAGCATGTGGTGAGATTAGAAGACTGTATGTTGCATCTCTATGTATATCACTGTGTTTCCAGTAACAAT
Organism: Cricetiscus sungorus; assembly: GCA_030556225.1. NCBI lineage: Eukaryota > Metazoa > Chordata > Mammalia > Rodentia > Cricetidae > Cricetiscus > Cricetiscus sungorus. Next base: position 30,939,932 of record JANBXA010000651.1, on the reverse strand, counting down.
GTCTCATTTCAGCTAGTGAGCATTGAAAGTCAACGTAATCTGTACTAAGAAGGGGAACGACATTCAAGGCAACTTGGTTGTCTGTAGTTGGCCAGCGGAATGGTCATCACATATGTATTTTGAGAAATGTAATTGCTGTTATGTGAGAACATCTCCCCACTGTTTGCTATGTGTGTTATTTAATTTTTAATTTTATACTTTTTAGTTTCAGCATATAACTGTACATTTAGTAAAATGAAGATTAATGAGCCCTAAAAGTCAAGAAACTTATTCTTAGTGAATCTCTGACAGTACTCATGGGGCTAACAGTCCTCAGACCTAGAGAAAAATGAAATAACATTATTCTTCTAAAGGACGATAACAATAAAATGACATTCTGCCATACCCATACACCAGTATATTTTGAAATCATGATCAGAGAAGTTTTACTTCCTGTTGTAGATGGGAACTAATGCAGAGACCCACACCAGGACAATTTGCAGATAGTGAGAGTCTTGGATTACTATGTCCTAAGTGAAATTTCTTTATCAAGCCATTCCATTTATTCACTGAGAGACCTATGGAAAAGAGGAATAAAAAGCACGTAAAACCAGAAGAATGGGAGACATCAATGAAACAGGCCTTTCTAGAGGGAAAAAGACTGGTATATGTACTCACCAGATTGTGACAGGAACTGCTCAGGTTCAATTCACACAGGGTGCTAGCACTAACAAAAGTAATTTGAAGTCCCCATCCATAACCCAGCAGCCTTTCCAATAATTACCACTTGCAAAAAACAAACAAAAAACAAAACCAAAACACACACACACACACACACACACACACACACACACACACACACACACACAAAAACCCTCAAACATCTGTTTTCTCCAATAGAGTCTCATTGAGTATATGATGGGAGATGTTATTCTGTAAATATGTTTCTCATACAGGTTAATGAATAAAGCACTATTGGCCAATAAAAAAACAAGATAGGCAGGGCTAGGAGTCAAGGAGGAAAGAAAAAGGAGCAAAAGGCAGGAGAGAACAGAGGTCCGGGCTGTTCTCTGGTAAGATGAGCCACGTGGGAATACTTAGTAATAGTAATGGGTTAATCATTAAGGTAAAACTAGCTGATAGGAAAAAAGTAACAGGCCAACAACATTATATAAATACAGGGTCTCTGTATGATACTTGGGGGCTGGCGTGGTGGCGGGACCGACCATCAGGAGAAAGGTACTCTTAACAAGTATACAAACCCTCAAGGGAAGCCCCATGTCCAGGAATACATGGCCATCATAAAACTAACCCAATGGTACATTTTTATGATAATATTTTTTATTTAAATTTGCAACAAGCTTGTTTTACATTTCAATCCCTGTTCCCTCACCCTCCCTGTCTCCCCTGTCCCTTTCCAAACCCCCATCACATCCCCTTTTTTTTTCCCCTGGGAGGGTGAGGCCTTCCATGGGAGATGTTCAATGTCTGTCATATTATTTGGAGCAGGGCCCAGGCCCCACCCCTTGTGTCTAAGCTCAGAGAGTATCTATCTACGTGGAATGTGCTCCCAATGTCCATTCCTATACTAGGGATAAATACTGATGCGCTACCAGAGACCCCCATTCTGACTAATCCTCCCAACTAACACCACATTTGGGAAATCTGGGTCAGTCCTATGCTGGTTTCCCAGCTTTCAGACTGGAGTCCATTGGCTTCCCCTTGTTCAGGTCAGCAGTTGCTGTGGGTTTCTCCAGCCTGGTCTTGACCCCTTTGCTCATCACTCCACCCTGTCTGCAACTGGATTCCAGGAGTTCGGCCCAGTTTTAGCTGTGGGTGTCTGCTTCTGCTTTTATCAGCTACAGGATGAAGACTCTAGGATGGCATATAAGGTAGTCATCAATTTCATTATTGAGGAAGGGCATTTAAGGTAGCCTCTCCACTACTGCTTAGATTGTTAATTGGGGTCATTCTTGTAGACCTCTGGACAATTCCCGATTGCCATATTTCTATTTAATCCTATAATGGTTCCCTCTATTATAGTATCTTTTATCTTGCTCTCCTCATGTTATTTTTGAAAACACTTTAGCTCCTAGTTTGTTAGTTTTCAGCCTGTAGATCATGACCTCTTTTGGGAAACCTCTGTCTCTAAAAGTTTTTACATTACGTTTCAAAAGTTATTATTTAACAATAAAAATAATTTTATGCTTGGGGTCACCACAACATGATGAACTGTTTTAAAGGATAACAACATTAATAAGGCTAAGAAACACTATGTCATATTGCTATATTTGGACAGTTAATATCTTACTTGTCTTTGTATATTTATTATGGTTTCCAAGTTTCTGTTTCTATGGAGTGTCCATGCATGTACATGTGCGTGCCTGCATGCATGTGTTCTTGCATGTGTGTGTGTGTGTTTCTTTGTGTGTGTGTGTGTGTGTGTGTGTGTGTGTGTGTGTGTATTGTGTCTGAGAGAGAGAGAGAGAGAGAGAGAGAGAGAGAGAGAGTGTGAGAGTGCAAGGGATAGATGTTTGTGTATTTGCTTGTTTTGCTTTGTTTTGTTAATAGACTATTTGAGTTTTATTTCTAAAGAGAATGAGAAAGTGAATGCTGGAAGAGGTGTGGAGGATCTGGGAAGAGATGAGGGAAGGAGAAACTAAGATGAGAATATACTGTATGAAAATAAAAATATCATCTATAAACAAAGAAAACTATCACTGGAAAATAAAATATTAGCAGCATGTGAGTTTTAATACTAAACATTGGGAACATTTTAATAAATGTTAACAACATAGGGAAATCATTGACAAGTATTTGACAATCGAATTTAAAATATTTGATACTATAAACCCAATAAACATTAAGCAACACAACACTGACACAGCTGGTTGCATATATATATCAATAATAAAGGACAAAATACCATAATTTTTTTAACAGTTCTGTAATTTGCAAGGAAAGTTGGATAATTACATGCATTTTCCTCACAAAATTTTCATGAATGATACAAATTAGTTCAAATATTTTGTCATTTATCTAAAAACTCCTTATGAATTTCATAATCACTTAGATTTTCCTTCTATGTTATTTTATAGAATGTTTATAGGTTATTTTTACACTTAGGATATCATTAGAGAAAGCCACAATCTGATTTAAATCATATTTGAAATTGTAAGTCCTATAAACATTAAGAGTCTCATGTTCTACTGAATGAGCTAGTAGGGTCTTACCTACAAACTATAAGGAAGACTACAGTGACTTAGCTGCTTGCCTTTAGCTAATATTGATTAGCTTGTATATATGTAACAATAACTAATTGTGGCTTTCTCTAGTGATATCAATTATGTTGATAATGGACTTGAGTATCATTCACATATGAGTGATATTTAACTGTGATTAGAATTTATAATTGCTTAGGAAATTGTCATAGTAGGTTTTCATCTGAGATCTTTGACACCACTAACAAATGATTGGCTAAATTTAGAGCACTGTGCATGACTTCCCTCTATTTTTTTTTTTATAAGGGTTTAAGTTCATTTGGCTATTGGTTACCACAAATATATGAGGGTCACTGTAGCACCTCTACTGATATACGGCTATGCTGAAAATTTTTGTGGTCCATACGCATCAAGACTAGGTAGGACTATTGAATGATTTCCTCTCTTGATCAATATTGTGAAAGCAAGTGTTTAAGTAGGTGGCTCTGGCACCCTGTACAGCTAGGTACCTCGAAGTCCTGAGTCTATTATTGTATGTTTAGTCTTCAGCAATAGGGGCTCACATTTACCTTATAGCCTATATTATTTGAAAAGTTTCTTGGACACCCCTTGTCAACAATTTAAAAGTAGGTTTCTCCCAACTGGCACTTGGTTTTTGTTAGATAGTTTATGCTTTTACAACCCCAAGTGGCACAATTTTATTTAGGGTGTGTGTGTGTGTGTGTGTGTGTGTGTGTGTGTGTGTGTGTGTGTGTGTGTCCTTATCTGTCTTGTCTGTTGTAGAGAGCTGTGAAGAGCCGCACCTTAAAGATGGCGCTGGCTTCTGCCTTCCACCTCCCCAATGGTGAGTGCTCTATGGCATAAACAAGTCTTTATTTGGTTAAGCCTGTTCAGTCTGTTTGCTTCCGAGTTACAGTAGCCTATCTGCAGAGTCCATGTTGCTCACTGGGGTTGGTCAGCACAAGGGGATTTAAGCCTGTGCCAGCTTTCAACGGGGTTAGAAGAAGCATGTTCATAGATCCTGATTAAAACTGCATGAAGATCTTCCCGGAGTCGAGTCTTCCTTGCTGGTCGAGGTTAGGCGTGTTACAATCTGTATTATATTAAACTTTAAAAAATTACAAAATAATGTGGTTTCTTGTAGTTTATTCAAAATCCTTAGTTTAATTTACCCCAACTTCCCCTTTTCTGCATTGATATATCTCTGTCTATTTCTCCTCTCACATCATCTCTTTCCTTAAAAACATAATTTTAGTATAATAATAACACCCACACAAAATCCCAATTAAAGTGTAATCAATAAATGCCTATCTATCCTTCCCAAAACTCTCAAGAATATTAAATAAGAGAAGTGTGGGAAACTCACAGCTAAAAATAACCTAAAGAAACAGGATAATTAATATAATCCCCCCCACACACAAACACAGACTGATTGCTGGGAAAACAGCATTGGACTGACTCAGAACCCCTGAACAAGGGTGTCTGTTAGAAGGCCTGGCCAGAGTAAGGGACCTCTGACAGTGGAACCAGGTTGTATCCGTGGTGCACAAAAGGATTTTGGGAACACATTCCCCATGGAGGGATACTCCCTTAACCTACACACAGGAGAGAAGGCCTAGACCGTACTCCAAATGACTCTACAGATTTTGATGATTCCTCCTAGAAGGCCTCTCATCCTTCCTGTGAAGTGGGTGAGGAATGGGATGGAACAGGGATTGCGGTTGAGGATGGTGGGATGCATGAGAGGGAGGGAAGAGGGATGGAGGGAGGGAAGGAGGGAGGTAGGGAGAGACAAAGAGAGAGGGATCTGGGATCAATATGTAAGAATGTTAAATATATATTTAAGTAATAAAGAGTGTAAAAGCTGAAAACTTAATTCTCCAAATTAAGAAACTTTCAGCATCAAACTGGTGAGTTTGTGGGAAATTCCACACACTACCTTAGGAGATGAATTAAAAAAAAAAAAGCATGTAATAATATTGTATAAGTTAACAGCAGGCTATATGTACATAAACTAAAATATTTTATTTTTCTTTAAGTGTAGACTTTATCCTCAATATCATTTATGATACACAGAAGCTAATATTATAAAATGAAGGAAAATTGTAAATGCCAAATCTTACTGACTCTAAAGCTTTCAGACACAGGCTACATAACTGGCATCATTACCTCTCACATAAGATGACTGATTATGAAATATATTAATTGAGCAATATAAATTATTTATTGTAAAATCAAATAATTTTATTATATTTTGGCATTTAGAGATACATAAAAATTCACATTCTAAGCCTATTTTAATTCAATGTTCTTTTTCCTAGTGCAACAAGCATTGCAGATAGGCTATTCTGATACCTGTCTTAGTGGAATCCCTCTCCCAATTTTGGGCTATGTAATAGCAGTCACTTTATGTAATCACTTCTTTAAACATTGCTTTGCCATGAACAGGGGTGATTAAAAGAGACATGTTGTTTGTTATTTTCTGAATACTGTTTAACTAAACAAAGATATTACAAAACTGTTAGCATTTGTAAATTCAAAGGATGGTAGATTTGTTGGACTTGTTTTGGGAGGACCTCTGAAGTTTAATAGATCATTTCAGTATTTACCTGATTAGACCGATCAAATTCCTACTCACTTGGGTCTCACAGCTTGATTTTTAAGCCTTTATCTTAAAATGAAAGATTAGAAGACAATAAAGTTAGTGTGACTGGGTCTATTGCCATTGATAATTTAATCTTTACCATGAAGAACAGCATAAGAGTTGACACTGTATAATACAAAGTATTAATAACTGTGAATTAAGTAAGGAGAAAAACTCCTTACATCTGCTTTTTAAATGTTAATAACATATCATGAGCATATGTGAAAGTGAACTCTAGGAATAATTGGAACACATTAAACCTTGAACACAAGCAGGCTTGTTAGTGACAGATCATGCACAGACTGTTCATTATAATGTTCTTTGTTCATTTTTTATTTGTTAATCAGTCTAGGGTGATTTGAACAGAGGATTCTAAGAATAAGAATGATGTGTGTATTCAAAATTGCTGATTATTCTTATTAATGCTGAAATAAACAAAATAAATTATAATACATTATTATGAATAAAATTCACATTATTGGTCTGTTATTTTAACTATATTAAATCAGAAATCTTTTTACATCTATGTTATTCTGGATATTAAAATATTAATCATGCCTGCTATAATTATTTTATCATTATTTCTGCAAATTGTGTTCTTTTAGTAGGACATTTTATGGAAGGATGTATTTAAAATAATTACATAGTTACTGTCTCTTCATGTGTATGTGTGCGTAATTTCTGATAGTACAAATAAAGAACTCCATGTTTTCTTAATATTTTTTTTTACTGATTTTGTAACATGATTGTGTATAAATTATCAGATTATTGTCAATAGTGGCATGTTTCCTTTATGAAAATATTTGATGGAGGAAATTGACATGGTCAAAACAGGAAAATATCAAGAACTAATAAAAATTCATGAAACATTTAAAAGGTATAATGTGAAACACACTGTTCTATGAAAATGTAAAAGCTGGTTTTAAGTGACATAAACATGTAAGCAATTTTCTAATTGCCTGTAACATGTTCTTCATTATTAATAACCACCAATGCTAAGTATAGATAAGCTGCATAAAATGATATATTGTTTTAGAGTCAAAGATTATTTAATAACTTTGATTTAAAATAAAAATAACATATTATTAAGGCTAACCTTAGTTGTTAACTTGAAATACCTGAAGACAGGGAACATTAATTAAAAATCTGCCACCATGAGATTAGCCTAAAAGCACATCTTTGGCGGAATTTTATGGGATGTTATTTAATGTAGCAGGGCCTATCTTACTCTGGGTAGGCACTGCATTCATCCCTGATCACTTCAGCTGGGCTATGTAACAAACGCTGAATCTTTGCTTGACAGCAAACTAGGACACAGAGTTTTGTGGTTTCTGGATCTAGTCCTGCCCTTTGGAAGATCCTGACTACTTGAGTTCATGCTCTAATTTTACTGTAATCTGTAAGAGAAAACATTTCCTACCCCCTAAAGAGTATAGTTACTTACTCTGTGTTACTAAGTATCTTCAATAATAAATTCCTTTAAAATAATGTAAAACAATCATATGAGAATTTCCATACAGATGTTAGATTCAGAAAATTTCATAAAATGATCAGACATTTCAAGATTAATTAAATGGATTTTTATATCTTCCTGTATTGCATTGGTATGAGGGTTTTACTGTAGGTTGTGCTTTGTTTTCATGTGTAAATGATGGGTATGTTAGTAAATCAGCAATATCAGTGATGGATTAATCTATTACAAAAGTTCACTAGAATCACAACATCTTATTGGTGATAGTTCATTATATATATATATATATATATCATACATATATATATGATTTTGTACCTTTGAGTGACCAAAGCCATATTAGTAAATCTTCAAATAATGGGTATTCTCATATTGATTTCATGTATTTAGTAGCCTTTATTTTTTTTTAGTCTATGGGTCATTAGAAAGCCATATTAGAAACTTTAAATGGACCCCTGCATGAGATCCATATTCTAGGCTGTAACTTTGAAAGACTTCTGCTTTACTAGAAGATGGGCCCAATCTGGCTACCCCAGATTAAATGACTCTCACTGCCATCTGACACTCTTTAAAGTCTGCTTAACAATTCCAAAATGTGCTCCCTCCCCTGGGCCCAATATTCTGGTCAAAAACTCAGAAGAAACTTAAGGTTTCCCAGAGGCCCAGGATAGATCTAGAAACACCATCCCAGGCAGAAAATTACTGATACACTTACAGACGATGCTGTAGTAGGAATCCTAGAGACCAAGCGGGTACCCAGAAGCTAGAAGACAAGACAGGAACTTGGAACTGCAGAGGAAATGTTGATACCCAAAACTCCACAGGTTTTGCATGCCTCCAAATCCCAATGGAGACACTACTAGGCCTGAAGATTCACCAGTCACCAGAGCCTTGTCCACTTAGGCCAGAAGACTAGAAAGGAAGCAGGAACTAAGGAAAAACACACCCACAAAGATAAATTTAAGAATAAACACCTAAACGTAGAATCATACTAAACCCAGATGCCTAAACTTCAGTGTTAAGAGCATAATAGTCAATAGCAGAAAGAACAATATGGCCCAACGAGAACTCAGCTATCCTGTGACATCAAGACCAGAAAAACCCAATGCAGTTAAAGCATAAGAAAATGTTCTTAAAAATAACTTTATGAAGAGAACAGAAGTCCTTAAGGAGAAAATAAAAAAAAAATGCCTGAAAGAAATTGAGGAAAAGGAAAGACAAACAAAAATGAGGATAATCAATAAATCCCTTAAAAAATGCAAAGAATACAAAGTGTTTCTAGTAAAGAAACAGTTGGAGGAAAAGTTCAATACCTGAAAATCAAAATAGAAGTTATAAAGAAAACACAAACTGAGGGCATTCTGGAAAGGGAAAATCTTGGTAAGTAAATAGGAGCTACAGATGCAAGGATCACCTATAGAATATATAAGGTGTAAGAGAAAATCTCATTAGACACATTAGAGGGGATAGATTCATTCACCAAAGAAAATGTTAAGTCTAACAAATCCTTAACATAAAGTATCCAGGAAATATGGGATACTATGAAAAGACCAAATTTAAGAATAATAGGTGTAGAAGTTGAAGAGATGACAACCAAACATATCAAAATAAAATATAATTAGATGTAGCAAAACTATAATAAATAAAACTATAAGTTGGACATGGCAACCCAATAGAAGAAAAAGAGTCCCATGAGCAAGAACACAAATCAGAGACAACACTCATTCTCATAGTTACGAGTTCCATTAAAATAGGTTCAGTATTTTATGGAATGTACTTTAGCTATCTAGAGTTGTGTTACACTTGTTTATGTTGAGGAATATTACTTTTACTATGTAAAGCTGTCATACATTTTTTCCTTGCCTGCCAAAGGCACCTGATTGGTCTAATAAAAAACCGAGTGGATACTAGCTAGGTGGTACTGGCATGCAGAGAGAATAAGGAGGATGAATCTAAACTTAAATGGAGGAGAGAATGAGGGAGAAAATTAGATGCCATATGCCAGCCCTCTAAGCAGACATCAGCCAGCCAGACACTGAAGAATCAGGAAAAGTTAGATATACAGAATGAAAGAAAGGCTAGAAGGTACTGAGACAAAATATAGATGAAGAGAAACACATTTGAAGAAGTTATATGAGCTGCTGGGACAATCATAATGCTGAACATTCATAATTAATATTAAGTCTCTGTGACATGATTTGGGGGCTAGCAGTCTAAGACAGCCTGCTACATTAACATAAATGAAGAGGAACTGTTGTAGAACATGATGACTTTATTCTTCCTGCTTCATTCTCTGAACCTATGTTCTGCTTGGTTGATTCAGAAGGCCTTGTTCTCCTAATGTCCTACATTCCCTCTGTCTTTAACAGTCTTTCTATCTCCTCTTCCATGCAATTCCTTAAGCTCTGAAGGAAGGGATTTGATGGAAATCTCCAATTTAGATCTAGCCTTTACATTATGTACAGCTGTGGCTATCTGCAGCTGACCTGTTCCAATCTGCTTCCCAAAAGAAGCCTCTCTGATAATGATCAATTAAGGCATTGATCTACGAGTATATCAGAGTATCATTGTTAGAAATGATTTATTAGGAATCATTTCATTAATCTTTATTATTATTATTAGTTTTTGACAAGTAGTGTTTGGTTTCACCCTAGGTTTCTGTCCTGTCTAGTCTCTGCTTCTTGGTTACCCAAGCAGTATCAGATGTGGGTTCCCTCTTGTTGGTCAAATCAGTCATTGGTTTGCTACTCCCACAAGTTCCATGGCACTATTTCCCTAGCCACAGTACAGGACAGATTGATTTTTTTTTCTGGGCTGGAGCCCACATTTCTCTTTCAGTAGAATGCAGAATACCTAGAATATAGGGTTAAGGTCCCCATATAGGCACCAGCTCAACTTCTCCATTTTCCATGAGTTGTGTGGGTGTTTTCCTCTGCAATCAGGTTCCTGCTGTCAGTTTGCTGAGATTAACCCTTTGTCTTAGCTAGAGGTATTTGGTGATTTGCATCAGACGAATAGGCCAACAACTCAATCATAGGAAACCTTGTCCTTCCACTGCAATTCAGACACAGTTCTCCCATTACATAATTTTGTGCTCTCACTACTTACTTGAAACAATCTTTATTACCATATTTTATACATAATTTTATTAAATTTCAGGAAAAGTAAATGATCACCTTAAGATCATGTTAAGCACACGTTTACAATAAATTTTCAAACTTTAGTATTTAACTTACAGAAATATAATACTAAATCATTTCAACTCAGTTTGAAATCAACATAAAATTAAATTGGAGGTCCAATATACTCACAGAAATAGAAAAAACTCCCATATAAACTTTTGTACTTCAATAATTCTATAAAATTCATACTTGGAATTAAGAAGTAATTGGCAAGTTATGTTTAATACCTGGTAATATACCTGTGTTCTTATCTTCCATGCAAGGTGGAATCATAGGAAAGAATGTGTTTCAGGGTAAAAACTGAGAAAATGTACAAAATAATAATTATGATTTCAAATAGATTCATGTAGGCCTGAGCATTGTATTCCAGAGGTGAGGTAGCTTGCATGGGTCAGCAGAAGGCAGCACATACCCTTTTTTGCATATAAGGTCAGTTAGAGGAGTATGTGAGTATTTTAGTGAGTTCATATGTGCAAATATCTTGCTGCATCCATAGGACAATGCAGTCATCTTTGTACTCAACCTTGTAGTACTCTACCACATCTGGCTCTTATATTTATTTCATCTCCTGTTTTCAAAGAGCCTTGGGAAGGGGGTGGTATATATATTAACAATTCTACAGCCTTTTTCCCCCTGAAACTTACCTAATTGTAGGTCTCTTTGTTAATTAACATCTACTACAATTAGAAGTGTCTCTGATAAGAATTGAGAAACACATTACTGCAATATCATAATGATGACTCTTTAGGAATTTTTATGCTATGTGTACTAGGCATAATAATATCCAGTATTTTCTAGAGCATATGGCCTGTCTTGATAGAGGTTCTTGGCTCTAAAATTGTATGAGTATGGGTTTTATCTTATTTATCAGAATGTAAATCCAATCAGGAAGTGATTATAAATCCCCATGAACATTATACCCTACTGCAAATGGGCATGCCTTGCAAGGTCAGTCATTAATATAACTTGCAATGTCCACTGTTGGGTAGTATTGATGACTGTTTTTCTGCCCAATGTGCATAGCACATTCTCACACCATGAAAATAACCAATAGGCACAAAGAATTCAGGATTTAAAACTTGAATTTATTAATGTTGAAATATCTTCTATTCCATCTTTTATGAGAATTCAGTTTATTACTATTGTCTGCACTTTGGTTTAACAATAGGTTAAACCAAATTATTTTTAAAACATTTCTAATGTATTAATCACTGAACATGAAGAATCAAATAGCAATAGATCTGGGGGTAGATGGATTTTCTCTGAGCTGATAATGCAGATATCTATTTTTTATTATTTTCCAGTTTTTTATTAATAATTTAATTAAAAAATTTTACATGTCGATCCAAGTTTTCTCTCCCTTCCTTGCTCCCTCTCTTCTTCCTGCCGCCCCCCTATTACCCACTTTCCCTTGTGACATGCACCCTGGCCACCCTCCCAACCCATTTCCCAACCTCTGTTCCCCTTGTAGAGCTATTCTATACAGGTTGGGTTATGTAAATCTGTCAAGTCATTTGAAGTAGGGACTAGGACTTCTCTCCTGTCACTAGGTTAAGGGGGTATATCTCTCCATGGGGGATGTGTCTTCAGGGTCCTTTTGTGCACCAGGAATAGATCCTGTTTCTACTCTCTGAGGTCCCCCAGATTGCTCAGTCCTTTTAGTTGAGGCCCATATTCAGGGGGTCTGAGTTAGTCCCATGCTGGATTCCCAGCTATCAGTCTGCAGGGGCTGATTAGCTCCTTATTGTTCAGGTCAGCTGTTTTGTGTGTTTCTACTACCGGGTCTTGTCCTCTCTCTCTCTCTGCATCTGATTCTAGTCCAACTCGTGTTTAGTTATGTGTTTGCTTCTGTTTCCAACAGGTACTAGATGAGGGCTCCATGATGGTGAATAATTTAGTTGATGATCTTACTAAGGCATTTATGGTAGTCTTTCCAAAGTTGCTTAAATTGTTAGTTGGAGTCAGTCTTGTAGGTCTCTAGACCTTTCTTTGGGCTCAGTTTTCTCTTCAAACCAATAATGGCTCCCTCTTTTATGTTTCTCAGATCTTCTTTCAGGGCCTCTATCATTTTTATGATGATAATTTTTAGGTCGTTCTCTTATGATTGATATGCTTTGTTGTGTTCTGCTCTAGTTGTTGTAGCTTCCCTAGATTCTGGTGGTGTCATGCTTGTCTTTCTGATGTTAGGTGTTTTCTTGTATTGCCGTCTTCCCATAGCTTCTTCCAGTAGGTGGTGGTGGGGTTTCTCACTCTCTCTATGGATTTAGGTGGGTCAAAGTTTTGATGTCTGTAGTTCTGGGTGGTCCAAGCTCTCTATGAGGTTTCTCCGTAGGCAGGGGCCCAGCGATGGGGGTCAAAGTTCAGGCTCCAGCAGAGGAGAACTGAGGCTTCTTTGGCAGAGGTTAGCCTGCAGGATGTTTCCTCAGTGATAGTTGGGTCTAGCTCTAGCCAAGTCCTCTAGCCAAGGTCTGGTGTTGGGTGACAAAGGATGGGCTGATACTCAGGATGTTTCAGCACCCATAGGTGGGTCTAGGTGGCACTCTCCAACTGAGTAGTGCCTCTTTAGCAGAGGTCCTGGGATTGGGGTCAAGGACCCACCTCGCAGGAACTCAGGGTGGACCCGCAGAAATATGTAGATCTCTGGGAGGTGCCCAGAACTCCAGTAGAAGACCAGTGGTGGGGGTCAGAGTAAGGTGGAAATTACAAGTGGTCTCATGAGGATAGGTTGGTCTATTGTGCTAAGATAGGCTCCAGGAATTTCCCCGAAGGTGGCTGGATTGTTGGCTCCCCCCTCTGGGTCAGTGCTCAACCAGAGAGGTGGGATAGTGTGAAGTGTAGGGAAGAGTGCAGGGGGAAGGCAGACTCTAGGTGGTGGTGGATGGAGACACTCTTGGTGGGGACAGGATGCAGGTGCAGGGAGATCCAGGACCCACCCAGGGATTTCCTGGGGAGGGTGTAGGGGAAAATCCCCCGCCCTAGAGGGATTAGATCCAAACTCACCTGTTGCCGCTGTCTGGTCGGGCTTCTATCATTTTTATGAGGATAAATTTTAGGTTGTTTTCTTCTGATTCATTTGCTTTGTTGTGTTCTGGTCTAGTTGGTTTAGATTCCCTAAATTCTGGTGGTGTTAATGCTTGTCTTTCTGATGTTAGGTGTTTTCTTGTATTGCTGTCTTCCCATAGCTTCTTCCAGTAGGTGGTGGTGGGGTCTCTCCCTCTCTCTATGGGTTTAGGTGGGTCAGAGGTTTGATGTCTATAGCTCTGCGTGGTCCAAGCTCTCTAGGAGGTTTCTCCGCAGGCAGGGGTCCAGCGATGGGGGTAAAAGATCAGGCTCCAACAGAGGATGGCTGTGGCCTCTTTGGCAGTGGCTAGCCCATAGAATGTTTCCTCAGGGTCTAGCCTAGTCAAGGCTTCTAGTCAAGGCCTGGTGATAGAGAACAAAGGCTGGGCTGATATTCAGTATGTTTCTTTACCGATAGGCAGATCTTCTTTCTTTGGCACTCTCTAGCTGAGTAAGGCCTCTTTAGCAGACGACCTGGGATGGGGGGTCAAGGATCTAGCCAGCAGGAACTCAGATTGGTCCCACAGAGATCGGTGAATCTCTGGGAGGGGCCCAGAATGCCACATATTTATTAAGGATAAAGTGTTTTCACCATTCACCTTTAAACTGGAAAATGCTGTCATAAAAGCTTATAATTTTGTTCATACATCTAGTATAAGAATTTTTATATACATAATATTCTTATGTGATTGCATAGTGGATTTTTACATAAAATCAAATGCAGATATTTAACATTATATAGATTTGAGAATAATATGAAATAATAAATAATGAGTATATTGTACAATTAATACAAAGTACCTATTGAGAGAAGTCTAGCTTATAGTTATAGTTTAAAATTCATGAAGAACTTAGTAATAACAAGGTGATTAATGGAATTTTAACAACTACATGTTCTCAGAAGGAATGTTGATCTATCAGATAGATAAAAGGATGTGTTTTATCTGAAATTTTGAGACTTTGATACAATTTAATCCCTTTTTAAGAAAGCTTTTCAAAACACATAACGAATCAGAATAAAAAATAACAACTTCTTAAGCCAGGTCACCAGCATTGCCAAACTAAGCTGTGCATGAAATAAAAGTAGTTAGCTGCCCAGAGCTTCAAATAGCTGAGCTGTTTACTGAAAGTGACTTTTCAATAAATAAAAAATGTAATGGAACAAGCATTTTCACAAGTAAAAGAATATTGTATTGACCATGGCATGTGAAATACTTCACAAAGATCTGTATCATAATGCCAGTGCCACAGCACCCAAGTATTGGCATCACAGTCATGTTCTATCTTTAACCCTCAATGGCTTATATATATTGGCAGTAGGTTGACCATTTGACACCGATTTGAGCTGTCCAATAGAAAGACTACTTTAAAGCAATGGATTTGTTTGCTAGAAATGTTTTCTAATCCTACTTACACAGATGTTGTTTGTCTATAAGTGAAAACCTTGAAGCTAGTATAGAATTCTTCATGCTGCTTAGTTTTCATTATGTCTTATGTATGGATTTTTTGGAAGGAAACCACATGCAAAATCATCTCAAACAGTAAAATAATCAATAGCACATAACTTCATTAGCTCTACTATTAATGTAATTCATTCATATCTATTTTATATGACTAGTTATTTAAGACTAGTGCTATTTGATGGTGGTATTTCTAGCAGGATACCAATAGGGAAAAATTTCAGAATAGGTCATTCAGAGAGAATTTATTAACTACTGGTCAAAATGATGTTTGAAATGGAGAAAGTTATATAAGATTATGACTAATCTCAAGACACTTATCCCATTGCCAAGGAACAAAATTAAGTTCTATGTATCCTAGGACACTACACCATGGATTCTAAAGATATATTATAATAATTTCAGGATGAAATCTTGTGCCTATCCTCTGTGTAGTTCTTGCCATTTGCTTTTGCTTCCTCACTGGCAATAGGTCTTAAGTGTGTATGTTCTTACTTTTCCTTCTCCTAGAGCATCCTTGATATTACTGTCATTGTGTATAGTTTCATATCAAGCCTAAATCTTTTTAGACAAAAAGGGGATTTGTAGTGTGATATCCAACCTGCCTGCACCTATTGCACTGACCACACCCATTTGGGCATGGTCACAGGTGCCACTGTGACAGGGCAGGCGGGGCTAGGTTACTGGACCCCAGATAAATTTCTTTGTTCAAGTCAGGTCATGGAGAGCAGCCTGAGTGCAGATCCTTGGAGCAGGAACTTGTGGGTCATGTAAAGTGACTTCTCCCAGAATAAAATATATAACTCATATTTTATCCACATCCTGTGTATCTTAATCTGTGCGTCACTACTTCTGGACAGCCTTCAGTCATATTCAACAGTCTATAGCTTCAGATTGTGCTGGAAGCTACACTCTCACACTCTTATTGGAGGATCACAGGCACTGAGGTCAGTCACCACTCAATATTATATGGCTCCACAATCTCCTACTTATTCTATCTTTGATATCAGGGCCAAAATCAGAATACTCTGGTAGGTTAAATACTACATTGCTCAATGAAGTTGAAATTCTTAAGAGGAAAAAATAAAGGATAAAGAAAACAGATCAGTTGTAGCCGTGGTTAAGGATTCCATACAGGGAGGGTGTTAGTAAAATGAATGACTTTAACTGTATAAAATGAATGACATCTTTTTGGTGAAGAAGCACCTATATTTTCATTGATAGTTTATATGTGCACAAGTAGTAAAATGCAATTTAACTATCTACATTTTGCAATAGACAGTGCTTTGACACCATAGGATTATGTAATTGATGGAAGTTTGGAGTATCTGAGACTGCTCTGCTAAATTTCACATAATGATGAAAATGTGACTTCAATATAAAGAGCAATAAAGAAGCAATTACTTTCTTAAATAAATCATTAGATTTTCTACACTATCCACACTAACTAAAATGTTGTAACTGGAGAAATGTATGATAGTTAATTATAGGAGGTTGGTTCTAGAGTCAAAATTTCCTCGATCCAAGGAAGGTCTATCAGAAATATGAATAAAATGACAAAAATAAATTAATAAATGAAGATCTAACAGAGAGCATTTCACATCTGTAACAATCAAATTAATTTGAAAGTACTGTACCAAAACAGACTCAGTTAATTCACCTAATTAAAAGTCAATAGTACTTGTGGCCATAAAGTTTTAAAATATAAAAATGTAAAAAACAAAC
The DNA here is from genome assembly GCA_030556225.1 of Cricetiscus sungorus. NCBI lineage: Eukaryota > Metazoa > Chordata > Mammalia > Rodentia > Cricetidae > Cricetiscus > Cricetiscus sungorus. The sequence continues at coordinate 30,923,190 of JANBXA010000651.1, read as the reverse complement.
AAACAAATAAACAAAAATCACCAAAGGACTTAATATTGTGAAAAAAAATTATACTACTCCATAAAAAAATATTATATTGCATAATACATGACCCATAACACTTGTTAAATTAATTTTTGAAACAAAATACATGAATTCTATTATTTTTCTAACTTTAATATGTCCTGCTTTACAGTATGCAATTAAGTTTTAGAGAGTTAAATTGAGTCAATTGCCTTGATGTTGGGATTTTATGGATTAAAAGCATATGGTTATGTAAGTAACTACCAAGGAAATCGATTTAACCCTAAATTAATCCATGAAACAAGTTAGTCTTCCAAAATGATCTTGAACACAAATGTATTTCTCTATGTTAAATCTAATTCTTTTAATGTTGTCTTTAATAAGGATAACACACATACCAGCAAATTTGCTAAAGAATTGAAGAAAGCCCAGACGTTTTCTTTATCAACATCTTATATAAACATTTGTTATAACAGATTTACATCTGAATTATATGATGAATATCTGCTTTCACAAAACAGAAGTAAAAACAAATGGAAATGCCTGTCCTAATAGCAGGCTATTACATTTTATAAGTCAGGGCTGTGATTAGTAGAACTGATTTCACCTGAGAGTGCCAGTTTGCTGGAGGGTTACATCATAAAGTCTTGAAATTTGTCAAGGATTTTCTGCACTTGAGTAGAAAAATGCATTTTATTTCCTTTTTAGTATGTTGAAATAGAATTTTATAATTAACCTATTTGTTATGTTACCTGCTTTACATAGCATTTGACCAGTCTATCCCATTCCTAGCTGTTCATCTTAGAGGAATGAAAACTTATATGCATAGAAAATATTTACAGTCAGAGTATTTGTTCATTCCTGTCCAAAACTGTAAGTTTAATAATCCTTCAGTGGTTTCCTTTGATTAAAGCTTTAGTCAGTTTCTTCTTATTCCATTTTCTGACTAGTCCCAAGCTTGGATTCTGTCTAGCATCAATGGCTATGGAGCTATTCATTTAGTTCAGGTTTAGATTAAAATGCTTTATTACATCATATATCATAGCCATAGGAGCCATTCAAAATGCTGCTCTGATAATCCTTTTTTACTGTGAAAAAGCTTTTGAAGTTTTAATTTCTATAACTAATATTAACATATTTTTACAATAGAACTAAAATTACTTGTTTATTTTGATATCTGAGTGTGCATGTGTAAATCCTTCTTACGTGTGTGTGTGTGTGTGTGTGTGTGTGTGTGTGTGTGTGTATGTGTGTGTGTGTGAGACTGCTTGTTTATATGTATATTTGTAGTGGCATAAGTGCCATCATGACTGGAGTGGATACCAAAGAATTGTCTTTGGTGTAGAGTTAGCTCATTCTTTCTACCTTTATCTGAGTTCAAGTGATCAAACTCAGATTATGTCTTCATGCCAAACATCTTTACTCTCTTTGCCATTCAACTGTACCTGTTTACCATGAATGTTGTCTGTTGCCTTTTTCTTTCAAAGACAGGTCTCATTATGCTTTCATTATGATTTTTTCTGGTTGCCCTGGAACTCACTATTTGATTATGCTGTCCTGGATCTCACAGAAATTGACCTTTGTCTCTCTCCTGAGCAAAATGCATATGTAAATGTTTAAGTTGTCCTATTAACAAAACAAATAGAAAATAAGTATTTGGTTGACATAATTGATAGTTTTTGAATAATTAAACCTTGACTGATTAGATGAAAAACCTAGTTTCTACCATCAATTGATTGGGGATATGTTGTTGTTATTTAGCAGAATAGACACAATGGAGTTAAGAAGAGTCACTACACTAATGTTGTAGATAGTTGGTTCTTCTATGGCACCGCAACATGGCTAATAAGAACTTCCACTTATAATTTAACAAAAGCTTAAAGAAGGGTTTTAAAAACAAAAGAAAAAAGACAAGCATGACTTGGTAGCAGCATTTTTCTCAGTTGGACTCTGTTTTGCTAGCAACAAACAGATTTGTATGGCTCCTTTAAGGGAGGTTTCCTGACTCAGCATAAGGAGCAAAAAAACCACAAAGTTTTTAAAGAGCTCTGTTAGCAACTAAATGGTGTGTACAAGGCCTGGCATTGGCAGTGACCACATGTCTAAGCCAGCAGCATGCTGCTGCATGGCAGCATAGACCAAGGCAGTGAGTACAGCTCTCAGTGCTGGCAGTAAAATAGCCACTGCCACCATGGCTAAAACAATTGTGGCTCTCATTTTAGCAATGGTGTTGTTTAGCAGATAAAAGAGTTGTGGCCAGAAAAAGATTTAAAGTAAAGAAAGATTCACATTAATAAAAAGGGCTAAAGGTTTACACTGTTTCTAAAATATATGTAGGCTTTGGAGAGAAAAGGAAAAAATGGTTTTAAAAAGACAGAGATGATCTAGGTGTGGTGGCACACACCTTTAATCACAGCTCTCGGAAGACAGACACAAGCAGATCTCTGTTATTTCAAAGTAAACCTGGTATACAGTATGAATTCCAGAACAGATAAAAGTTACACAGAAAAACCTGTCTCAAAATATGTAAAAATAGAAGTAAAAGAAATAGAGTAATAAAAAAGCCACGTAAAGATGGAAAGCACAGAATATCTTTGGATATTGTACGCTGTTCTGTTATCTTTAATCGTTTGACTGCTGAGGAAATAACAACAACTAATAAAAGAAATGCTGCTGGATTAATTCAATTTATATATTTTCAAAATGCTTTGACTCCAAAATTTAAGCCTAAGGACAAGTTACAGGGGAAAAGGTTTTCTATTTTTGTTTCCACAGAAAGTAAAATGCTGTGGATTCCTTCCAGACTAAAGTGGTTTGATCAAGCCAGACCCCCTGAAACAGCATCCCCGGTGATCGAACATTCAAAACAGTTGGGCCAAAGCAGCCTTGCAGACTACAGCCAAGATTTCTGTGTCTTCTTAGGATCTCCATGACAGTGCCCCCTACCAGCAGGAAGCAGTTTGGAAAGAACAACGCCCAAATTCCCAAATATGGTTTATAAATGTTGTTTTCATTTAAATGAGCTTGGCTATAAATGGTTAATGATCAGAAGCAATCTTTTTAAAGGTAAAAAGTGAATTATGATATAGATATGAATACTTTGTTTTGAAATAGATTTTCATATATTGATACAAATTTTGTGATATGTATATTTCTCCTCTTGTTTAGGTATTGTGTTTACATAGCTCAATATAAAATGTAATGTAAAATTTAATGCAGATTATAGATAATTACCTATAATACTCAAACATATAGTTAGGTGAGTTAGGTCTTCTAGATATATAGAGATGTATTTGAGATGAATAGGCATTCTTCAAACATTTCAAAGGCCTAGAGAATATGGCAATTAAATGGTTTATGGATTTTCTTGACAGTGAGACATAACTGCTCCTGGCAATACCACCTGCATCAGAAAGGAATATGGACATAGAAGAAACACATGATGAAGTTTGTTTTCAATATGGCAAGACTAGCCATTTGGACAAGATACTGCTCTTATCTAGACTGCTTGACTTTATGCTGTATAAACTGGACATGCAGGGCCTACAGGAAAGTGACTGCTGATACCAGATGGACATTGCTACAGGATTCCTGCTTCATGGAAGAGTCTGCTAGACAGTCTGCAGGACACAGAGAAAAGTGATTGACAAATTGCCAATACAGGTGGACAGTTCAAAGTTTCCTGCTTTGCTGAGGAGTCTGCCAGACACATTATGGCCTATGGGCTGAAGAACGAACATTACAGAAGAACTCCAGGTGACTGACCAGGCCAGTTGTCTGTGTCATTTCTGGAGTTTATATATTATCCTTCTGTGGTCTTTGAAGGAGTTGAAGACAGATAGTTATGGTTATAGCTTTTCTTAGTTAGGATTAAAGATAAGTTACATATAGGAATTCAGACTCACAAAGATAGGATACATGATAGAATATTTTCTTTAAGTCTTACTAAATGTTGATGGACTAAATATTGTTAACTGTGATTCTTATTTGGTAACTGATATATGATATATTTTGCTATGTTAAGGTTAAAACCCTTCTTTTTATTTTAGACAGAAAAGAGGTAATGATGGACGAGGTTATTCTGTAAATATGTTTCTTGTATTGGTTAATGAATAAAGCACTGTTGGCCAATAGGAAAGCAAGATAGGAGGGACTAAGAGACTAGGAGGAAAGAGGAAGTAGTTGGGAGGAGACAGCATGTAGAGGCCAGAGAGAACAGAGGTCCGGATCTGCTCCCCGGTAAGATGAGACCACTGTTGGCTAATAGAAAAGCAAGATAGGTGGGGCTAGGAGACAAGAGGGAAGAGGAAGTAGGAAGAAGCATCAACATATAAAGACCGGAGAAGTAGAAGGCCAACCTCTCTGGCCGGTAAGATGAGACCACGTGGAAATGCTTAGATTAGTAGAAATGGGTTAATAATTAAGACAGATCTAGTCGATAAGTAATTAGTAAGTTGCTAACATCCTTATATCAAATACAGAGACTCTGTGTATTATTGGGTGCTAGGTTCTGGCTTGGTAGCTGGACCAGGCAGCAAGCGGGGGAAAAACATACTCGTTACAGAAATACCTAGTTTCAACCAACCAATAAATTGGGGATTTGTTGTTATTTAGCAGAATAGACACAATGGAGCTAAGAAGAGACACTACACTAATGTTATAGATAGTTGGCTCTTCTATTCCTTTCTCTGGTGCTTTTGGGCCTTAGGACCTTTGGGAGTCATTAGCTGTCCTCATAAGAAGACTTCTGCTTCCAGTCCTACTGTTGGCTGATACCAGGAGGACAGTAGTTGCTCATGTCCTCATCACTGTGATAGCTCTATTGTTCCTATATCTCCTATTCATGTTCTTGCTCAGCCTGCTCTTCTAAAAATAAAACTGAAAGCAAATAAAAGCCCACTTGAGAGAAGCTTTGCAATGATCTGATTTTTGCACCACAAGCACATTGCATGATGATGTTTCCCAGAGGACTTGAGGACACTGTGGCTTAATTATATAGCCAAAAAGAGGTGTGAAATGGATATGGTTTGCAAATGTGGTGATTGTAACCTACATTACAATCACAGGCCTCACAAAGAAGCCAATATTAACCAAGTTCCTCTAAGAGTGAAAAGTTGCAGTCAGCTTCAGTCACTCCTTCTATTGATGACAGCAGGAAAGACTTTTCTGAGAGGGATCAAAATAGACATCGGGTCATCTAAATGCTTTTCTTATTTAGAGTGCTCTTTTCCAGGGTCAGTACTTGCTAAGTAGTCATAACTGGAGAAGATCTTTCATTGTGGCCGTGAGGGTTCCTGAACATGCTAGAGTGTCCTCAACATGATTGAAAACTGTTCACAGCAGCAGGACTGCAGTAAAGAGAGTTCAAATGGTGGCTTCCAAAGGGCCTGCTTGGCGGGCAGTTTCCTGCTCCAGGCCACCTGGCATAAGACAAGGGCTTATTGAAGAGCCCACTCTTGATACATTTAATCAAAGAAAGCATTAAGATTATGTTCATTAGGTTTCATGAAAGCTCAATGGGAAACTAACAATCATAATAGCATTTAACAGTACTTAATAACATCTGATTGTGCTTAACAGTGATTATCACCTAACCCGGTGCCCCAAGAATGACTGTATCCTTTTGAACTTGCTTCTAACAGACTCAAAGCAATACACTCTCTTTCTCCATGGGTAACATTAGGACAGAAAATTTATGTGAATCGTCTTAAATGGCCCTTGTTCATGGAGGGCAACTATGAATAACATTTGTCTTTTACATTGTCTTTCACAGAAAACGTTTTAGGTGCCCATCCCTATGTAAAGAAATGGTTGAATTGTAGAAACTCAATCTTCATAGCTGTTTTCACCCAGTGCATAGTACTGTTATGAAATCAGGCTTTTCTTAGCTACATTTAAGAATGATAATTTGAGGATTGTGTTTTAAGTGTATGCACATATTTTTGTATTGGGAAAAAATAATTGTGTAGGTTAAAAAAGCCAGTGCCTTGATCAGATTTGATGTTTCTAAAATATACTCTTCATCCTTTGTTTTTGAAAACAGATCTTTTTTTTTTTTTGGAATGGAGATGTTCTGCTATGTGAAGGAGGAGCTGAAAGCTTTGGTTTAATTCTTTATCTTTAGCCAATGAAAAGTTAGAAAATTCTAGAGAAGTGACTCGAAAGAATCATGTACATCTGTGTGATCCAAAGTGGTGCACAGGGTCAAGTAGGTAAGAGGGATTCATTAGCATTACCTTTCCCCAGCAATGGTGTTTCATAAAATGGTAGCAAGCCTTTAGATTAAGCCCCAAATAAAAATATTAATAGGAAATTTAATTGTTAGCATAGAAATACATTCTGAGCCTGGAATGGAGAAAAATATTCAAAAGCCTATTTTTTTTTATTCCCAAAGTTTAAATCAATCCCTTGTGTATTCTAGGATTCACAATGAATTTATATATTCACAAGTAATATATAAATTCCCAGATATTGAATAAATTGACAAAGTAATTCAGCTTAAATAATAACAACAACAAAAATGATCTTATTACTCTAGTTTTAAAATACGCATACTTCTCAGTATTTTTTTAGATAATTTTTATTTACATCAAAAGCAATCTTATTTTACATTCCAGTCCAAGTTACCTCTCCCTCCAGTTCTCCCAATATACTCACCTGCTCCCATTGCATGCCCCATCCACTCCTCAGGGATGGTGAAGCCTCCCATGGGGGATCCTAAATGTCTGTCACATCATTCAGGGCAGGAACAAGGCCCTCTCCTGTGTATCTTTGATGATAAATTATCCCTCCATAAGGAATGGGCTCCCAAAGCCAAGTTTGCACTAGGGATAAATACTGATTCCACTACTAGTGGCCTGATGGACTAACGAAGGCCCACAACAGACACCTACATATAGGTACAGGTGTCCTGGTTCAGTCTTATAGGTTCCCAAGCTGTCATTCTGGAGTTGGAGCTCCCAATTACTCAGGTCAGGTGTTTCTGTGGTTTTCCTCAGAATGGTCTTGACTCCTTTGGATATCACTCTTCCCTCTAAACAACTAGATTCCAAAGTTGGGCTCAGTGATTGCCTGTGAATCTCTGAATTTGCTTCCATCAGCTACTGGGTAAATGCTCTATGACGGCATTTAAGGTAATCATTAATCTCATTATAGGGAAAGAGTGTTTAAGGTATCCTCTCCATTATTGCTTAGATTTTTAGTTGGAGTTAGTTGGAGTCATCCTTGTGGTTTCCTGAAAATCTTATTAGTATTTTTTAAAATTCAGGATACTGACTGTGGTTAGCAGTATACATTCCAGCTTTTAAGAGATATATATGAAATGCATAATGGGCCCCAGAGTGATAGCTGGGAATTCAGCATTGGACCGACTCAGACCAATAAACATGGGTCTCAGTTTGAAGGCCTGGGCAGTCTAAGGGACTGCTGACAGTGGAACAAGTATGTATCCCTGGTGCACAAAAGGACTTTGGGAGCACATTCCCCATGAAGGGATACTCCCTTAACCTAGAGGCAAGAGAGAGGGCCCAGTCCCTACTCCAAATGAATTGACAGATTTTGTTGATTCCTCCTGAAGGCATTACTCTCTTTGTGGAGTGTGGGGGGGGATGGGATGGGAAGGTGATCAAAGGACATGTGATGGAGGAAGAGAGAGAAGGAGGTTAGGGGGGAGGGAAGGTGGGAGGGAAAGAGAGAAGGAAAGGAGGGAGGGAGAGGGAACTTGGATTGATATGTAAAATAAGAAAAAATAAATAAAAATTAGGTAGAAAAAAGAATTGAAAAGGGGGGAAAGAAATTTATATGAAACACAATTGCATAAAACAGAAAGTTAACCCAGTTTTCAAATAAAAAATAATATAATACAAAATTAGCAGAATTTATTTGCTTTCATTTGGTTGTATTAGAAAATTAAATTAAATCATAGAAATATAAGCTAGCCGAGCAAGACCCCCTGAAGCAACGTCAATGAAACAATGCAGCCTTGCAGACCACTACAGCCAGGATTTCTGCATCTTTTTAGGATTCTCCCATGACAGCACTCCCTACCAGCAAGAAGCAGCATGGAAAGAACGACACCCAAATTCCCAAATATTGTTTATAAATGTTTGTTTTCATTTAAAAAAGTCATGTATAATTATGTCCAGCATAAAATAAATAAATGTTTTAAAAAAAAGAAATATAAGCTAGCTAGTCAACATGAGGTAGTGGCTGTTATTTTATATTACAATGAAATAGTATGACAAGTAATCAAAAATATCCTTCATGGATGCCTCTGTTGCCTCAAATTTATTATAATTAAGCTGCAATTTACCACATGAATAAAATGCCAAATTGAGAATACAGAAGCATATAATTGTTTTGAAAACTTAATATTGAAAAGTAAATGCTAATTAAAAATTCTAAATAATTTAAAGTTTAAGAGAAATATTAAAATTCTAATCTTTTCATTATTGAATTTCTTCTGCTAGTCTAATTCTATTATAATCAGAACCATATATAGATTACATGAAATTAAAATAATTACCGAAGTATTATATAGGTTCTTTGGACACAATTGCATCTGACTATGCAATTTTTCATTTAAGAATATTGAACGTCATTACTACCTAAAATTCTAATTATGGAAGGAAGGAAAAGTTCATAATTACTTTTATTTTATATATACTTTTATTTTATTTCCAGCTATGGACATTCAAATTAAAAGTGTACTTGAATATTAGTCAGAAATATGGGCCACTTTGCATAACTGATTCCAGTCAGGTGAGAAAAGAGAAAGCAGTATCTCACAAATCATATTAAATTCCCCAAAACAAAAGGGAGTCCTGTGAATTATTCAACACTTGTATCAAGTTCACAATTGTTATAGTTGAGATACAAATTCCTTGCATAAATGATAACAAGAAATACAAATTTAAAATAGGAAAAATTGATACAATAGGCAGATTTTGAGATGGAACACTTATATTTGAATGTGAAGTAAATGTTTATTGTTGTGCTGCAAGATTTACAATAAATGATGAACAGTAATAGTGAAGAAGAAAGGTGACTATTATCCCTCTTGCTCTCAACTTTCCTTAGTTTTCTATAGTTCCTTCTGTAGAGTGGAGATTTTGGGGGTGTTTCCACCATCACCTTTGACGTTTCTCTTGTTGTCATGCTTGTTGCAGTCACATTGGTGAAATTATATGGATATAACTTAAAATACCTCAAGGAAACACAATCTCACAATAAACTCCCCCATCTCCTGGCTCTTACATTCTTTCCTTCTTCTCTTATGCAACATTCTTTGAGCCTTGGGTGCAAGAGTGCTTCATAGATGTGCTCACAGGGACCGGCTTCACAAGGCTGCATTTTGATTGGTTTTGGTTTTGGTTTTGCTTTTCTCTCTCTCTCTCTCTCTCTCTCTCTCTCTCTCTCTCTCTCTCTCTCTCTCTCTCTCTCTCTCTCTCTCTCTCTCTCACCAGGAGAGAGGAAAGGGAATTATATTATATTGTAATATCACAACCTCAAAAAATGGTGGACTTCATATTTGGTAAGGAATAATTAACACTTACAGCTTATTGAAAAGTCATATGGAAACCAATTAAGATAAATGTTTCCTAAAAAGAGCTTAATGGAGTGAAATATACCAACTTGAAATCGTGAATTGGATCAGGGGGCAGATAGACCTAAACAGATTAGGGTGTGAGGAAAAAAATATGATAAATTATATTAAATAAAATCAATATAATTTAAAAAGGAATATGTTTAAAACTAATAATCTGATGAAAATAACATAAAAATTAGCCCTAAATAATAAAATAATAAAGTTAAGAGGTTCATCAATAGCCAGTCAATAAAAATCAAGAAATCAAATATTTTATTTGGACATGAAAATGACACATGCTAAGAGAGGTAATATCAGAGAATATAGTGATTTTTAAAAATTTGTTTGGATTTACTGACTTACTGTTACAAAACTTTAGAGATGAGAATGGAAAAAATGAATCAAGTATTGACAGCAACTAGCAATAGTGGAATTCGTCAAATATGCAATATAAACTTCTTGTAAAAAAATTGTGGTAAAAGTGAATACTGTGAATCATAAGTTCCAATTCTGATTATTTATCTTTAGTTGTAATTTTTTAAATCCAATACAAGCTATGTGATTTTCCTATTATATTTGTGCTTACAATGATATTGATTATATAATGGCAAAGTGGTGTTTTTTTTAGAGGATAAACCATTTAAATCACATTATGGAAATTTACATAATATTATACAGGAAGTATTTTTAGTAGGTATAGTATAAATAGAACTTAACATAATTTTGCTAATTTATAGAAACAGAAAGCAGGACACTTTGGCTCATAGGACAGGGCTTTGAGGAAAGGAAACAGGAAAAATTACAGTAGAATATTTTCCAGTGTGTGGCCAAGAATCTTCAGAAGGCTATTTTAGTATCCTGGCTCAAAGGATATTCCACATATTTATGCCTCTGTCAAACTTTCAGGATATATGCCTTAACTTGGTGAAGTTTATTTCAGTCATATATTTAATAAAGCTATGGAATTGATCAATTTTACAATGACATGATATATAATTCTTATTACCAAAGTAGAATGATATCTATATGATATAGTATTAAAAATGTCTTTCTGTATATAGAAAAAATGCATTTCCTGCATCTGTATGAAGATAAAGATGCATATTAAAAGCCAATCATATATTTACTAAATGGCTACTAAATGCTTTCAGGTAAAAATTGGAATGAAGTCAATTTAACATTTGTTTTTAAAGGGGATGAGAGAGAAAAGCAGAATTATGACATGCATAGGAATTCTTAATAAGTATGAAAAACAAGCAGATTAACTACAGTACATTAAAAACATGCAAAATTGTAAATCTCATACAAATATCTAAGTCAAAAATGCTTGTTTTCATTAAACTGAGCCAATGAAAAAATTTGTTTGTACAGAATTACAAGATATGTGGTTCTTTTATAGTTCATTTAGAATTTCCAGAAGTCATTTGTTGTGGATTGAAGCAATGTCTCTGTTTTTTGAGAAAATGAAAAATTAGCTCAATACTAAACCACATGAGGAACCCAGAAGGCTATGCCAGCTGATTTCCACTGTGTCTAGGGTTTAAATTTGTGTTTCACTGTTCAGATTTCACACTCCAGAAATATCACACAATCAGGAAAGCAGCAGGAGTTGCTCAATGTATGGTGGGCATCTTGGCACATCAATTTCCTTGTGAGTTATCTATCCATCTCCTTCCCTATCTGATTATCCTTCTTTCCACTCTCTTCTTTTATTGAAGATAATTGGAGAAACAAATTAAGCAAGTAGATATTAGTCAAAATATTCAGAGATTGAACTAGATACTTTGATATATTGTCATTAGGTTGAAAATTCAAATATTGAATTAAGTCCCTTTAGAATAGAGATTATACTTCTACAAGAAACATCAACATTTTTCATAAATGAAGTTATTTTTTACACATTCTCTTCGGAAGTGAGAAGAACACTTACTTAGAATATATAATAAAGAAAAGGTCAAAAAGTAATTTCAGAGATTGTCTATATAGATTAGATCATGGAACCTTGTTTAATCCGTTACTGTATGTGTGTATGTTTTGTATTGTATGAGCATATCCTATTATTACATTTTTTCCAAACACATATACCTCAATACATTTGAATTTGAATTAACAAATTATTTAGGTATTTTATATGCTTTTCCTTACACAAGAAAAATATGAATGCTGTTAGGAACAACTCCAAACTTTAGTAATATTTGTCAACAAGAGTGAAAGGAGAGTGAGGTCAGCAGTGGGCATCAATATCAGCTTGCATGCCAAAATAAAATAAAGTGTGAACAAAGCTTGTATCATGATAATCAAAATCACTCAGGTACAAATGCTCAGAGATGCTACATACATGATACAATTAGGTTGTCATACTTAAAAATGAAGCAAGATAGTTGAAATTGCCAAAGGGCTTATAGGGAAAAGATATGGTGTCCTAGACACAGGTCAAATATATGTTTGCCAAATTAGGTCCTGCTGATTTCTCCAGTTCAGTGCATTAGGTGTATGTATGTATGTATGTATGTATGTATGTATGTATGTATGTATATGTATATGTATATGTATGTATGTATATGTATACATATGTATGTGTATGTGTGTGTATTATTTTATTCCAATATGAGGTCTGATGTTAACTGTTCTTACCATACACAACAACAAAAAAGGAGGAGAGGACACAATATCTAAGCTTTTAACATACATCTTTAGAAAAGTCTTTCCCATGGGTGTTTACCTAACTTTAAAATCATAAGTTACCTGTCACTGTTAAATGTGTACATCTTTCTTATATAGTTATAGCTCAGTAAAGCGCTAAAGAAAGAAATAACTAATACAGGAAAGAACTCATGTATGTACATATGGATGTCTGTATGTCTGTGTGCATGTGTTTATGTATGTGTTTGAGACAATCTCTTACCAGATTGGATTCCAGCTTGCTATCTTGCTTTCTCAGAAGCACAAATGCATGGATTGAAGGCCTCTGCTGTCATATTTTGTTAGTATTCTACTGTATATACAGTTAAAATAAGAGAATAATGACTTTTAGTATTTAATCAAATCTATTATTACTTCTAAACCAAGAAAAGTTATTATGGTAAATATAATTATTGTTTGAGAAACTTTGTAATTGAAATATCTCCCCAAAAGTTTAAAATAAAAGTTGAGCTTAATCAGGGCATAAATTGCTTAATAGAAATTAGGTTTGCTGAGTCACTGGAGTGTTAAGTCTATGAAGAATATATCATGTAAAAATAAAAGATTATAGAAAGCTTCAAAATTTTCAAAACATGGGAATAATTTTATTTGTAATCATATACTTAAAAATAAAGAACATTTTTAGAAAATCACTTGTAGGTAAAAAAGGGAGAGTAATGCCTAAGGGATTTGAATGAGTCTCCAACATAGCTTTGACCATTCTTTTTTTTGTTTTTCTATTTTGTTGTATATTTTAGAATAATCAATGTTCATGTGTAAACCTTTTCTTTGTCCAAATTTTATACATGAAATTAAGTTAATTAATAATTGAAAACTATATATTTCTGCAGTGCAATTCTAGATAACTAAGAACTAGTTAGTCAAATAGGTGTCATTTATATTTTCTTTCATTTATATATTTAATTTAGAAACAATATTATTTTGAATATAAATCCCATGACCTTCCCCCTCCCATTCTCCCATGTCCCCCTCAACTTCCCCATCCCAGCCCCCATCTACTTCACAGGGAGTGTGTGGCCTATCATGGGGGAGTCATCAAAGTCTGTCCTATCATTTTGGGGAGGGCGTAGGCCCTCCTACTTGTATCTGGGCTGATAGAGTATGCCTCCATGGGGAATGGGATCCCAAAGTCCATTTGTGTACTAGGGATGATCACTGGTTCCACTGTCAGAGGCCCCATAGATTGCCCAAACTGGCACCTATATTCAGAGGACTTGCATTGTCCAATGCTGGTTCCCCAGCTGTATTACTGGGGTGCCTGTGCTCTCACTTGGTTAGGTTAGCTGTTTCTGTGGGTTTCTCCAGCAATGTCTAGTCCCCTTTGCTCATCCCTCCTCCCTTTCTACAACTAGATTCTAGGAGTTAGGTTCAGTGTTTAGCTTATGAATGTCTGCCTCTGCTTCCACCAGCTAGTGGGTGATGAAGGCTCTAGGATGGCATTTAAAATAGTCATCAATCTCATTATAGGAGAAGGGCATTTAAGGTAGCCTCTCCACTAACGTGTAGATTCTCAGTTGGGGTCAACCTTGTAGATCTCTGGACATTTCCCTAGTGGCAGATTTCACTTTACCCAGGATACAGAAACCCACTGAGACAGCTCATCTGAAATAGGGGGAGCTATTGGACCCACAGACTGATAGCTGGAAAACCAGCATTTTACTGACTCAGATCCCCTGAACATGCGTCTCAGTTAGAAGGCCTAGGCAGTTTAAGGGACCTCTGACAGTGGAACCAGGATGTATCCCTGGTGCACAAAAGGACTTTGGGAGCACATTCCCCTATCTCAGTCTTCTTTATCCCTCATGTTCTCCTTCCCCTCCTCTTCTTCACCTCTGTTTCCTACCTAACACTCCTAATCCCTCCTTGCTTTCAATTTTCTCAGGAGCTCTAGCCCCTTTCCCCTTCTCCAGGGGACCATGTATGTCTCTTTGAAGGTCCTTCTTCTTTCCTAGATTCTCTGGAGGTATGGATTGTAGTCTAATAGTCCTTTGCTCAATATCTAATATTCATATATGAGTGAGTGTATCCCATGCTTTTCTTTCTGTGACTGGGTTACCTCACTCTGGACAGTTTCTTCTAGTTCTATCCATTTGCCTGCGAATTTCAAGATTTCATTGTATAAATGTACCACATTTTCTCCATCCATTCTTCAGTTGAAGGGTATTTAGTTTGCTTACAGGTTCAGACTATTACAAATAATGCTGCTATGAACATAGTTAAACATATGTTGTTGATGTATGAGTGTGCATCCTAACAGCGATATTGCTGGATCTTAAAATCAACTGATTCACCAACCCCATATCTGACAGAGTGCTGATATCCAAAATATACATGAAACTCAGGAAGCTAGTCACCAAAACATCAGATAATCAAATTAAGAACTGGGTTACAAAACTAAAGTGAGAATTATTAGTAGAAGAATGTAAAATAGCTGAAAGACACTTAAGAAATTGCTCAACATCCTTAGCCATCAGTGAAATGCAAATCAAAACAAATCTGAGACTATCTTACATGTGATAGAATGACTAAAACAACAGTGGCAGTTTATGATATAGAGGGTGTGGAGAAAGGGGAAAACTGCTCCATTGCTGGTGGGAATGCAAACTTGTGCTGTCACTTTGGAAATCAGTATGGCAGATAGGAAATAAGTCCACCTCAAGATTCAGCTATTCCATTCTTGGGCCTATACCCATAGGATTCACAGTCGAACATAAGGACATGTGTTCAACCATGTTCCTAGCAGCATTGTTTGTAATAGTCAAATATGTCTTAAAATGTGGACCCAGTAAAGAAAGAAGCCCTTTGCAAGATCACCTGGAACAGAAATGTAAGTCTCAGTCTACAAAATTGGAGCCTATTTCACAGTGGTGAGTGTTGTAATGAGCTTCCAGCTAATTTCATGCCCACTGAGGGCACTGAGGCCTGGGATCATTCAGTGCTATTTCAGAAGTCTTTTGGGATGTATTTATGCAAACCAAATGATTACTCTTTATCTCCAAACACTAATATTGGGGAAAACAACAGCTATGCAAAGATAAAATGGTAAAAAAATAATAAATAAAAATAAAAACCAATACTCCAAGTACTTTTTCCACTAGTAAAACATGATTGATCAGAGACTCTAGAGTGCATTAACTGGAAGAAGTCCTTGTGACTTAAATACAAATGAAACAATACTATCCATGTCTATGCTACTCTGAATACACATACATATGCACATATATACATGTAGTCTGAATGGATCCCTAATCTTCCTCCCTTTAAGTCAAGATATTACCATAGGTTGTACATCTCTAATAAGTAAACACACTTTGAATTGTTTTGAAAATCTCTTATCAAATTTAAATCAAGTGACAAGTTTAAAATCTTAGAGACTAGTTGCTTTCCTCAGTAGACCCTCTGCTAAAAGATAATTGAGTACCAGGTGTCTGTAAGAAATGCTAATGAGAAAAGAAGTAGAAATTCTGATTCTTAGGCCTTAAGCACTCGCAGGAAGTTACCAATAAGGATATGTGTGAACTTCAAGATGACAGCAGAATGCAGAGGGCTGGTAAAATACAACATATGCCAAATAATTAAATAGAGTTCTATGTATATATGTTAATAATAAAAGTTAATGCAAGTTCGTAAAACATGACAATGCAAAAACATCATGAAATCAAATAACAACAAGAAAAATCAACAAAAAGTAATTAAAACTTGAGGTTGGGAAGAGTCGAGAAGAAATAAGGAGATAATATAAATACACTTTTGTATGATTTTTAACTTCTGGGATGTCAGTTCTTTCTAGAGGCAGCATTCCTAAGTAAAGATACTAATTTCCATTTGGGACTAACAATGTTAAAAATTGGAAGAAATAATCTAGAAAATTTAATGTAAAATTTTGGAAGTTGGAGTGAATTAACCTAACAAATACTACTTTCTTTATTTTATATAATTATATTCTAAATGTTTACTCTTAAATTTAGAGATTGTTTTGCTTTATTTGAAGTATGAAGGTTATGAACATAAAGAAAAGAGACCTGCTATGTCAACTTGATGGCATGGATTTGACTTGATTCAGATTTATAATTGCTCAGGAATGACCATGACACATATCAAAGAGGTCAGTCATTTTTTAATGAACTCAATATATGGCTGACCAAAATGATTCTTAAATTGAGTTTTATTTCACAGATTTTTTTATATAAAATAATAATCATAAATAAATTTTTGAACCTCTGGTTGATTCTTCATATTTACAATGATTATTTCTGGGTGAGAGAATTATTACTTATTACTATTTCAAATGTTAGGTAAAAAGAGTAATGGTTTTGATTTCAAATGTGATAGTGAAAATGCAGCAGCAAAAACATTCTCTATAAAAATAAGAGCTACTTCAGGAAATCCCTGTGCTCAAAATTATCAAAAGTCTTGACAGAACTCTAGTATCTCAAGGATGCTATTTCTACTGGAATTATATCCTTTAACCTTTAGCATACAGATTCTAACATCAGCTCTGTGTAGCCCTGGCAGAAATGAGCAGAGTCATTGAACAATGGTTTCAAGGAGTTCTAGAGTTAGATGGTATAATGAAAAAAAATATAGCTTGGCATCAAAAGTGTTGTAAACAGAAATGGATCTTAATAATTATAGTTTTGCAAGAGTATGATATTCTAGACCAGAGAAACCTGTAATATGTTAAGTGAAAAGATTGAGAGCCAACACAGATGAGAGGCACTTATTCCTGGACGGTTTCCTAGTCACCCAGCTTACAAATATCATTTCTGCTGCATTCAGTTTGTAAAAGTAAAAGTGGCTTATTAAAATTTGAAATGCTAGTAGACCTAACTCCCAAGAATTTAGTACATTGGCTATGTATCTTTTTACAAAATAGTAAGAAGCCTGTTGGTTCAAAATTATTATCAGGTGACATAATTATATGTAAAAGAAAAAAAAACATTGGGCTGGAATTTGACAAAAGGAGTTTTTAAAAAGCCAAGTATATAAAGCACAGAATTCTACAGCTAACTGTTCACCAACATGAAGTATTTACTGCATGCCCCGCAGATTGGTCACAATTAGAAAGACTAAACATGTCAAATCATGGTGAAATATGAAGCTACTAAAATACCTGAAAATTACTGACAGGAATATTCAATGGTACAACTCCTTTGGAACATGATTTGATGTTTTTTTATACAATTAAACATTCTTTTTTTACTCAGGAGTGGGGAAAAGTCCATGCAACATTATGGGTGTACACTCACGATAACCATCAATAACAACTGCAAACTGGAAACAACCATATATCTATCAACAGCAGGAGAATGGATAAGCAAATTGTGGACATTAAATACTACCCAGCAAGAAAAGAAAGTACTAACACACGAAAAAAGAAGCCGAGAGGTAGAAGGACAGGGTCAGAGAATTACAAGGAGTATTATCTTTGTAAGGAACAGTAGAAAGATTTTTTTTGATCTGACAAAAATGATATATACTTTGTTGTTGCACAGCTCTGTCAAACTCATCAAATATGTCACTTAAAAATTGAGAACTTGATTTTTATTGTGTGTAATTTACTGAAGAAAAGCTGGGTTTTAAAAAGTAATGACTGTATCCATATATTAAAATGTGTTAATATGTTATGAAAGACAATTTTTAAAAAGAATTAAGGTATTATTAAAGATTATCAAATAAAGACCAAAGTGATAAAAAAATTTTAATACTGCAAACTAGAATGAGCTCTTAATCAGGAGAGTTTGATTTAGACATACTAAATTAAAAAAATATCTCACACAAATACTTAATTGTGCATAATGTATAATAGCAGAAGGTTCAAAGATATGACTTCATGAAATCCTAAAACTGGAGCGTAAGTGTTGGGCTTTTTGTTTGTTTGTTTTCTTCATTTTTTTGTTGTTTAATAAATAATACTACATAACCAGTGGTAAGTGAATGGTTCTGAGAAACTAACAATAGCAAATTGGGGCTTACGTAAAACCTGAGAGTAGACTAAATGAACCTGGTCATGTTCTAATTAGTAAATAACATACAGTAGACTAGCACAGGCTGATAACAAATGATTTATCTTACCACTTTTTTCTTCAACACATCAACCACAGATAAGAAACAACTGCAGTTAGCTTTCACATGACAATGGAAAAGATTTATGATTACCTTAGTGCCACAGATATCTGCACTTAAGTATTTACTGTAATAACTTAGGCTAATGGGATACAGATATGACTCAAGTTCCAAATATAATAATAATACACTATTTAATGGACAGAATTATCATATCTGAAGCATAAAGGCAGATTAGGATTGATTTTTCTGCACTAGTGACCCACCAAAACTAGTTATTAAATCCACCAGCAACCATAGGTTCTGCGCAAATAATAAAATACATAGCAATATTCTGATGTTTCTCAAGAGACTGAAAACTAATCTCTGCTGTTAATTATTGCTAGGAACATTTCTTTTTTGATTGTTAATATCTTTGTGTTCTTTGTATATTGTCTGTCAGATGAACAGCTGGCAGAGTTCTTTGTATTAATGATATCACTTTCTATATAAATAAAATTTTTCTCACGCCATTAAGGACCAATCTAAGAATGATAATCACTAGTCTATCCAAATATTAAATATCTTATTGGATAATTCTAGAACAAGTATACAGTGAGTATAAATGGAATAGGAAAATGTATGGTGTATGAATGTTCTCCTGATATCTGGGTACTTACTAAAGTTTAAATAAAATTAAAATCCCACTCAAGATTCTTATTTCAAAACTACTAAAAATTTTATTAGGAAATCTACAATAGCCAACACATAATGATATTTCTTTATTTATTTAAACTTATGGGAGCGTAGTTCCCCACTCAACGATGTAGGTTCCTGGAACTCAAATCAGGTCATTAGGCTTGGTGGTGAATGTCTTCTTTGTTAGGCCTACAATAATAATCCCTTAGACTAATTCTTCTTTCATACCATGTCACTCCAAGGATTTTCTGAGTCTATTCTGGTGTTCAACCATTTTTTTGTCAATGGAATTGTTAATGTATCTTGAAGTCACTTGTTCAGTCCTGGTCGTAAAATATTTTTACAGCTAAAACACCCTAATGTGAAACAACACATTATCTTCTTCCTGCTGGTTAAGTGACTGAAAAAGAAACAAAGCAATCCATCTCATAAGCATATTTACTCATCAGTCCTTTGCAGGAAGTTACAATGGGAAAAGCAGAGCATGAGTTTCTGCTGGTAGAATCTCATTGCTTTTAGTCTCTTTGTCTAAACCATTTTAAAAAATGGAAGTACAATTTTCAGTATCACAAAGGGTACTACTGAGATGAGGAAACATTTTGGAGATTCTGTTCAGCTTGAAGTAACAATGTGTTCAGATTTTTCTTCTCTATTTCTCATGTATAACATTTTGATTATGACAAACTTGTTTTAGGCAATCTATTTTTCTAAAGTATTACATGTTTTGACTATTCATAATTCTTTAAACAGTTTCAGTTTATTTTAAAAGGGAGACTTTATATTATTTAATATTCATGGTCATGCTGGCAACTATCTTAAAATGTTACTTTCTGAATCATTCATTAAAATTTAGCTGCACATATTCACATTTGTTTTTGAGAGACCCTCAGAATAGCACCATTATGCAGGGAAGAGGAAAGCTTGATCAGAGTTAGATGGTCACTTCATCAAATCTATCTCTGTATTTATTTCTGGTCCTTGTATCAATTCTGAACAATTTGTCTGTCACTAAATTCAGTATTGCTTCTATCTATCTGGGAGCAATAGGAACAAAGCATTGACAACCAAAATACTAGCACAAAAGGAAATGAATCAACTGCGGGAATGAGAGATTCAAATTGGATTTGCCTCAATGCATTAAGCTCTGGTAGCAGACTGTTACTGGATCTCTGAACATTAAGCTATCATGGATTTATAAATATGGCAAAGAACATTATGTTATTATATTCAAGTGAAATTTGGTTATAAAGGACAGCCTTTTTATTTGGCAAAATATTAGACTACATGTCTTGTCTTTTCTATAAATATATAGATGACATATATTATGTCCATTCTAAATGTGCACAAATGATTGTTTGAAACAAATATCAGTGATATTTAACATGTTTATTAAGGTTAACATTTCTTGCCTTTATTGCACTTCCCACACTTGTTTGTTTTCACTTATTGTCCTTAGGAAATAAGATGTAAGAAATGGAAATTGTATATCTTAACAATAAGAAACTCATCCATGTACTTTCACTAAAGGAACATGATCCTTTGTTAAAGTGACTTCAGATGAAGATTACCATAGTCAGTTTTATTGAACTTTCTTTTGCTTTTAATAATGGTGGATGTTAACTTGAAAAAGTTATGAACTTGTAAAATATGTGAAACTCTCCATTTTCATAATATAAACATGGAAGAAAAGTATGTAATTTGTGACTGAAAACATTAATATATCTAACATGGCTATTTATTGGATAATTAGTTTCCTGAGTTAGCATAACTTTTTCTATATGTGGATGTACTTTGTTGATCTACTTTATGAGAGATTTCAAAAAGATAAAGTCATGCTCTGTACAGTTAACAATTTCAACATTATCAAGCTTAAACTTACAGAAGCCCTAGCTGTTCATATAATAACAAAAACAGGAAAATATAGGGAATTTAGGTTTTGGTGATTATATTTAATTTAATATTTGATTCTCATTTCATGCTCAATTAACTAGTCTCCATATTACTACTTCCTCTTACATTTTATAATGATCATATTGTTTTGTAAAACAGTATGAAAAGACAGCTAATAAAATTCTCAAGATAGTTAAAGGAATCCTGTAAATATGTTTTCATTAGTATAGATAATCATTTTCATAAGTACATTGTTTTTTCTAATTGAATGCTGTTAAAGTAGGCAAAATGTTCCTCATCTCAATGATAAAATAATTAATCTTAGAGAAAAAGTAAATTTTTAAAAATTGAGTGATAACAGAATAAAGGAAAGAGAAAGGAGAGAAGGAAGGAAGAAAGGTACTGGAGATATAGCTCAGTGGTGAAAATCTTGGTTTTCATTTCAGATGATCTGTGTATGATTCCCATCATTAGCATCCTGGCTCACAACAAGATGTAACTTTAGTTCCAGAGGTTAAAATACCCTCTTCTGTCCTCTTTAGGCACCAGGTATGCACAGAATACAAATACATACAAACAGGCAATACACTCATAACCTAAAAAATAAAAAACAAATCTCAAACCAATAAATACAAATAATAAATTCCATTAAAAATATATGTTCATATACATGAATCTGATCGTCAATATAAATGGATAATAAGGGATTTTTTATATAATTTGAGTACACTCCTTCAGAATATATATTGACAATAAGTTTAGATTAGTCATAAACACTAGTGCAAGTATTAAAGGAAAACATATAATTGTATTGTTTTAAAAATATATAATGGGGTAATATAAAAAGTTTATTACATTCAATATGATGAATACCAAAGTCCAGAAGATAAAAGAAGAACTAATACAAGAACAATAAATAAAAGTAACAAATATTGCAAATATTAATTCAACTATATAAATAATTTTAAGCCACAACGAATGTAAAATGAAGGGTTTAATGACACACTGTCTCTAAATAACTGATTTCATAAACCTAGACATATGGATAGAAAGGGAATGAACTGACAATAATAAGCATTAATAAAGTTAAAATGAGACTAGATCTACTAATTTCAGACAGAAGATGTTTAGAAAAAAGATATAACCATTGATCTAGAGAAGCATTGCTTCACCAAAATGCTTATGTCTCCAAGAGCACATGAAAATATTAATACGTATATGTACCTTAGTTTGCTGGATGCTACTCCTACAAGTATTTCTCATGGTTTCTGGGGTTATACTGGGCATGCTGCTTCTTGCTAAGCAAACTCTTGTTTCTTAACTCTTTTCTGAGATGATCAGTGTGTTGTAATGGGTCATTTTTAACATGGCATTTCCTCTCATTAAGCTCCATTTCTAGGGATGAAATGTAAGAACTTTTCACACAAGTATTAAAGTGCACAGG
Source organism: Cricetiscus sungorus (assembly GCA_030556225.1). Classification (NCBI taxonomy): domain Eukaryota; kingdom Metazoa; phylum Chordata; class Mammalia; order Rodentia; family Cricetidae; genus Cricetiscus; species Cricetiscus sungorus. The sequence goes on along the minus strand of JANBXA010000651.1, from coordinate 30,900,820 downwards.
TAGTGGATGTTATATAGGACATAAAGATTTGTAAGGGAAATAATCATGGAAGAATCAACTTCTGTTGGATGGACAATGCAGACCCCCTGATGGTCTGATATTCAAGCATGTGAATGGTAAATTAAAAGAGAAAAGTGGGAATATATTCAAAGATCATTATTTCTAGAAAAAATGAGGTAGGGTATAAGACCTGAAGAATACACTGGGTCAGACATTGTGAACGAAATAAAAAAAATGTTGATATAATTGAAGGAAATGCAAGTGAGATGGGTAATAGTAAAGACACAGGGGAGAGAATTCATGAAGCTTTTTACATCACTTAGAGAACTGAACTTTTAGACCCACTGATTTGAATAGCTCTAAAGTAAATTGAAAAGTGCTGAAGGATCTTGGAGTGAATTCTTTTGTCACAGTGAATTTTCTTTTAATTTTTTCCCTTGTACTTACTGTTCAGTTTTATTTTATTATTATTATTTTTTACATTAATTTACCTGACTCTATTCCCCAGGCTAACCTTAATCACATTATTTAGTTTAGGCTTGCCATGAATTTGAGACAAAATTTTTGTCTTAGCCACCCAAGAGCAGGGATCACAGTTATGAGTCACAACTCCCAGTTCACAGGGAAATATACTGAGCATAATTTACTAAGAAATAATAGAAATTGTGATCCTCATACCAGTAATATATTTGAGTAAAGCCGGGTGACTAGTGAACTTCAAGCAGAAAGGAGTGAATAATTTCTCTAAGAACTCTTGACTATTAATCTGTGAATCCCTTGTTATTTCTGGAGATAATCAAAATTTTGTGGAAGCAAGGCTTCCCTATCTCTCATTTAGGTTTAAATGATAATGTTTCAAAGTCCACTATATATTATTATATAGTTATATTACAGCATCCAGTGGGTGTATGACACATGAAAATAGCTTCAGGAAAAGTTGTGCTCAGATATACTAAAACCCAAAGTATATAAGATACTATATTAAAGGATTAATTTGGAATCACATAAATATTGGAAAGTTTTTTTTCTTTTTTTAAAATTTCTTTTAATTTTACATACCAACAGAAGTCTACCCTTCCTCCCCTTCTGCCATACTCCATCTTCCAGCTTGCCACCTCAATCCACTTCTTACTGGGGGCTGGGCCTTTCTTGGGGAGTCAATAATGTCTGACATACCAATTTGAGGCAGGACCAATCCTCTTCCCCCTGTACTAAAGCTGAAAAAGGTATCCTGCCATAGGAAACGGGTTCCAAAAAGCTAGTTCATTTATCTGGGTAGGTTTTGATCCCATTGCCAAAGGCTCCCTCAACAGTTGAAGCCACATAACTATCATCCGCAATTAGAGGGTGTAGTTCAGACCTATGCTCTTTCCCTAGCTGTCAGTCCATATTCTGTAAGCTCCCTCTAGAACAAGTCGGCTGTCTCTGTAGTTTTCCCATCATGCTCTTGAGCCCCCTTATATAGTGAGATATTCACTTTGTCATACCTGTGGCACAAACCACAGGTATGGTGATAGGGGCAGATGTTACCTGGGGGAACTAAGTCTGAGGGAGGGGCTTCGGTAGCTTTATTGCTTGCAGCACAGGGACAGGAGAACATCCTGAGGCATCCGTTTGACCAGGAATCTACTGGTGTTCATCTGTCTATGTTGTAAGTTATTTCTCCCTGAATAAACATCTATTCAGCCTTTCTGTTTCTTCTGATCCTTATTAAACCACAATACCCTTGTTCATATGATATCTCTGTTCAACTGAACTACAGGAGCTCAGTGAGTGTCCCTCTATGTGGAGGGATTTATTTTTAAAAAGGAAACAGAATGATATGTCAAGATCAAATGACACTGGTCAAAAAAAAAAAAAACAATAACACACTATAGAAAATACTTTTACCCAAATTAGTAAGGTTTGAAGTTGTTCGTTGACTTAAAGATGAAGAAAACTATGGTTGATATATGCTGTTTTCAGTACACTATTTCTAACAAAATTTTCATTGAGTAATACTAAAGATGGTGGTAGAGATAAAGCAGATATAACTGATTTATTCTGTATTATTGTGACTCTGGAACCTGATAAAAACGCATTCATGGAGGAAAGACTTGCTTTGTCTCATAGCTTTGGAGAGTTTGGATCAATCATGCAAAGTAAGACAGGGATAATCATTTTAGCTCATGGCTGCAGTATCCAGTGCCAGAGATTTCTCACATCAATGCAGATGAGGAATCTCAGCAGGGCTATAAATAAACCTACACAAATTCACTTCTAGGGTTTTCTTCTGCCATGTAATCCTCACTTCCTCAATATTTCCATAGTCCCCCCAACATCATCACCAGATAAAAATTAATAATTCACGTTAACCCTATGAAAAATAGCCTCGATTTAACTAAATAGCAGATGAATGGATTGAAGAGCTACATAGCAAAATATCGTAGAATGACAGTTTTGTAGGTGAAGGTAGTTAAGTGTTAAGGGGATTTTTAAATAAAAATAGGAGATGTTTATTCAATGTTCATATTGATAAATGTGTCAGGAGTGAAAAATTTTCATATTGAAGATGGTAAGTTCACATTATAAAGAAGGAAACAATTCAATATAATTAGAACAGTCAATTTCATCAAAGCACTTAACTAACAAATTTTAGTACAGAACGTGAAACACAAATGTAAGGGTTAGAATCTTTGTTTGAAGGTACAATCAAGTTTTACTTACAACAAATTCTGGATTTTTTCAACAATAACAACCACAACAAAAAATAGATAAAAGCATAGGTATGACTTACAAGGAGGAAAAAGAGTGTGAAGGATTGAAATGATTTAAACAACCATGGTATTCTGGCTTTTATTCCATAATGTTTACTTCTGAAACATAAAAAATTTTAACAGACATTCTGTTCAGCAAAGTAAAATGAGCCCTTGCTAAAGCAGGTACAGATTTAGCTTGGTAGCTTCAGATTTGCTTGAAGTAACATAGCTCCAATTGTTAACCAAAAATAAGAGTTTAAGGAAACTAAATATTTTGTGTGATTTTTGCCTGCTATAGTAATACTTGGGTCTCTGCATTTGTATTCTCCATCATCAAAAGCCCAGAACAGTCACCTAGAAATGTCTTTAATTGTTCTCAGTGAACTATAAACAACTAACTTTAAAAAATAATGATATTTTCAAGAAATCTCTATGTCTTCATTACTAAACCCATTCCCCCAACCCCTGTGTTTTTGGTTGACTGTGTTTAGGTGTTTTCCTTGTAGCTATTGTTGCTGTTCACCTTCATCACTAATAGAGGCACAAACTCGGGTGAACCCCGAGTCCTGAGGGTAGACTGTCTTGTTTCTGGTCTCAGCATATCCAATACAGATTCCTTTAATAATATTTAATTCCTCTGCCATACTGAGGAAGCATTTGGAAAATATGATGGGCACACTGCATTACTTCAATTTGATTTCTTTGGCGGCCCTTCAGTATCATTTTATTAACTAGAGAACTACTTAGTGGGATAAATCACAATAATGTCACTGATAAACACACCCACTTGCTTTATTTCACTACTTGATGGACAGAAAATAATAGTGAAGATTCTGGGTATGAATAATGCATGAGGAGAAGCCTTAGAATAACTGTGACTGTTTTATGAGCACCACATGTGCTTCCTCACACTACATAAAGAGGTAAAACTAACCAGGCAGAGGCCCTGCTCTTTACAACTTCTAGGAGAAGTGATGAAAGTTTTAGTGTGAAACTTTTTCTGTGAGACTGAGAGATGGCTTACTACTCTGCACTAACTTGTATAGGTAGATATTTAAGACTCCTCTATGGATAGGCATTTTCAATAAAAGAAAACTCCATTCAATGGAATCTTGAAATTTGCAGGCAAATGGATGGAACTAGAAGAAAACATCCTGAGTGAGATAACCTGGTCACAAAAAAGACAAACATGGTACAAATTAACTCATATATGAATATTAGACATAGAGTAAAGGAGTACCAGCCTACAATCCACACCTCCAGGGAGACTAAGGAACAAGGAGGTCACTAAGGGAGATATACATGGTCCCCAGAGAAGGGGAAAGAGACAAGATATCCTGACAAAATTGGGAGCATGCAGGGAGGGAAGAGGGAGATAGAAGAAAGAGAAGGAGGAAGAGGAGGGGAGAGGAGGAGTAAGGAGGGCATGAGGGAGCAGGAAGTTTGTGTCAGGTAAAGAATAGAGAAGAGCAAAAAACGTGATACCTTAAAAGAGGGAGCCATTATAGGTTTAAGAGAAATCTGCCACTAGGGAAATGTTTAGAGATCTTTTAGGATGACCCCAATTAACAATCTAAACAATAGTGCAGAGGCTACCTTAAATATCCTTCCCTGATAATGAGATTTATGACTACCTTATATGCCATTCTAAAGCCTTCATTTAGTAGTTGATGGGAGCAGAAGCAGAAACCCACAGCTAAACACTGAGCTCTTGGAATCCAGTTGCAGAGAGAGAGGAGTGATGAGCAAAGGGGTCAAGACCAGACTGGAGAAACCCACAGAACCAGCTGACCTGAACAAGCTGGAACTCATGGATTCCAATTTTCATATCTGGAAAGACAGCGTAGAACTGATCCAAACCCCTAAACGTAGGTGTTAGTTAGGAGGACTGGGCTGTCTATAGGGTCTGTGGTAGTGGATCTGTATTTATTCCTTGTGTATGAATAGACTTTGGGAGCCTATCCCACACAGAGGGTTACTCTCTCAGCCTAGACACATGAGGGAGGGTCTAGGCCCTGCTCCAAATGATATTACAGACTTTGAAGATGCCCCATTGAAGGTCTCACTCTCCCTGGTAAGCAGAAAGGGAATGGAATGGGGGATGAGGGACAGGGGAGATGGGGAGGGTGAGGGAATTTGGATTTACATATAAAACAATTTTGTTTCAAATCTAAATTAAAAAAAAGAAAAAAAAGAGTTAATAAAAAGTAAAAGAAAGTATCTGGAAGAAAGAAAACATAACCAATTCTTTGTCACTCTGTCTAATATTTGATCTCCATCTCAGTGCTCATATAGCTCACATTTAGACTGGCTCAGGTGATATTTCTGTAGGCAGAGTTCTTGTGTCTATAGCCACAGCCACCTCTAGTGCTCAAAATCACAGCACTGCAAGAGCATGGTAACTCTAGCTAGTATTGTCAGCACCTAGATGCTGAGAAAAAAAGATCAGGAGTTTAAGACCACCATGATCCTTATATAAATTTGATAGCAGCAGTCTGGGTTGTGTGAGTCCCTCATTATCTAAAATAAACAAACAAAGAAACAAATAAATAAATAAATAAACAAATAAAGATAAAGTAAAATGTAAAACCATAGAATCTATTTTTATGCATTTGCATTTTTATGTCCTTAGCACCAATGTGTATTTCAAATGTGTATATGTTAATTTTCAATGTTTAATATAGAGATATACCTGTTGTGTAGAGCAATATTTCCAATGTAAGACATCATTAAATCTTTGCAAATTTCATGAAATAGGGAAAAGGAAGTATAAAACTAGAAACATAAATGGTATTAGTTATATATTCATACACAGAACATAGCTTAAAGTAAAATTACACCTTGAGGTGGTATTCCTCTTTAAAAAGAGTATCATATATTTATTTATTTAGTGCATGTGGTATCACTATCTCTCTCTCTCTCTCTCTCTCTGTGTGTGTGTGTGTGTGTGTGTGTGTGTTGTGTTTCTGTTTAGAAACAGGTTTATCTACATTCTATAGTGCTACATGTGGAGAAAAGAGGACAAATTGGAGGAATCAGTTCTCTCCATCTACCACCTGGGTCCCCAAAATTTAAACATAGGCTGTCAGGAATAGCAGCATATACCTCTACTTGGTTGAGCCATCCCTCAGGCTCTTGATTTAATCATGTTATCTTAGGTCATATATTTTCACCTAAGTATCTATGTTTTTGAAAGAATTGTGTTATTTGAAATACAAAATAGAAAAGGTGACCTTTTAAAAAGTAGAAAAGACAGAAAATGTTGAGGTTAAATTGAACATTTTCCAAAATCAAGATAATTGTGAGTAATAATTGATATGAATAGGCTATGAGAGGTATGAATTCTCAAATGACTGGAAAATAATCATATTCAATTTATGTAATTGGACTTTAGTTCTTGAAAATAAAACAATATTTTAAAGTAATTTTTAAACTTCTTTTACAAAAACATCCTATAACACTTAAAATTACCATTTCAGTAATGTGCCTTTGACAAAGAAAATATTTGAACTTGCTTTTAAAATACCAAATATTCCAGCAGTAACCATTTAACTATTTTCCGAGACTCAAAATTAGACCACTAGGTGATCATGTACTAGAAGTCACTCATCTCTATAATAAACACCCTTTTCTGAAGGATGGAATTCAGGAATCTAAATGTTGCTAACCACGCAAAGCATTTTCCTACCAGGATAACTTAGTCTATTTCTGTCACAGAAAATGTGCCTTAGACTGGTTCATCCCAATTTCCCCTGTTTGAAGACAACACTTTCTGAAGATTAGAATGAATGTTTTCCACAGGTCCCCATCTTGCAATCTCAAAGTCACTGTCAACTCCTTTCATCTTTTGTCAATATTTAAGTAGAAGCAGGGAATAATCGTGTCTGCATTTCTGATTTCAAATTCACCACATTATGTCACTTCCTTCCTTCCTTCCTTCCTTCCTTCCTTCCTTCTTTCTTTCTTTCTTTCTTTCTTTCTTTCTTTCTTTCTTTCTTTCTTTCTTTCTTTCTTTCTTTCTTCTTTTCTCATACAATAGTGGTTGTCGTGTCCCGGTTCTATTTTTTGTTTGTGTGTTTACTTAAATGAATAAACTTAAAGTAATACATTCCAAAACAAAGTATATAAAACACCTTTTTATCAACCATCACATCTTATTTTCTTCTGTATTTAAGATATGTAGAGAAGGGGGAACAATTTTAGTAAAACTAGCCAAAAGAATCTCTTTGAAAAAAATGTTCCCTGAGCTTTAAGTGACTTAAAAAACCCACATTGGAAAAAAAAGTGCAAAGTTGGAAGTTATGAACTGTACCAAATAAAAATTAATCAAATAAAAACGTAAAAATTAAGTAATAATATGTGTGGAGTACAAATTCATCATCTGAGGTAACTTATTAATTGTTTTAAGTAATTTAAAGTCTGAATTTAGAGCTCAGTTTAGTGTATGTATGTCTATTCTAAGAAACATTGTATCTTGAAGTAAAAAAAAATACTCTCTGACTTCTGTAATGAGAATACATCTCCAGTATCTTGGGAATCTCTGACAAATACCTGATCTGGAGTGGTCTTTTCAGGGATGCTACCAGAAGGAGCACACTCTTGTACTTAAGTCCTGTTACCAGCAGGCAGCATCTTTAACCTCTCCAGCATGTTTGCAAACTTGTAACTGATAGATCTACACTTCAGAGTGAAGCATGATCCTAATCAGCCTGAATAATCAAAACCTGGAGTCAAATATTTGGGTAAAAGCTAAAAGGACAGAGAAGCAAAAGGACAGCCACAATTACTTCTTACTTCTTAGACTCCTCAGTTTGACAAGAGCTGAGATCCTGTCTATGTCCTGCCTTAACAATTCCTCTCTCCAGTTAGCCATCTTACTTCCTGTCTCCGGTCTATACAGACCTCCCTTGCTTATCCTACCTATTTTTCTCTTCCTTCACAGGTGCTATATATCATCCCTTGTAACATTTGTTCTTACAAATTTAGTATTCTTATACCAACAAAACTTTGCTAGCATAGATCAAAGATCAAATTACCAAGTAATTAAATGCTAAAGTAATACAATTGTAATAAAACAGAAGATTGGATTTTAGCCATTCTGACAGTTGTAAGATGGTATCTCAGAGTTGTTTTGATTTGCATTGCCATGATGGCTAAGGATGTTGAACAATATCTTAAGTGCCTTTCAGCCATTTTATATTCTTCTATTGTGAATTCTCTATTTAGTTCTGTACCCCATTCTTAATTGGATTATTTGGTTTTTTGGTGACTAGCTTCTTGAGTTCTTTGTATATTTTGGAAATCAGTCAGCCTCTGTCAGATGTGGGGTTGGTGAAGATCTTTTCCCATTCTGTGGATGCCATTATATCTTGTTGACTGTGTCCTTTACAGAAGCTTCTCAGTTTCCCCAAAACACCAATGACAGCTTACTCTGTAGAGCATGTGGAGAAAGGGGAACAATCCTTTATTGCTGGTAGGAGTGGTCCCTCATACCAGCCATTTTGGAAATCAGTATAGCAGTTTTTTCAGGAAAATGGGAATCATTCTACCTCAAGATTCAATAGTTCCACTCTTAGGCCTATAATTAAAGAATGTACATTCATGCAACATGGACATCTGTTCAACTATGTTCATAGCAGCATTATTTGTAATAGCCAGAATGTGTAAGCAAACTTGATGCCCATCAATTGAAGAATGGATAAAAAAGTGGCACATTTACACAATGGAGTACTACTCAGCAGAACAAACAAACAAACAAACAAAAACCAACCAACCAAACAAAAAACAATGAAATCTGGAAATTCAGAGGCAAATGGATGAAACTAAAAGAAACCATCCTGAGTGAGGTACCCTAGTCACAGAATGTCAAGCATGGTCTATACTCACTGTACTCACTCATATATGGATATTAGATATACAGCAAAGGATTATCAGCCTACAAATCACACTGCTAGAGAAGCTAGGATACAAGGAAGATCCTAAGAGACACATGCATGCCCCCCACAGAGAAGGAGAAAGGGACAAGATCTCCTGAACAAATTTGGAGCAATGAGGTGTGGAGAGGGGGGAAAGGGAAGGGAATTAGGAGAAAGAAGATTAGAGAAGAGAACATGAGGGATCAGGGAGACTGAGTTGGAGGATGAATAGAGAAGAACAAGAAAAGATTTACCTTAATCCAGGAAGCCATTATAGGTTTAAAGAGAAATCTTGCACTAGGGAAATGTCCAGAGATCTACAAGGATAACCCTAACTAACAATCTAAGCAATAGTGGAAAGGCTACCTTAAATGCAGAAGCAGAGATGCACAGCTAAGCACTGAGCTGAAATCCTGGAATCCCTTTGTAGAGAGGGAGGGGTGATGAGCAAAGGGATCAAGACCATGGTGAGAAAACACACAGAAACCGATAACCTGAGTAAGGGGAGCACATGGACCCCAGTTTGACAGCCTGGAAACCAGCATAGGACTGATCCAGGCCCCCTGAATATGGGTGACAGTTAGGAAGCCTGGAACCAGTATTTGGGAGCCCATTTTCCCATGGAGGGATACTCTTCCCAGCCTAAATACATGGGGGAGGACCTAGGCCCTGTCACAAATGATGTTCACAATCCCTGGATTGTGGATGGGAGGTGGGAAGAGAGGGGAAGGGGGGTTGGTAGGAGATCTGGGAGCATAGGAGGGAGAGAGAGAAATGTGATTGATATGTAAAATAAGATTGTTTATAATTTGAACATAAAATAAAATAAAATTAAGATAAAAACAGAAACCAAAACAGAAGACTGGAAGTCAATAGAGCTACCTGAAGGTAAACTTTTGCTGTGTACTTTGGAGAGATATAGGAACTGAATATATTCTTTCATGAATTAAAAGCAAAAGATGATGCAGGATCCTAATTAGTATTAATAATAAAACACAGAGTCAGATATCAGGGTAAAAGCTGTAAGATCAGAGAAGCCATGGAACAGCCAGTCAGGTAACCTGGATTTTCCTAATTACTCAAATTAGATGGTTTGCCTTCTTGAAATATATACTTTCATTATTTCTATCAAAGGGGATAAACCAAGATATGATTCAAATATTGAGGCCGAGTGAAAAGATACTGGGACGTTATTTTTCTATTGCATTATAATAACTGAATATTAAAATTGAGCACTATATTGGAACTAGAGAAGTGGTACAAACAAGTGCATACTTATTTGGACAAATTTTTCTGCCAAAAGTGAATTAATACTGTTATAGGAAAGGAACAGAGCAAGAAGATAAAAAATTCTATTTCAGGCAATAACATTCATACAGAGTTAATAAAATACAAAATTAAGGGCTTTAAAATACACGAATAATCACTACTATAAAGTGAATATTATTCCAAATGTCTTAGAAACCCATATAAAAACAGCAAAGACAGAATATCAAATATAAAATACATATTATTATAAAATTAATATCAAATATACAACAGAATTTACGTATATAAAGAGTCTTAACTTCTACTGAAAGTTATTTTCATGCTATGCCATAAATGATTGCAATTTTTAGTTTTATTAATAATTCCAGTATGAAATTTAAATGTGCAATATTAAAGAACAAGAAAATTTAAACAGCAAGATAAAAATTAAAACAAAGGAGAGCAAAAATATTGAATGAAACAAATAAAAGCTGTTTTAATGTCAAGAGGTTTAATTCATAAGATAAATATAAAGAAGTTGTGACTATTCATGCATAAATTATCCTAAGAGTAACAGTCAATAATAAGATAGAGTTTTCATGAGGTGTAAAGAGAAACATGCAAAAGTTACAGAGTAATCACTCTATTTCATCAGAAATGCAGCAGTAAAATAAATAAGCAATTAAGCAAATACAAGAGAGTTTAAGCCATCAATAAGCACTCAGTTTGAATTAGCTAATTACATATATGACATATTTGTGTCATTTACCCATTATATTTTAGGAGTAGGTACAGACTGATACCTATTGCTACATGACTAAGCTAATACATTCTGTGCTCCACTTTGTATTTTCCTTAATTATTAAATCCTTTATCTTTTTGTTTCATTTATTTTTCTCTTTTGATATATATTTCCTTGAAAATATGTATCTCTTTAAATACTTCCACCCAATTTATAGCTAATTAAGTTATGTCTGGTCTTTGGCTATAAATTCTCAGAGAACACTGCTCCCTAATGAAGCAGAGTGATGCCAGAATTCCATAGCCATCTCTAATTCTTTTATGGCATCTTCCTGTAATAATATTTGAGGCTCCTTACTTCTAACTAAATTGAACACAGATTTCTCCTTACGCCTTGAAAATATCTCTAATGTTTATAGTTTTACACATTTTCCAGCTTTATCCTTTAATTCTTGCACTTATTTTTACTCTCTTATGATGTGAATTTCTTCCATTTCTCAGGGATTTGTTACCCCAATGTTTGCATTTACTTTGTATTCTGTTTTTAATTTTCTATAACTAACAAGTAGTAGATCTTTATTTAAATATTACTGGTTACAAATCCTGACATATCTTGAAAGAAGGGAACAAACCCCTTTATTTTAACCTCTGGCTGACTCTCCTCCAAGCAGTCCCTATCTATGGATTAAACCACTTTCAGCCTTTTCTACTGAAATTAATTTTTAGAGACTATTAAAGTAATTGCACATTTGCTTTTATCCATGGAAGCATAATATTGTAGCTTATGTACATGGAAAAGCAATGGAGAAAAATATATCAATTTCGAGAGATTTATGATTCTGTATTGGTATGCTTTCATAATTGATTATCTTTTAATTTGAAATCACTCTCCATCTAATTCTGTTAAGATTATGGCTTACTTGTTGTCAAAGATGGTTATGACAAATCTGCAATACTTGGTGATTCATTTTAGCGATAAGATGATCAATGACCACAATTGAAATTCCAATGTTTATCATCCTTTTATAGGTTATCAGGCTTAACCTGTGATGGGTAATCTTGTCAACTTGATGTGATTAAAATCACTATGGAAACAATTGTGAACAACTTTCCTGGTTGGATTTATAGAGATGGGAAGCTACTATCATTTCTTGGGCTATGATTCTGAACGGAGTAAAAAGAATATCTAAAATTAAAGATAAAAGAGACCATAAATTTAAAACACATTAAGGGGTTGGGGACACATAGGAATTTTATAAAAAAGGAAAGTGAAGGGGGAAATTATGTAATTATATTATAATCTTATAAATATTTTAAAACAAATAAGAGAGACTGCTGGGCACCACTATTCATCAATTCATCAATTTAACCATTTCTATTTCCTGATTTTCAGTCGCAATGTGGCCTGCTGACTCAGCCCGCTGCCAACATGCCTTCTCTGCCCATGATGGAGGATACCGTTGATCTGTGAGACAAAATAAAGTCTTTCTTCTTTAAATTGTTTTTCAAGTGTTTTTTTATTATTATTTTAGCAAAAAAGCAAGTATCTATAACAGTGGATTTGCGAGTCACACACGTTGTTAGCATCTCAACATCACTCTTTGAATTTTAGGGTAAAATTGTTCTCCACAGTGAGATCATGGCAGCTATTAGCCATTTTCTCATAATCAGAAGTTTATATTTGTTTTCATTTGTATGCTCTAAAATAAAGCAGTTGAAAAAATATTTGTGCAGTATTTTCTCAATCCACTGAGAATTACCTTGGCCACAATCCAAAAGTGGAAGTGCTCAGAAATATGATAAATTAATGTTCATAATTTTAAATATTAGAAGTTTTCCAACTGACAGACTTATTTTATACTTAGTGTGTGTGTGACGTGTGTATTTGCATGCTACACACTAGCAATTATTTCTTGTTACTAACATTCAAATTTTGATCATCCAAATATTTTTGAAATTATAATCATTGTGGTTTATTTTGTTTTCTTTGATATTATAATTTCAAGTCTAGTGAGAGTGTATTTAGTTAGTGAAAATTTATTTTAAACATATTGCGCAAATTACTGATATCTTGAGCAGGTTATTATGTACTAATAAGATCTGTGAATAACTTATCAACTTAGGAAATGGTGCTACTGAGATAATTAAATATTTCTATAATAAATTCACAGGGAACCCAGAAAACACAAAAACTTATATATTTCTATCTCAGGCATGGGTTCTCTCATATCCATTGCTAGAGAGGACTTGAGCATAGAAAGAGTTTACAAGTTTATTCTTGGCTCTGAGCCTTAATCCAAGCTTAATCTCAGCTCCATCATCTCAGGCTCTCAGGTTCTAAGGACTGGCATGTCTAATAAAGGTGTAAATATTTCTGTATAATTATTATCCATCTCTATTTCATTTCGACATTTAAGATTATTCTCAGCTTACCTGAGTGTTAACTTACCTAGTCACTTAGACATCTTTTATTTTTCCAAGTTTATAAAGGTATTCTAAAAATGCTGCACACACATATATTATATTTAATATGAAGTGTGATCTGAGGAAATTATTAGCCATATTTACCTGTTTGTTGGACTACCATTCTCTAAAATATATATATATATATATATATTGATCTTTTGCCTTTTTACTTTTATTAAAACTTTATGAATTGATGTGGGTTTTATGGATTTGTACATATATCCTATCATCTACATATGTATGCTATGGCATTTTGATTTATGTGGGACTACAGACATAAAGCTGGCAAACTGGCATAGACCCAAACCCTCTGAATGTAGGTACCAATAAGGAGGCCTGACCAGTCTAAGCGACCTCTGACAGTGGAGTCAGTGTTTATCCGTCGTGCCCAAATGAATTTCGGGAGCCTACTCCCTATGGAGGGATACTATTTCAGCCCAGATACACAGAGGAGGGCCTAGATCCTCCCACAAATGATATGACAGACTTTGATGATTCCCCCATAGAAGACCTCACCATCCTTGGGGAGCAGGTGAGGGGTGAATTGGGTGGGTTTCTAGGAGGCTTAGGAGGATGGGAGGGAGAGGGAATGGGAGGATTGATATGTAAAATTATTGTTAGAAAAAACTCTGAATTGATATGACCCTCTGAAAAGTAAACACAAAGAACCATTTCTATACTGCTACATACACTCTACTTTCAAGCTACTGCATAACCATGGTGTATGTGTGAATTAACAACTTCTACTTTTAAAACCAATATTGTATAACATTGTATAAGTTCATTGGGATATTGTAAATCATAATTTACTTAAGAAAGTATTTAATTACCGTTAAATGCTCTTAAAAAGTCTATAGTGTTTAAGCATAAGCATTTAGTTACAACTTTAAAAATAAACCACTTTAATTTTTAGACTTTACATCTTTTCATTCCTGTGTTTGTGTGTGTGTGTGTGTGTGTGTGTGTGTGTGTGTGTGTGTGTGTGTGTGTGAGAGAGAGAGAGAGAGAGAGAGAGAGAGAGAGAGAGAGAGAGAGGGAGAATATGTATGTTAGTGTTCATGTATACTTGCATATACATGGGCATACACATTTAATTGTGTAAAACTGGTAGTTAGACAACAACTTTAGGAAGTTCTCACTTTGAAAATTTGAATAGGGAGCATTGATCCCAGTGACAGAAATATAAGCAGTGACTCCAGTTGAAGAAAAATTACATAATAACTTAGTAATAGTTTGGTTAAATCATTCTTGAATTTTATATTATGTGCCATTTTGCTGAAATTTGAACAAGCAAATGTGTCAAAATTATTGATGAAATTATAGATGCAATTTACATTTTTCTAAGAAATATTCAAACATTTATTCTAGATTCCCTTTTCTTTTCTCTACTGCTCTGCTAGGTTACCTATATGATTTAGTTGTTTGACCTGTACTAAGTTCTTAAGTGTCTGAAGCAAAGACATGTCTCAATCATTAATTGCTCCATTTCTTGATTCACCATCAAGTTGTTTTGTGTGTTTGATTTTTAAGAGAACACTAACAATCTCCTCTGTAGCAACTCATGGATTGTCAATAGCTCAGTAGCTCTGTTCCAAACCAATGTTCTAGGACAATGACAACTTTCCTTTTCTGCCAATATTTGATACAAGAAGTCTTAAGTGCATATGTCTCAGTACTGATGATTCACTAAGAGCAAATCAACTGATGTATTTACAGGTAAATCTGTTTTACTTCAAGTTCAGGAGATTAAGAAAAGTGATCTGTCAAGATTCTAAAGGATATTATTAACTTACACCGTATTTCAACTCCCACTGGCTTCTTGGTATACATGATTCAACCATCACTGGATCCGTTACTCTTATGATGAAGTCATTTTTTTAAGTTCTCAAATTGTCTGCTCTCTAGTTGAAGGAGATGACATTTTTTTTTAATCTTACCAGGGGGTTCCCACTGGGTTTAACACATAAGTTTAAATTGCTGGTTAATTTCTCCCTGTTTTTTGTTGACTTTCTTTAAAGCATTCATTACCCTTAATAACTATCAACACATTCTGGATTATCGGATTTTTTTTTTTACTTTTTATAGTAAACTATATCAACTTAAAATCTATAAAAACAAATGTATTGCTATATGCCAGGTGACTAGGAGATATTTCAGCTCCAAAAGGACTATTTGAGAGTATTCCTTTTCAGACCATTTCTGGCACCAATTGTCTCCAGGATCCACACTGTGAAAGGAAGTGTGTTTTACTGTAATTCAATGCAGAGCATCCTCAAAGACAACATCTCATTGAAGTAAAAGTAGCAACATAAAGCAAGAAAGAGTTATACTGAGAAAGAAAAGTCACAGTAAAACCCGAACTTGTCTCATGAATCAGTCATTGAATGGGCCTGCCTCCTGGGAATAGCATCTCTTAGAAAGAGAAATCTTGCACTAGGAAAATTTTCAGAGATCTAAAAGGATGACCCTGAACTAGCAATCTAAGCAATAATGGAGAGACTACCTTTAATGCCCTTCCACAATAATGAGATTGACAACTACCTTAAATGCCATCCTAGGTCCTTCAGCTAGTAGCTGATGGAAGCAGAAGCAGACAACCACAGCTAAACACTGAGCCAAACTCCTGGAATCCAGTTGGAGAAAGGGAGAAGTGATGAGCAAAGGCATCAAGGACAGGCTGCAAAAACCCAGAAAAACACCTGACATGAACAAGGGGGAGCTAATGGCCCCCAACTGATAGCTGGGAAACCAGCATAGGACTGACCCAGACTCCCTGAACGTGGGTGTTAGTTAGGAGGATTGGGCAGTCTATGGCATCTGTGGTAGTGGACCAGTACTTATCGCTAGCATACTAATGGGTTTGGGAGACTATTCCACATAGAAGGATACTCTTTCAGCCTACAGAAACCAGGGGACGGCCTAGACCCTTCTCCCAATGACCTGACAGACTTTAAAGATCTCCCATGAAAGGCTTCACCCTCCCAGGGAGCAGAAAGGGGACAGGATGGGGTTAGGAAGCAAACAGTGGAGGAGAGGAGGGTGAGGGAACTGGGATTGACATGTAAAACAAGCTTGTTGCTATTTAATTTAAAAATAAAGAAAAAGAAAAGGAAAGGACAACAGATCCTGTATAGGTTCTTAATGAGACACTTAACCCCCTTGGTATTTCTTTATCATAAGTTCTTTCCTTCTAATATGATGGACTGGTTAGCATGCTACACATTTTTATTAAAAGCATGTGTCATCCTGCCTGAAGATCTGGATAAAATGCTGTATATTGCAATGTCAGCATTAGGATCACAAGTGTGCCCTCCATTTCCAGATTGTAGTTCATTCCAGACAGAATCAACTATTGATTAACTGCAGTTTTCCATGTAGGAGTGGGACAGTGTAGAATTTCCTTGTCTATCTTGTTATATCAAAAACTCATCTTACTTCGGTGACATTATTGAGAGTTCATAGGTGCAGCTTCTATGTTAAATATAAAAGTCAGTATCTCACAGTAGAAGTATACACATGGATCTTCATTCAGTTTCTGACAATGTTTTCATCCCCTTTTCATGATTTATCCTTAGCCTTAGGTGCCAGGGTTGTGGTTAGGAATTCATTGCTATAGGCTACCTCTCAAAACATGAAGACTTCATTGATGAAGACACCACATACATCAACAGCAGAACTGATGTGGAATTCTCTTCTCTGGGGACTACTTTTCACAGTATTTTTAGGTACAGTACAAGCTGTTAAGAACAAAGAACAATGGATGCTTCTCTTCAGCAGTATAACTTATGAACCACTACCAGTTGGTTCAGGACTATATCCTCAAAAGTGCAATACTGGGACTTTTATTAAGGTATGGTTACTATTTCTGTGATGAAACAACATGTCCAAATCTCTCATAATTGCTTAATCAATGAGTTTTCTTGAAGAAGCCAAGAATATCAGCCCAGGGATAGTACCACCTATGGTGTGGTAGAAACCTCCCCTATCACTCACTAATTAAGAAAATACCCTACAGGCAGATATTATGGAGTCATTTTCTCAGTTGATATTCCCTCCTTTCAGATGACTCTAGTTTGTATCAATCTGACATAAACTAGCCATAATATATTGGACAACCAATAATACTCTAATTAAATAGAAGTTACTATTACTATTAACAGGAAGAGACTCATGCCTGTAATGTGAACCTAGAACAGTACACATGGCTGCAAGGTCATTGACCTGAGAGAAAAATCCTCTACTTCCATTTTCTTAAGTCAATGGAACATGTAACTGTATTCTAAATACTTATCTCTGTGTGGACAGGTAAGTATATTAAGTATATTTATTTTCTTTCTTTCTTTCTTTCTTTTTTGGAACCTGGCCTGGAACAAGCTCTGTAGAGCAGACTAGCCTTGAACTCACAGAGATCCTACTGCCTCAGCTTCCCAAATTCTGGGATTAAAGGCATAAGGATATTTCTTATACCTCATCAATGACACATATTTTGAAATAGTTTCTCATTCATAAGCATGCTATAATGCCTTGAAATTTCCAAACAGAAACATTTGACACTTGATAATTTATACCAACTTGATAATTATACATGGCATAGTCCTTCTGATGTTTTATGGCTAAAGATATTATTCTAATCATTGCACATATATTATTTTATTACAATAAGAGCAAAGTATATGGATGAAGCACTGGTGTGGTTGTGGTGATATTGGTGGTAGGGTATATATGTGTGTGTTTGAATATCAAAATCCAAACCAGACAGAAAAACATCATTTGTAATTTTAACATACTAAAGCTTTTAAACTTTAATGAACTCATTGATAATAGCAGAGTGAATGGAGAGAGAACTAGGAGAAAGAGAAAAGGAGAAGAGGAAAGCACGTGCGACTAGGTAGATTGAGTCAGGGTAGGAATAGAAGACAGAAAAGAGAGAGAACATAAAAAAGGGAACCACTATTGGTTTGAAGAGAAAACTGAACCTAAGAAAGGTCTAGAGACCTACAAGATAGATCCAACTAATAATTCAAGCAACCATGGAAAGGGTACCATAAATGCCCTTCCCTGATAGTGAGATCATCAACTAAATTATCCACCATCTTGGAGCCCTCATCTAGCACCTGTTGGACACAGAATTAAACACCCATAACTAAACACTGAGTCGAACTAGAACACAGATGCAGAAAGAGAGGACAAGACCAGGTTGCAGAAACACACAAAGACAGCTGATCTGAACAATAAGGAGCTAATCGCCCCCCCCCCAGAATGATAGCTTGGAATCCAGCATGGGACTGACTCAGTCCCCCTGATTATGGGCCTCAGCTAGAAGGACTGAGCAGTCTAAGGGGCCTCAGACAGTGGAAACAGGATCTATTCCAGGTGCACAAAAGGACCTTGCAGACACATCCCCCATGGAGGAATACCCCCTTAACCTAGAGACTGGAGGGAAGTCCTGGTCCCTACTTTAAATGACTTGACAGATTTACATACCCAACCTGGATAGCATAGCCCTGCAAGTGGAATGGTGGTGGTGGGGGCATGGGAGGGGAGGGTGACCAGGGTGCCTGACACAGGGGAGAGTAAGAGGCAGGGAGAAAGGGACAGGAAGAGGGAGAAAGGGAGGGAGGGAGGGAAGAATGAAAGAAAGGAGAGAGGGAGGGAGAAAGGCAGGAAGAGAAGGAGGGAGGGGAAACTGGGATCAACACATAAAATTTTTAAATTATATTATTAATAAAAAAATAGCGGAGTCACAAAAGGCTTTGGGTCTTGACTCTAGGTATCTCTGATTTGGAAACCTCTGCAGAGTTTTCAGTAGAAAATAGGCAGGCAAGTGACAAACAGGCCATATTTCAGACATAGTCCTGAAGATACTGCTGCTTTATAAATACATCATACATAGAGGAAGCTAGAGTATCATTCTCCTTCATAGAAAGCACAGAAAAATAGACAAACAAAAGCAAACAATGGCTAAAGCAAAAAGAAACTATATTCTTACAACATGTAATCTCTAAAGCTGATTCTTGTCCTTTCAGCGTGTTTTCACACCTTCATTTCTCACACAAGAACAAACAGACAAACAAAACACTAATTCTACTAAGCAATACTTCAGGTACCATCAATTGAAATATATCAAGAAGTAGCCTAGATAGATTTTTCACATTATTTGTTTATAGAAAGTTTCTTTTAGAGACATTTAGAACATTATCAACTTTGATTGCTATCTTATTTGTATAAAAGAGTAAGTTAAATGAGAATGTATGGCAGCTGGACATTGGAAGTATACATCTTTATTCCCAGCATTTTGGAGACATAGGAAGGAGGATCTCTGTGAGTTTAAATCCAGCCTGATCTCCAGAGTGAATTCCAGAACAGGCTCCAAAGCAATACAGAGAAACCTTGACTCAAAAAAACAAAAAACAAAAACAAAAACAAAAAACCCAACAAACAAACAAAAAACCAAAAAAATAGGGAATCAGTTTTGGATTCAAAGGTTAAGGAAATAAAAATAAAAGTACTATTCAACATGTGAAAATTTCAGAGTAATTTCATGCTGATAACACTATTACTTTTACCAAAATTAATTCAGAATAAAATCTATGTGAGTCAGTATGAGGTACCAAACTTGAAACTAAGTGATTGCTTTAAAGGATTTACAATACATCATATCTTATTATGTTAGGATATGACAGGATATGCTGTGTTTCATTGAGTTACATAATATCATTTTGAATATAGCTACAAATCTATCTAATATAAAATGATGAATCAGGTTATAAAATGGCAAGGGCTCATTTACTTTGAAATCCTAAATTAGATTTCTCTGTCCACACAGAAGGAAGCAAGGAAGTAAAAATGGCTTCCAGGAGGGTAGGTTGATTTATTCTCATGAAACAACCAACCACTCTCTGGAGTTCTTTAGAATGGTCATAAAAGTCTCATGAATCTGTAAGAACAGAAATAAATGAGATAGCACCTCTATAAATAGCTTACATCCAAGTATTTAGATTTATACAGGGCAAGGGGTAACACTGTCAAAAGCATTGCCTCAAATCTAGAAAAATCAGAAACCAATTGCAGCTAAAAATCATTATGTAATCTTACAACATCAAGGAGTTGTATTGTGATTCTATTGTAAAACATTTAAGTACAGAAATACACTTAATGATCACATATAAGAAGATTCTAATCATAAAAGCAATAAATAAAATGTGATTTGGGTACATAAACACAGAAAACAAGTATTATGAAGAAATGCTTTTTTTTTAAATTAAAGTAAGAAGAACATGATTTTATCTAGTTTAAAACAGACTCTCGTTTCAGCATTAATGAGTATCAAAATAATTTATTGTGAAAAAAGTTTTCTCATTAGAATAAACAAAAGTGTTCCTTTTATATTGTAAATGAGCACAGGAACTGTCAACCAATAATAGGGCCTCCTGGTGTGTAGATTATTTTTTAGGGAAAGATAAATAGAAATATTACTAGATAACATTGTACTCCAATATTTCCTTGTCTGCCTTAATTCTGGATACCCAAGCATGGAATGATTACCTTTGGTCCATCTTCTAAGTCTCTTTGCATCAACATGAAGAAGAACAAATTATTTCTGTATAATTAATACTTGCTTAGAGAGTCCACACATCAGTTTGAAAGTGAATCATATTCAATCCATGGCTTGGATTTTGGGGATAAAAATGTCTTTGTCCTAGGGTTCAGTTAAGAAAGTTGAGTACTGGAGTCCATGAACTTCCCCTTGTTCAGGGGGAGGGCCCAGGTCCTGCTCCAAATGATATGACAGAGTCTGAAGATCTCCCATGGAAGGCCCACCCTCCCTGCGGAACAGCATGCCTGAAAGATCAGAATGCAATGCTAGACACAGCCATAGATGCTGGGCAGTGGTGGCAATATATATATATATATATATATATATATATATATATATATATATATGTATGTATGCAGGGATTCAGTATTCACTCTTGAGCAATTAGTCTGCAGCCATACCCCATACATTGAGGACAGGAAGAGATTTAGTTTCCAGTCACAGGGAAAACAGGATCAACATTACAGCTTTGGTAGAGATAAAAGCTGCTGGCTGGATGATTTGCTTCTCTGATATTTTATTTTGAACCCCAATATCTGCATTTGGATTTTTATTATTTGTGTTATATGTCTGCATACAATAAGAATAATTTAAAATTTTTTGCATATATGTATTGCTTATATGATTGCACAAGTGGATACACGGGCCTATGGAGGCAAATAAAAGAGGTCAGATCATCTGGAGCAAGATTTAGAAGCAATTGTGACTTACACTACATGGTAGTTGGAAAATAATCTTAGGTCTTCTACAATATCATCAAGAAAACAAGCTGCTAAATAACTATCTATGTATGTATCCAAAATCTAAAACATTTTTTAAGTCACTTGATTGCTGGTACTGAAATATAAAATTCTTATAAATAAAATAGTCATCAAATAATAATAGCATCATTGATACTATCTTTTTGATATACCAAGCTTTTATTTATGTAAAAGTGTAAGAAACATTGATAGAGCTCATCATGAGCTCAACAAAATGTTTCCTGTAGAAACACTAGTTAATGTTGATGAAATTTCTAAACCTTGTATCATCTTTTCATTAGTACAATACATTAATGATGTGAATATCATAAGTTTTATTTGCTGTTGCAAATAAAATACAGGAAAAATTAAACCATTTTTTTTGGGTTTGTGATATAATTTAAAATGTACCTATGTATGAACATTAGTGACAAATATATTTGTCAATATTTTAGGAATATTTAAACATAATCAGACCAGAAAACACAGGTGCTCCATATGTAACAGCAAATAATATAGACATTCCTCTCATCTAGTTGGAGAATGCTACTTTTGCGATATTAATAATCAGTTCTGCTGATGATTAAATAATAAATTCTTATTCTTACTCTTTCATCCAGATACATTAGTATTACTTTCAATAACGACAACTGTTTTGCCCAAGTTCTGGCTACATTCCAAGGCAGATAAGTATATTCTATGCAGGCAAAGTTCTCTTTTGAAAGTGGTAATGTCTGCATTCTCCTGAAATACAATTGGCAAAGACCATTCCATTGCCCAATGGAAGGACAATTATATTTGAGGATCAGAACAGAAAATACCCTCACAAATGAATATTGTAGCTTTTTGAAGGCGGAAACAAGGAAATATTTCAGGTTATACATGTCTTAACAAAAATGTGAGTGTAGATGCATGATTTTGGCATAGACCAACAGCCAACAATTATCTTCAAATTTATTGTCACTTGAAGTATAACTTCACTTCTCAATAATGTCTTTCTTTTTTCAAAGGCTTGGAAGGTTTTGTGTAGACCAACAGCCAACAATTATCTTCAAATTTATTGTCACTTGAAGTATAACTTCACTTCTCAATAATGTCTTTCTTTTTTCAAAGGCTTGGAAGGTTTTGTGAATATCAGATAAGTATCAGGTCCTATTTCATGTTTTAAGTTAATTTGAGTTTGGAATAAATGGATATGTCTTCTTGCTGATTCAAGGTAGATGATTTATCAACTGCACAAAGACATTAAATATGGTTTTCACAAGCCATATGCATCATGAGAGATACCACATCAAGTAGTGTCTCTTACTTACTCTCGGCATCTCTGAACAGAAACAAGAAGCAACTGCTCTACTGCATGTCAAAAACAAACACCAAAATAAACCAAACAAAACCAAACCAACCAACCAACCAACCAACCAACCAACCAACCAACCAACCAAAAAACAAACAAAGACACTAAAAAAAAAACAAAAAAAAACAAGACATTTGTTCTTTTTTGGTTTCAAGAGAGATTTTCTAATGAAACATTTCACCATGAATACTCTAATTTCATTTTATTTTCAAATTATATAGGGAGATTTAATTGTACTTTTATTCCTTTTCAGGTGTATTCATTTCCTCACTTATCACTGTGTGTATCTACCTGTCTGTCTGCTTGTCTATGTATCTATCTATCTATTTCTTTTCATACTGTATTTGCCTTCATTCTTACTTCTGTTAAAGTCACTAAAAAGCTCCAAACTAATTAATTGCCTATTTCACATTTGTCTTTTTAATAGTAAGCAGACAAAGCCTACAACAAAGCTTAAGAGTTGTGATATTATGTTTAAGTCTCCAGAACAAGTCCATAGATAATAATTACAGAGATGGCATATTATTTAGGACATTATAAACAGGCACACATAAATTAAAATTCATCAAGTTGTAAGAAAAAAAAATAAAGTGAATCAGAATATATAAACCACAATAAGGAGAAAATAATCCTTGTGAACTAATCAAAATATTTCACATTAGAGTGACAACAAATATCATTAAAAACCAGCAGTAAGTTATGTGGAACTATAAAACATGTAACTTAAAACAATGCCCTATTGAAACCAGCTGCTAATGAATAGTATTATATTATAAAACATTATAGATTGGATAACAACTTCTAATATAATCTCATACCACAAAATAGTTTCATTTTTGAAATCAGGCATTCTGGAAGTAGGTTAGTAATACATTTAATTATGTATATATTTGTGTATGTATCCATATATAATCTTAATTTTTTCATATTTGAGATATGAATGAAGATATACCTATAAGTTAAACTATTTAAGAAACATTTAATGTTTGACAGCTTATACATTAAATCATATTGCAAAATTCATCAGAAAGAATTGTGAAGTGTTTTATCTAAAACATATCTGTAAATATAGAGCAAAAAATAACAGGGGAATTTTAAAGGATCACAGTTTTGTATCATGAAGAAAATCATTAAATCGATATCTTGTTTGCAACAATGCTGTCCATGTACATGAAATTTCTGTGAGATTTATGTTAACTAAAAACATTTGAATTCAAAATTTAAGAGGCTTTTTTTTTTTAACCACAGACAAAACTGACTGCAGAGGACAAGATCTACGTAGATATTATCTTGGACATAAAAGTTTATTTTCTGCTCAGTTCAAATAATAAAACAAGAGCACAAGTATCAGACAGAAGGATGCTTGCAGACAGAATGACAATGAAATGGTACCACATAAGGGAAATGTGTTTTTGTACATATATAATCATGTTAATTTAAAAGCACCTGCCATATTTAAATCAATGGTTCCTCTTGTTTGAAATGAAAGTATAATTCACAACCAAATAATCCTATGTATTTATTTTATTAATTCATTCATACTAGTTATGAGTTAAGAAATAAGACCAGATAGTAATATAAAACAAAACAAAATGGCATGGTCTGTGTTCATTCTCTGTTGCTAACGTTGTTTAAATTTTGTAATCATAATGATCATTATAAGACATTCCTTTACATAA
This sequence comes from Cricetiscus sungorus, assembly GCA_030556225.1. Classification (NCBI taxonomy): domain Eukaryota; kingdom Metazoa; phylum Chordata; class Mammalia; order Rodentia; family Cricetidae; genus Cricetiscus; species Cricetiscus sungorus. The sequence goes on along the minus strand of JANBXA010000651.1, from coordinate 30,876,342 downwards.
TATGTGTTATAGAATGTAGCATGAATAATAAAACCCTGATGAATAAAGAAGTTCAAAATGGAGATAAGTAAATCCTCAAAAAAAAAATGGTTATCCTGACTCCACAAACTCTGGAGTACAATGATAGCTATACAAACCTTAGACTGCAATCCTCTGAGTTTCTGTTTCCTTCTACCTTATATTTCTCTCTCTGCCTAGCCAGGTCATTCCTGTCTCCACTTTCCTAGTGCTGACAGTAAAGGCCTGTGACCCAAGTGTTGAGATCTTTTTGTGAGCTGTTTCTCTTTGAGACCGGATCCATTTCATGTAGCTCACCATGGCTTTGAACTAAGAGAGATCTGTGTGCCTCTGTCTCTGGAGTCCTGGGATTAAAAGTGTGAACCACCACTTCCAGGCTCTATGGCTGACTAGTGTGGCTGCTGGAATTAAATGTATGTATCACCACATAAAGGTATGTATCATCTACTGCTGTGGCTAGCTTTGCCTTTTCATCTTCAGATGTTGTATTAGATTATAAACAATATATAACCACATAGAAGATACATAGCATTGCTACTGCAAGTAGGGAACTCAAGTAAACAATGATCTATAATCCACAACAGTTAGTATAGGATTTTAATACATTTTTGTTAGAAAGAAAGTGCTGATTCAGCTATTGTGATTTCTCAGCTCCTGTGGCTGCCACAGAAGTACCTGCTGTAATATTTACAGAACTCCAAACATTGTTCCTCCTGATATATACCTGTGTGTAGTAATGGCAATTGGGTCATCCTGTGTCCAGTATTTCAGTGCTTACAGAAAATACTATTTTCATGATGAAACTTCTCTTATGAAAATGTATCATTAATCAAGTAATTATGAAAGTAAACTTGGAGATGCTTCAAGAGGAATACCTTTCCTTTTCTATAAATGAGAACTTTCTTGTATTATATATGAATCATACACAGAAAAGTATAACCAGAGTACATTTTAAAATACCAAGAGGTAACTTCAGTAACTATGATAAACTCCATTTTTCACATTTACTTTTATTTCATGGTTATCATTACCCTTTTGAAAATGGCAGTCAAGTTTGGATATGAGTAGAACCTAACGTTTTGTGGAATTTAACAACACAGGTTCTGTGCTATACCATGTTTTTAGTTTTGAATTAAAAATGGATTACATTATATATATATATATATATATATATATATATATATATTGATGTATCATATTGTATTAAGAGGAAATAGAAAGATTATATGATTTAATTATATCAGTCTTTCTGTATGTACCTCAGGTCTACCAAATGCTGAGATTAGAGGTATATGCCCATTTCATCAGTATTGTAACATAATACACTAAATCTATCTACTTATGGGTACTTTCATTTTACTTTAAATAATGGAGATAAATTAAAAATTGTATTTTTATGTATAAGTAAATATATAGTCATTATTCTGGAGAAAAAGTGATGAGATATATCGTTTTTATTTATATGCTTCTCATCATTGTATTTTTTTTCAAGTTTCTTGATTGGAAAAAAATATCCTCAACCATTGATTTGCTGAAATATCTGGCCCCTTAGCTCTCTCCTCTGTGGAGGGACTGGCCAACTCTACTCACATAAGCCATGCCCACCAGCAACATGTAGGAATGTACTGCTCCAGAAGATACATGTAAGTTGTGTATGATTGAGCTTGACAACTACAGACTGAAGCAGCAATACTTCTCAAAGCACTTGTAAAACACGGAGACCATCACAAAGTTTTTTTGTTTTGTTTTGTTTTGAGCAGCCAACACTCTTGGTGGCTGCCTAATGATGCTCATGTCCTAGCTAATAAAGGAGGAGGCATGTCTTAAACCACACTCCCTGGCACTGTAAACACACAGAATGTGGAAGCTATTTTAGAGGAAGAGCCTATGAGCTAAGGGACCCAGTTGGGGCTCACATTTTTGAAATATGCTACGGGAAAGGAGAATTGCTATCCCACATAGCAGTGTTATATTTTTATACAAGTGAGTACATCTTGCCTGGCAGGGTAATACCATAGTTCATATCCTTTAGAAGTCTTCAGTATTAAAAAACTAAAAGTGCCAATAAGTGGACAGATTCACCGTATTATGTTACAATAATGTACCATAGGACACACATAAGGGTAAGACTACAATACTGTGTATTGTTCTAACTACCTTCAGTCAAAAATGTGTGTCTCCCTGTGTGAGTTTCCTTCTTTACTTATTTTCAACCTTTTCTTTTAAGTTTGGTTCAAAATTATAGCTTTACATATAGACCTTTCATTCTTTCTTCATTTGGTTTGACACTCTGCCTTATAGATCTTTATATGGTGTGTGTGTATGAAGTTTACTTCTGCTCATTTCTATCCTCAGCCTTTCATCTTGCACTTTAGGTTTTGTGAGATGAAACATGCTATGAGCTTTCATTCTAGTAGGGCATTGTATTGTAGAACATTGAGATTTGTTTATTCTGGATGTAGCCTTTTTGTACAAATAGTAGTTCTCTTTTTTCTCAGATAACACATGCCACTATGCCTGAATACTTGACTTTCTCTGATGTTTTTAAAAAGGAAATGTAGCAGTTACTCTTGTTTTCCTGACCTCCAGAGCCTGGCATGACACTAATGAACTCTTTAATGTTCTTATTTATTCCTTTCTCTTTTTTGTTCATAGTGTCTACCAATTAAACCTTTAAATATCCCTGTTTCACATGAGAGACAGCAGTACATTCTAGTGACATATCAATGACACAAAATCATCATATAACCAGAAGTTCTCATATGTTTTGCTTCATTATCCATCATTGCAACCTGCAATAGTACATTTTCCAGTACTCAGATGACAAAATTATCTCAGGAAGATTATTTGGTAAAATGAGTGTTATTGTTTTATGTCAGCTAAGAAATTAGGGCCGATTTTGAATTTCTATGACAACCAATCATTTATCTGGCTCCCATACCATTAAGAGTCCTGTGTCTATTTTCTGACTGAACATGCAATATTATAAGGAAATAACGGTACTTTTAAGAGTGATATTAGAAGTATCTGTATGTCACTCACATTCAACATTAACTTTCAATCTAGCCAGCAAAAGAGAGGCTGAGGAAGAAGTTTTTCTATGCTTTCCAGAAGATGGCAGTTATGTGATGAGTTTTGAGACAGCCTAAGATTCAACATGAGACCCAGACTCAAATCAAATCAAAACATTACAATCTAACTACAATTTTAAAAATTAATGTTGCAATAATAGTGAGATCATTGTGTTGGTCTTTTGCTGTCTCTTTTGGATGATGAGTTTTGTCCTGCCAACCTAGTCTCAAAGTTGCCTTAACAGCAAACAAACACAGAGACTATATTAATTATAAAGCTGTTGGCCAATGACTAGGGATTGTTATTGGCCAATAACCCATTCATATATCTAAGTATTTCTACATGATTTACCTTACCAGAGAAGGGTCTGGACCTTTTATTCCTATGCAGTCTACATGACTTCTGTTTGTGGCAGGCTTCCTCTGCCTACCTTTCCCAGAATACTCTTCATCTCCTTGCCCCACATATCTTCCTGACTCTGTTCACCAAACAGTTTTTCATTCATCAACCAATAAGATAACCTTATATACAGAAGGACTCCACCATAAGTCCCTGGTGGATAAATTATTTGAGTTTTTATTTATGTGCTTTATAATTTCAAGATTATTCTCATTTAACACTTACTTAAGGCAAAATAATTTTATTAATTTTTGCATATTTAGATGTGACATTTTAAGGGTAACACAAATATTAATGTATATAATATTTATCATTATCTTGTCATGTAAATTGTAATTACCCTAAAAATACAAAACAGAAACAAAAGTCCAGGCAGGTTTAGCAATCTATCGAGGCCATGTGTCTTCTCCATTGTGTGGTCTGCTCTAAAACAAGGCTGTTCTGCTTGGAAGTTATTGCTATCAATGTAGAGCTCAAATATTAAAGGAAACTTTAAAAAAGAATAAATTACCTCACATATCCTATGATTGCAGGAAGTGCAAATAAGCAAAGGAGTCCCATTGTAATTTCACCATTATAGCAGTAATGAAAGTAAAATTTACTTGAAATAAAATAGGATTGAGTTGAGGTCTAAGTAAATCTGAGTGCTTGCTCACTACGTATAAGGCTCTGAAATATATCTATTCCCTAGAAATAAAGAAAAAAAATAAAATAAAAATAATGGATCTTTCTGATAAAACCTTGGAATCCCATCCTCTGTGCAACAATCCTAAACACTTAACAAATTCCTTAGAAACTGGAAAATTGACAGATCTTACACTCACTTAAGTGGCTTTAGCATTTTATTTCATTAACACTGCAATGCAAACTCTTATTTGCCCCTATAGACCAACATAACATAGATTTGTATAAATGAGCATACACATGTTCCAAAGACATGATGTGAAAAGAAAATACTTACGCTATAAGTTCCTGTTTGCTTAGATGATGCTCTTTGAGTCCATAAATTTTCACAAATTATTTCTAGAACCATCACTCTCAAGATGAGCAGGGCAGACTTGTACGTAATTTGTTAATGTGTAAGGTAGCAACTCATGCAGCATGAATGATGAACGTCCACTTATAGGCCAAGGTGAAAAATGGAGAAATATCTTTAAGAAGGATCATTTTGAAATTTGTCAATGGTATGGAGAAGAGGAGTTTCTTAGGACAAACCATGGCTTCTAAATTAAAGGTGTTAGATATGAGAAATAAAAATCAAGATTGTTAACATCCTAGTCCCTGCGCCAAATGATAGATAGACTTTGATGATACCTCATGGGCTGCCTCACCCTTTCTGTGGATCAGAGAATGATGGAATTGGGGTTGGTGTGGGCCATGGCAGGAGGGAACCAGGATTGATAGATATATAAAATAGATTGATTCTAATTTAAATTAAAACCAGATAAAATGATTTGTAGGCCACATATTCCTTTCATGTAGGATTCTTTGTTTCCTTTTCCCTACATTACACAGAAGTGTATGTGTGTGTTTATATATGTTCATATTCATGTTTGGAAAACAGGTAATAAATAGTCAGTGGAAAAGTCTTGGTCAAAAGTCTTTATACATCCCTTGTTTAACTGGTGTTGGGATTCTGCCAAAATGGATTAGACTTTTTAATCTCGGTAATAATAACAAAAATCATTTGGCAGAAAATATTAATTAATATTTTTAAAAACCAGTAAAATAACAACACAGCAATGATCTTGAATTATATTCCCCCTTAATAAAAAGATGAACAAAGATACATTCCACATAACTTCATTATTCTTATTATCAAGTCAATTGAATTTCTCATTTGACCACAAGAAAGAAAAGAAAAGGTATTTAATTAGACAGTATATCAAGTTAGGTTTTATTTTTTCTCTTCTTAAATGGAGTCAATTTTATTTTTGTAAAATTTCAGGTCCTTATGAACCCAAACATTTAATTAAATCCAGTGATTTTTGGTATTAATATGCTGACCTTGAATGCCCTGATGCACACACTCAATGAAATCCATATGTGGTGATTGTCTTTGGAGGTGATGAGTATTTTTGTACTTGGGAAATCAAGGGACTGTTATTGTAACTCAAGCTCTAAGATTTCTGTTTTCTCACATCGGGTGTCCCTAGGTCATGGGGAGCATTAAGCACATGCTTGGTTGTCAGCATTTCCTAGTGGAATTTTAGAGGCTTTGAAAATCTCCATCCTCATATCCTCATCAGTGGTCAGACATGTGCAATCTGTGCAATCTGTACATTTTTAAGGCCTGATATTTAAGTACAAACATATGTGAGTAAAAATGAGCACACTAACACCTGTGGAATTCTACCTTGTCACCTGACCCTTCAATATGAAAACTGAGTTTCTTAAAAATGGAAGTTCAATTCATAAAAGTTTTGAAATTTCAAGGAAATATATGAAAAAAATACAGAGCAATATGTTAATAAAAACTTTTTAGAGATGAGTGAATTATTTCATTAATATTTAATTATTTCATTAATAATAACCAAAAATATACAACACAGTGGATAAAAGATTGTTCATATACTGCATAAAAGAAAATGTAGGGGAAATAGGGACTGAAGAAATAGCAACACTTTGTTAATGAAAAACATATTGAATTTTATAAAAACAACAGCAACAAAAAATGGTTTCCAAAGATTTAATTTGGGGATAATCTGTGAGTTATGCAGATATTTCATTTTAAAAATTAATATGAAATAAAACTTTAAAAAGTTAAGGAAGATTGTAAATGTATACTTTTAATATAAAAAGTTAAAACATAAAATATCAAGTTGGTTTCTTTCATTTGTTTATTTGTTTGTTTATTTGGTTGGTTGGTTAATTGGTTGGTTGAGACAGGGTTTACTTGTATTGCTTTGAAGCCTGTCCTGGAATTAGCTCTGTTTTTTAAAAAGTCGTGTTTGTATGAAATCAAAAGTAAAAGTTTTTCCATAATAGTAAACTTCTCCACATTTGAACATAATAAACTGTTACTCTGCATTTTGAAACATTTTGCCTAACAGGAAGATAATATGTTTCATTATGATATTTTTATACATGTACTAATATAATATACTAAATTATTGTTATGTTAGTAATATATAACTCATAAAGGCACATGTAAGTATGTGCATATGAGTACTTGCAGTTTATATTTTGGAAATCAATGTCATCTGATTTTGATATGCATTTCAGACACTTGAACACTTAGTAGGCATATTTATTGTGATACCCTTATCTAATGATAAAATAAGTTTAACAGAGGTCTCAGTAATTTAAGAGATTTTGGGATTTTGTTTAGGTTTACCATATATTCCTATGATAAAGGCAAATTATAGAAGGATAAATGAAAACAAGATTTAGGTATTGTAGAAAAACTTTCTTACTATTCTTTAAGGGTTAACAAATTGAATCAGAATCTCCTTGTTCAAACAATACATAGGAATGAAGCCAATGAGAAACAAAAGACAATATAAGCAAAACTATATAGTAATTTAGGAATTTAAACCTTATGAATATTTTACTGAACCTTTTTCACCTCCAATCCATGTAGATGCACCCAGTTATTGTGTAGTTTAAGAAAATATTTCTCATGCATATTCATTTTCAAAGAACTCATAGCATTTTTTTTCCTCTGAAAGGCACTGTGTTTTGAATCATGATTTGTGTTTGTTATTACTTTTGATGGAAAAAAATTATTCTATACAATTTTTAAGGAAAAATTAATTTTCTTTCTACTGCACTGGTAGGAAATATTCACTTTGAAATATTGCCTGCAGAAGTTTCTTTTCATTTTTTATTAATGACTTAAAATTTGGGCATGTATTTCTGGGTGTACAAACACATATGGGACTACATGAAGAGTACACATGTGTATATCAATTATCAAATTGGGGTAATTAACACATTTGTCTTCTTAAGCAGTTATTATTTTGATATTAAATATGTTGCAAATTTTCTTTCTTAGCTTTTGATTTCCACTTGATTCTAATTGATAAAACATAAGAAGAGTATAATATTCTTAAAAATTGTTTAGCACTTCTGTGGTCTGGATTATCTCATTCAGGAATTTTTTTATACTTCCATTCATTTGCCTACAAATCTCATTATATCATTTTTCATAGCTGAGTAATATGTCATTATGAAAATGCACCACATATTTTTATACATTTTTTCTGTTGAAGAATATCTAGATTATGTCCAAATACTGGCTATTTGAATAAATCTACATTTTTCTCTCAATAGCTATAAAGGTGTGTTTTCCTTTTTCTGACTCTTGCCAAAATGAGCTGTTATTTGTTATTGATCCTAACCATTCTGACAAGTATAAGGTGGAATATCAAATAAGTTCTGATTTGAATTTACTGATGCCTAATGATGCTGAACATTATTTTAAGTGTTTCTTGCCCATCTCAGATTTCTCTATTGAGTATTCTTTTTTAATGTATTCCATATTTTAAAATTTTATTATGTGCCAATTTATTATCTGGTTTTTGAGTTCTCTTTATATTTTGGATATTATTTCTCCATTGGATGTGGAGTTGATCAAATTTTTTTTCATATTCTATAGGTGTCTCAAACAATGAGACACTTCAGAAGTGAAGTTTTCACTTCAGAAACTTATGTACTCTGATCAAGTTTTGAGCTAATCCCCACATTCTGCTCTATGAGCTCTAGTGTGTTTGCTTTATGTTGAGATCTTTAACCTACTAGGACCTGATAATTTGTCCAGAACAATAAATATGGGATTACTTGCAACCTGCTACATACAGACATCCATTGTAGCCAGAAAATTTTGTTAAGGATGCTTCTATTTTTTTCAGTGTGCATTTCAGCATTCTTTATGAAAAATAGGGCCTCCAAAGTTGTATGAATATATGTATGGATATCAATTTGATTCCTTTGATCAATGTATCTGTTTTTATGCCAATTTTGTCATGATGTTATTATTATAGTTCTGTAGTTCAAATTAAAATTTGTTGTTGTTGTTGTTGTTGTTCAGGTTGATTTAGCAATATTGGGTTACTTTCTGTTCTATGTAAGTTAAGAATTGTCCTTTTAAGATTTGTACAGAAATATTTTGGGATTTTGATGGGGATTGCATTGAGTACTTAAATTGATTTTGGTGGGATGATAATTTTTATTATGTTAATCCATCTGATCCATGAGCATGGGAGATATATTTTTCAATATATTTCTTCAAAGACATAGCTTTTATCACATACGAATTTCAAAAGCTTTTTGGAATTACACGTTTCCTAGCTGTCAGACCTGAGTCCATGAGCTCCCACTTGTTCAGGTCAGCATATTCTGTGGGTTTCTCCAGCCTGGTCTTGACCCTTTTACTCGTCACTCCACCCTTTCTGCAACTGGACTCCAAGAGTTCAGCTCAGTGTTTAGCTGTGGGTGTCTGCAAGGCTCTAAGATGACATATAAGGCAGTAATTAATCTCATTATCAGAGAAGGGTATTGAAGGTAGCCTGTCAAATATTGCTTAGATTGTTAGTTGGGTGTCTTCCTTGTAGATCTCTGGACATTTCCCTAGTGCCAGATTTCTCATAAATCCTATAATAGCTCCTTCTAATATGATATCTCTTTTATTACTCTCCTCTATTCTTTCCCTGACTCAATCATCCTGCTCTCTAATACCTATCTCTCATCTTCTATTCCTCCTAAATTCCTCTCCCCTCAACTCTAACTCCCAATCTGCTTGTGAGATCTTTTCTGTTTCTCCTTCCCCAGTGGACTATGTATGTCTTTCTTAGGGTCCTCCTTGTTTCCTAGCTTTTCTGTGAGTTCAGATTGTAGGCTGCTAATTTTTTGCTCTATGTCTAAAAACCATATATAAGTGAGTACATATTTTGTTTGTCTTTTTATGACTGGGTTACCTCACTCAAGAGGCTTTCTTCTAGTTCCATCCATATGCCTATGAAATTTAAGATTCAATTTTTTTTGATGAGTAGTACTCCAGTGTGTAAATGTACCACATTTTCTTCATCCATTCTTCAGTTGAGGGGCATTTAGATTTATTCCAGGTTCTGGCTATTACAAATAATGCTATTTGAACAGCAAAGCTTTCAATCACTATATGTGGAGAAACCAAGATATTCCATGAAAAATAAATGATTTAAACAATACTTATCAACTAACACAGCCCTACAGAAAGTTCTGGAAGGAAAATTTCAACCCAAGGACATCAACAACACCCCCAAAATTAGCAATAGAAAATTCCATTTTACCAACAGCCAAAAGAAAAATACCAAAATCAATAAATACAAAACAAACAAGAGTTAACAATCAATGGTCATATTCCTCAATATTAATGGTTTTAAATCACCTATAAAAAAGACACAGGCTAACAGAATGGATACGAATACATATCCACCTTTCTGCTGCAGATGAGAAACACACCTCAACCTCAAAGAGAGATGTTACCTCAGAGTTAAGAGTTGGGAAATGATTTCCCAATGAAATGAATCCAAGAAACAAGAGGGTGTAGCAATCCTATTATCTAACAAATTAGATTTTAAAGTAAAATCAATCAAAAATATGAAAAAGGTAATTTCTTATTCTTCACAAGAGAAATCCATCAAGATGATGTTTCAATTCTGAACATCTTTGCCCCACATACAAAGGCACCCACATTAGTAAACGAAACATTACTAAAACTCAAATTGCAAATGAAACCACACAAACTTATAGTGATATATTTCAACACCCCACTCTCAGCACTAGACAAGTCCAATAGACAGAAACTTAACAAAGAAACCACTTCTTATATTGTATTTTCAGTGTCAGAAAGAGTGTGTAGGTGCTCTCTGTGTGTGTTTCTCCTGCTTGGAACTGATTTTAAACTAGTCTGGTTTCAAACTCATAGATTACCTACCACATCTTTCAAAGTACTAGTATTAAGGACATGTGCCACCACATTTGGCTTCAGCTGAAGGTTTGAATTAAGAATCCCTGGTTGCATTTTGTTTTGGTATTTTTCATTTATTGAGTTTTGTTAGTTTTGATTTCATGTGTTGTTTGTTTGTTTGGGGTTTTGTGGAGTGAGGGAGAGCTTCAAAATAAATTGATATGAAGTTCAGAACTATTAAGAAGGAGTTTGAGGAGATGATAAACCATAGTAAAAACATAGCATGAATTAATTAAAATATAAACAGAAATATAAACATATATATATATATATATATATATATATATATATATATATATATACAATTAATCAGTGGTTCTAATCAGTTAGTGGGAAAGCAACTGCCTTGATTGTTAAGAGAACTTCCCCACTAAATGGAAGCCTCTGTTAAAGTTAGCCAAAGATGTTGTTTAGCTGGAGCCAGGAAACTAGCAGTGATTAATAAAAGATCAATTATCTTGAGGCAGAATCTTCTGGGAAGTGTTTCTTCACAGTTTGAACAAAAAAGCTATATTCCTGTATTGTAAATTATGTAGGAAGTTGACTGAGTGATGTTACTCACCCAGGTATTACTGGTTTTAAAGGCATGAAGTAGTCATTTAGGTCATCTGAGGACAGGGTGGCATTGTGTAGCAGTGTTGGAATTAGTAAAGAGAGAACCCAGGAGAGTTCATTGGTGAATGTGTAGCCTCAAATGCAATGGAAAGCCTAGGATTAAAGGACTAATGCATGGAGAGAAGATGAGATTAGGCACCATGTTGGAGGGTTAAAATCCTTTATGAGAAAGAAGGTAAGAATGAAGATAAAGCACATTTTCAGCAGGAGTCTCCAGATTTGAAATTGCTAGTACCATAGGATGCTATCAATGACACCAGTAGCTGTGGAGTGGATTAATTGTACAATTTATGGATGGAGGACAGAAGAGTACAACTGGTTGGCCAGGCCCTTCAGAGCCTGAGGGACTTATAAGAAGTTCTCAGAAATCAAGGCATGAACTCTACACTTTTGAAGTTTGTCTTTGCTTTGATTTGATAATATCTGTGACCTGGTTCTTCCTTCTTGGAGGAAGAAAATATTTAATTTATTTTTCATTTCACAGGAATGCACAGTTGGGAGACAACTTTTAAATATACTTAGGAAATCTATAAAAACTATGAAGTTTAAGGGAATTCAGATTTTTTAAGAGGCTTTAGATATTTAATGAAACAGAAATTCTAAATTGTTTGAATTTTTAAGACTGCAGCACTTTTAAAAGTGAGAATGATTATTTTGTGATATTAACATACCATCTTGACAATAAATGAAAAATGAAAAGTTCAAGTTGAAAAGTGATGCGTTTGTATGTAAAATGAAAAGGTGAATAATTCTGCTGACTAGTTTTATGTCAACTTGAAACAAGATAGATTCATCTTAGAAAAAGGGACCTCAGTAGGCCTCTAGACAAGTGTTTGAGGAGTATTATTAGCTGATGATCTATGTGGAAGGATTTAGCTCACAGAGGGCACTACAGCACCTGGGCAGGTTTTCTGATTGGTAAAATAAGTAAACAGCCTGATCAAGCCACAGAAAACCAGATGGCACTCCTACATGCTTTTGCATCAATCAGCTTCGGTCTCCAGATTCCTTCCCAACTTCTTTCATGATAGACTGTGATCAAGACATAGAAGGTGAAATAAATTCTTTTCTTCCCATGTTACTTCTATTCTTGGTGTTTTATCATAGCAATAAAAACCCTAACTAAGACATTGATAGAAGAATTATGTTATGCAAGGGCATTGTTGACTTACTAATAAGAATTTTGAGCTCTGATATAAAATAAAAATTCACCTCATGATTTTGAAAAGTTTCAAAAATATCTTTAAATCAATTTTTATAGAACTTGAAGCTTAAGTTTAAACTGGATATACAGTACTTGTCTTTTAGAAGAGGTCATGGATGAATCTCTGTGAGTTTGATGCTAGCCTGGTTATAGAGCTCATTCTAGGACAGCCAGGGCTACACAAAGAAACCATGTCTTGAAAACAAAAACAATTAAATAAATAAAGAAGTAGAGATTCCAGGGTATGAAGAAATCTTGAGCCATTTTCACTGGCTTAAAATCTTCTAAGACATTTAATAGTAGCTTTTTGTTTACAAATGGAATCTTATCAATACAATGTCACATGTCATCTTTCTCTCTCAAGCTGTTTTTTGTTTGTTTGTTTGTTTTTATTACAACAGTAATATTTCAAGGTAGTGGAACAATTTACATAGTGATTTCATAAAATATAATTTTCTTTAACTTTAACTTCAATTAATTATGTCCACTAATATTTTCTCATTTAGAAATGCATTTCTGTTATATTATGAATAATTAAAGATGAAGTTATATTATTCTCAGTTTATATAGATAATATAATTTTCTTCCATTTGATCAAAAAAGAATAACTTTTGGAAATATGATCCCACTGTTTTTCAATATATAGACTAAAAACTAGTACACATTAAGATAAACAACTCTTTGGTAATGAGATGGATCACCACCTCTCAGCCACTCATGTAACTTCTGCTATATTTCTATGATTATGATCATGAAGCTTTATTTAAAGTAAAATTTGGAAATTTTAATTCTTTCTTCTTTATCTATGCATTTGAAAAGTAACCATTGATATAGGCACTAATATGCAAATTGTTTTTTGCTGCATAATTGTGTACTTCCTGATATTAATTTTAAATATTAAAAGCATGAATTAGAGAAATATTTTTATTGACTGTAATGTATTTTACAACTTGAGTGGCACAAACAGCTTTTCAATAGTACTTAGTCATTACTTAAGGTTTTCTCTTGTCTCAATGTAAAACAATATGAAACTATAAATATTTAATAGTGCAATCTTGCCGCGACCGCCTCAACCAGCAAGGAAGACGCAACGCTTGGATTCTTCTTTAAGCAGTTTTAATCAGGAACCTTGAACAATCTTCTTACCCAAGGGAAAGCCAGCCCACAGCTTATAAGGCCTTGGGGTAGCCAATCTCAGCATGCCACAAGGTGAATGCAGATAGGTCCACATACGTGGAAGCAAGCCTAGATCTCAGCCTTAGCCGAATAAGGACTTGTTTACACCAGAGAGAACTCACAATCGGGAAGGTGGAAGGCGGAAACTAGCGCCATCTTTAAGGCATGGCACTTCGCAGCTCTCTACAGTTCCCCCTTTTTATTTATAAACACAACAGGCAGGAGTAGAGGTCTGATCTCTGATGTATAGGGACTCTTGTCCTGATCCTCACTCAGATGTCACCCACCTAAATGAGTACCAGACCCGTCCGATACCTTTTTCTCAGAGGCGGGATCTGTGGTATCAACAAACATGCCATCAGACATGTTCTTCTCTGGGTCATGAGATCTGACTCTAAGTGCAATGCTTAGCCTCGCATCCTGAGCTTGAAGATTTTAGCTCTTTATGGTAGCTAACCATGCTTGGGGAGACTGTCCTGCTTCTATGGCTGTAAAGGCTTGAATGATCATAGCTGAATTACGCTGTTGTGTAACTCTGATTCTACACAAATACCACAGGCAAACTAAGGAGACCAACACCAAGAGGCCTGCTAATGCTCCTATGCCTGCCCATTCCTTTAGATGATTCATAGCAGAAGTCAGCCAAGAGGACAGTCCCGATGTAAAGGAGAGGTCCACTCTGATAGAATTCACATTAACCACAGCCAGCCTCAGTTCTCTCAAGGTATCTTCAAATTCAAGTGACCAATTATTTGGGACACATTTCATGTTGGACTTTTCTAACCAGGCATTCAGGCACGCACACTGGATCTTGCTGTTCCTGTGGAAAAACATAAACTGAACCTTGTGCCCATGTCAGCACGGGATCAGGCCCACACCAGAGGCCTGTCAGTATATCCTTCCACTTGACCATTCCTTTAGCAGGTCCATGGTAATCTTGATGTCTATCAGCCACAGAGTGGCCCTGAGCATCCAAATTTAAAAAAACTAATAGTAAATAAAGCAAGGGAAAGTCTTTCCTTAGGAGTACGGTCATGACCTATTTCCCCTTTTTGTTTTTGTAAACATTCCTTCAACATGCGATGAGCATGCTCTATGATACCTTGGCCTTGAGGATTGTACAGCAATCCATGAAGAAGCTGCACTTCCATTTGCTGACAAAAAGAGGCAAAGGTTTGAGCCATATAGGCTGGTCCATTGCTAGAGCTGCTGGGGCTTAACCCAGGCAGCCCAGGCTTCTAAGCAATGAGCTATTACATTGCGTGCCTTTTCTTCAGTTAAAGGTGTGGCATGTATGACACCTGAACAGGTATCCACAGATACATGCACATATATTAGACTTCCAAACTCAGAAATGTGTGTCATATCCATCTGCCAAACCTTAAGAGGGAGCAAACCCCGTGGGTTTACCCCAACACTAGGTAGGTGATGATAAATCACACAATAAGACATTCCAAGACTACTTGTAGAGCATCCGCAGGAGAAAGAAGAAATTTCTGTTGTAATGCTCTAGCATTTACATGAAAATTCTCATAAAAATTCCTTGCCTTCTCTAAGGTAGAGCTCAAAAATATGCATTCTATCCTAGTCTACTGATCAACCTTATCATTACCTTCACTTAAAGTCCCTGGAAGTTCTATATGAGCTCGAACATGTTGTATGAAAAAACAATGTTTTCTTTGTCAAATTAAATTTTGTAACTGTTGAAATAGAAGTCAAACTGGACTGACACTTTTTATAGGTCCTGCTACTTCCAAGATTTTCACTGCACTAACCACATAAGCTGAATCAGATATTAAATTAAAAGCAAAATGACAAGTTTTAAACACCTCCACTACTATTTTTAATTCCACAATTTGAGGGGAGCCAGGCTGGAACTGATGAAACACAGGCTCCTGTCTTTCATGTAGGCTCCACAGTCTGTTTTAGAATTATCTGTAAACACATTTGGAACATTCGAAATAGGAACTGCTGATGTCACTTTAGGAAATATTACAGGATGTTCCTAAAAAATCCCAATAATGGATGTCTAGGGTAATGATTATCTTTATCTCCATCAAATCCACACTGCAAAATCATCTACAGTGGCACAAAGAATCTTAACTTGATGACTGGAATATGGCACAATAATTGTACTCGGAGTAAGACCAAAAAATTGCAAGCATTGTTGGATACCATTCAGTGCTAATTTAGCTACCACAGTGGGATAATGTTCAATAGATTTAGCAGGAGATACTTTGGGATAAATCCAGAGTAACGGGCCTTCTTGCCATAGCAAGCCTGTAGGCTGATAATATGTAGGAAGAATACACATAACGATGGCTTGGCCTTCTTTGCATTTTTGTAAAAAGGCATTATGTAATTTTTTCTTCTATCTTCTGCAAAGCTTCCACTTGTGCCACAGTAAAAGAGGCTGTAATCCCATATGTTCTTACAGATTCAGCCAAGGACTTCATAACCTTAAAATCTAGTGGCTCTTCATATCCATTTCATTGTGGATCCTGGAACACTGGATAAACCAAGTGTAGTTCTGTTCTCACTGCCTTCCAAACTTCAGGGCAGAATGAATGCCACATACTGCCACTCCTTCCCTCTGTGCATGGAAGGGTGGCAGATGGCATTGCTTTACATGAAGGTGACCCGCAGCAATCTCCATTTCTGGGATCATCCTTCTCTCTCTTTTTCTCCCTTTTTCTTATTCTTGTCTTTTCTGTCTACTCTATAGGAGCTTGTAGCTCTTCCTCAGAGTCCATAGACTCTGAGTCTTCTGACTCTGTGAGATCTGGGTACAATTTATTCTTTATTTTACCTCCCTTCTCACTATTTGCCTGTTCTGACCTTTCTTCCTGTAACATCTCTAAAGCAGCCTGTCCATTCTCCACTGCCACACTACATTGTTGGTCCTCAAGACAGCTCCTCACTAATTTCCAGATAGGTTTCACGCTGCCCTTAAGCATTCCTTGATCTGCAGCAAAGTCAAGATCTCTGTGTAGTTTTTCCCATGAAGGAACGTAAAACTCCCGGAGACCACGAACCAAGGTGCAATGGTATCGCATTCCTCCAAGAACCTCTCTAGGGTGCATTTCTTAATCTTTAAACTCTTAGACTGAATCAGCTTTTCAGAGCCAAAAAAATTGTGTGCGATTGAGAAGTGCCCTTGGTAAAAATAGCATAGTTTCCTTTTAAACTTTTACTTTCGGTTCTCAGCACTGTGAACTCTCTTCGCTCCCTCTATATCTACAGAGAGGAGCAACATGCCCGTTTTTGTTGAGGATTCCCACCTTACCTGTGAACTTACCAGTGCACTACCCTGACTACAGAGAGTTCTGAGTCCTTCCATGAGGTTCCCCATAGGACCACGACTTGTCGCGACTGCCTCAATCAGCAAGGAATACGTAATGCTGGGACTCTTCTTTAAGCAGTTTTAATCAGGAACCTTGAACAATCTTCTGACCCTGGGGAAAGCTAGCTCACAGCTTATAAGGCCTTGGGGAAGCCAATCCAGGTATGCCACATGGTGAATACAGATAGGTCCATATACGTGGAAGCAAGCCAAGATCTCAGCCTTAGCCAAATAAGGACTTGTTTACACCAGAGAGCACTCACTGTTGGGAATGTGGAAGGCAGAATCCAGTGCCATCTTTAAGGTGCAGCACTTCACAGCTCTCTACACAATCTCAGACATTTAATTATTTAATATTTTGAATTGAATGCGAGGACTTTTCAATATAATTTATGTGGGTATGTGGGTGATTTAGATATATTTTATAAAATTTAATTACTGTATCTGTTTAGAAATTTTTAACAAAAACATAAAGGATTTGAGTTTGTTATATCTATAATACGATGGTTAGTTAAAATAGGCTGCTAAAGTTATTACAGCAATTTATTTCCCAGGAAAAACATTTCATGTACAAGATTATATCACAAAATCATTTCATAAATATATGGATTTTTGTTTAAACTTGATAACAAAATCTGAGCAGTTCTGAACAAAACACTGATGGGAGAGTCATTCTGTAAATATGTTTCTAGTATTAGTTAATGATAAAGCACCGATGGCCAATAGGAAAGCCAGATGGGTGGGACTAGGAGACTAGGAGAGAGGAAATAATAGGGAGGAGTTCCAAGATGAAGGATAGAGAGAAGAATCCAGCCCCTCTCTCCAGGTAGATAAGACCACATGGAAGTACCAGATTAATAGAAATGGATTAATGATTATGATAGAGCTAGCCAATAAGAAAATAGTAACAGGCCAACAGAATTATATCTAATACAGTGTCTCTGTGTTATTAGGGGCTGGTGTAACTGTGGGTCCAGACTGGCAGGAAAAACCTACTCATAACAAATCACTTAGTATTTGTCATTCTTCATACTTTGTCTACTTACAGCAAACCATGTCAACTTGCATGGAAGTCATTTTTGACATTAACTGACTTGTTTATCAACAATTGTCCAAACCCTTTGTTTATTGAATGTCAAAGTGCATCCATCAGTTAATCATATTTACTATAATAAGTACTAATCTGTCATCTATTTTGTACATCTATCATCTAACTATATATATATATGTGTGTGTGTGTGTGTGTGTATACATATATATATATAAATTAAAACTAAGGTAGATGTTATATGTTAAAGGATTTTCATGCTTAGCGCTTAAGCACTACTGCAATGAAATAAATCTGGCCATGCTTCATTATGACTTAATCAGAATCTTTGTTGGTTGAATTTATTTCAGCAGTAGTTTGTCCTTATTTCTGCTTTGTTGAAAATACTGTCTTACCCTTAATCATTTTTCTTGATGGATGACACATTTCAATTCATTCACACATTCATGACTATTTGATAAATGCCTGGAATAAAAACTCTATTTAAGGAATAAATATAATATTGGGTGTACATTGAACAATGAATAGTGGGTCATGAACTAAGCAGAAGCACTCTTGAATTCTTACATCTTTGCACCTCTTCTGCCCTTTCTAACATACCTCAACAGATATATGTTTGTGCTTGGGTGTATGTGTATAAATATAGATATATATATGTGTGTGTGTAGACAGATAAATAGATATGAATGTATCGAATATCTGCAGAATAAAACTTAAAATTAGTGCATTCAATATATCTAGAGAAGTTATGAGATCTTCATATTTTACTAATTATATTTATATAAAAGTAAGATATATATATTATATCTTCCTAATTACCTTAATAATTAATTTTTCTTATAATAAAACAAAAAAGTTTTACATTCATGAGAATTACCAGGATATATGTTATTGCTTTTACTATACCTTTATGTATGAACCTAGACATATTTCACAAAAAAATTGCATTTATTGACTTCTACAGGATGTTAGTGTACAAAGACTCAGAGAAGAAGAATGTAGACCTGAATTATCCTATCTCATTGGAAAAAGAAAATATAAGAGTCACCAGAACATGAAGCAAAAAATACCAGTGAATATACCAAAGAAAACAATCAATGGACACCTATTACTCGAATGAATATTACTTACAGAAAAGAATGAAGTCTTGTGAGAGTTTAGGCAGAAGGCACCAGTCAGGTCTCTTGTTTCATGGATTAATAATTACAGTATCATGGGATTTCATCTTCTGTTTCGATTTGCTCGAATATCCTTATCATGTCTTATTTATTCTTTTACAGATGTTTTGAAAACATTCTGTGTTATCTGTAGGGGATATATCATTTTTTTGTGTTGCTTGAGAAGAATTTAACTATCCACTCCTACTTCGATAACTCTACTAAAAATAAATAATAATGAAAAGTAGAAAATTCCATATTATGTTATATGAATTTGTTCTTATTTTAGTGTATTTATCTAATGATTGAATTTAAGGAAAATAATAGGTAGGAAAATATTGAAATTAATGGAAATGTGTGAGAAGAGATTTAGAGATATATTGTTGATATCTGTAACTGGAAACACGAAATTCAATTTTTGTTATTAAATAAAGGTGGCTCAGACAGCTCTAAAAGAGTTTTATTAATTAGAAAAGTTAGAATTATAAGTACACTGTAGTTGCAATTATGTTTCTCTCCAACACATGAATACAATCTAACACTGTACTACTTTTTAAAAAATAAATTCATTATAACCAAATTACCTACATACCAACTACCACTACTTAATAGCAGTGTACTCTTAGAAAATGACTCACAATGTGTGAACAAGTAAGGATTTTTAAGCTACTCAAATAAGATGATCTAAACAATTACCCAAATTAATTCAGACATTACTGAATGTCAGTAAAACACAAATGACCCCCTCCATAATATTGCCAAATATTTTTAAGGTTCTCCTTATTAATATTAACATTTCTTGATATACATGTCATTTATGAGAGTAATCCTTTGCTTTCAGTGGTATTCTAACAATGAATTAGAATGATTTTACCATGTTTAGATGGTATGTTATTTGGTATAAAATATACTCTTGAATAATCCTAAAATGACAGTATAGTATTTTTTATTATATGGAACAATTCCTACATTTTTAGTTTAACAGTAATAAGTCTTATATGACCAAAACTTTATCAGTCTTACTGCTTCTGAAGAGGTTGACATAAACCAGAAATAATTCCAGCATATTCATCCTTCCATAGGTCATTTGGTTGTGAGGGTGCACTGTCATCTCAAGACTTCAGGAAGGCAGAAGGATAAAGCTTAGTGATTGTAAGCTTCCATTGCTGACAATCTCCAATGTGATGGGACTTGGAAAAGACTTGAAAGACATTATTCTGGTTAGACCAACTGAAGTGGGATCTCCTGCCATTGTGGGGCACAGGACAAATGAACATAAAGTGCAAATTCTTTCCTCTCTCCTTTCTGACTGTGGATGCAATGTTGCAAGCCACTACAAACTCGTGCCACTTTTATTTGCCCACTGTGACTTGCTGTGCCTTGACCTGTAAGTAAGACAAACAAACAACTCCCACCCCAAAATCATACTCTAATAAGTTGATTTATTAGAGTGGTTTATTCACAGCAAGAGTTTTCAAATATTGCACAACTGTGTGGCCAGAACTGATTTGTTTCTTGAGAAAAATAACACAATGTGAGATTAACACTGCCATGATTTTCTTCTGGGAATAAATAACTGGAGGGGAAAAAATAAGTTATCATGAAACTGATTCTATGATTGTCATGAGCAGAACAAACAGAAATTGTAATGTGGGGAAATGTAAATTTCCACCAAGACAGATTATATAAAGGAAACTTCTAGAAATGTAAAATTATATATGTCAAGATTACAGTGCAGCCTACACTAGACAAGATTGCACATATTTAAGCATGAAACTGCAACTAGTGGTACTTGATCAACCAGGACTGCAAGAAGCCATATTAACTCTTACCTGGTCATAAGTATTACCATAAAGTATTATTACCTACACATGCTGAGACATCAGTTGTATGATACAAAGATATCATGAAAAATAATACAATCCTAATTTCAGATATGCCTTAAGGAAGATTAAAAACACTGAGCTCATAAAGACTTCAATAAAGCAGAAGGAAAAGTAATAACTGTGATGCTTATTCTTATTTGTGAGCTTTACAGAGTCCAGAATCTCCAGCTTGATGGGTCTTGGGACATACCTTCAAGAGAGTATCTTCATCATAACAAAGTAGCCATGAATCTGAGACATACGTGAATTAAATGCTTCATGCAAAAAATTTTATCATCAAGTTTAAGACATAAAATCTACAATACAAACAGAATTAATGAGAGTGCACACGTAGAAAAATATCTCAAAAAGAACGAAAACAGTAAAGAGAAAAAAGGAAAGAAAAAAGTAGTTTTTCACATTGGAAGACAGGAAGTTTGAAGTAATGATTGGAAATTTTCTGAATTGCTTAAGGAAACATGCCATATGATATATATGTAATAAATAGAACAATATGGTGTATTTGGTAGTTTCAATTCAATTGGCTCCCATAAGCTCATTATGAGTTGCTTTATAGTGGATTTTGCTGGAGTTAGTGTTGCTTTGTTGTAAAAAGTGTCACTGTGGAGGCAGGTTTGATGTCTCATATATACTCAACTGCCCAGTGTTGACAGTTACTTTCTGTTGCCTCCTAATCAAGATATAGGACTCCCAGCTCCAGAAGCCTCTATGTCTGCATGCTTCTATATCTATATCCCACCATAATGATAATGGTTTAAACCTCTGAAACTTTCAGCCACCCCATTAAATATTTTCCTTTATAAGAATTACTGTGGTCATCGTATCTCTTCAGAGAAAGATAAATTCTAACTAGGATGGTGTGTCAAAATTTGAACGATAGGGAATTGTCAATAAATGACTTCTCTTCAAATTATTTTATATATGCAAAGCAATAACATTGTAATTTCATAATATTTTGAAATATGATGATTTCTAAATATTCCTTCAAATGAAGATATAAATAAAAAAGATAATCTAGAATAATAAACGTTACCATATATAAACAAAAAAAGTAATTAAGGTCATGTGAATGTTCACTCTATAGCCCTTCAGATAGTTCCATAGTATTTACATGACATAATCATTGAAAATTCTCTTCTACAATTAAAAATCTATGAGCATTTTTTATATTATATGGAAGAAAACCAATGTAAAAATCAATTCAATGACTAAGAATAATCAATTTTAATTTAATTTAATTTAAAAGTATCAAAAGTATGAAAAGTATGAAAGTTAATAAATTTTATGTGTTTAGAAAGACTACAAAAATGACATTATGATAAATTAAAAAATATTTATTTGTGTTTTGCTTCTAGTTATTCTTACAATGCTCTTGAAATCTTTGTAATTTATTGAGTTGTAAGGTGAGAGGATCATAATTAATTATCCGTAATAGATAGGTTATTTTTAATCATAGTTGTACTTCTGCACCTGAGGTAAGCTTTCTTGTGAGGTAATGGATACTTTAAGTAAGGGAGCTGGTGCCAGAGGAACTAGCCATGTGGGTAGACCATGGGATTTCTAACCATACTGCTACTGTCCACAGAGACAACAGGACTGGCTAATAAATTAATCACCAGTAGGCTGTTCTAGAACCAACAACATTTTCATGACGCTCTCATTAGGTGATACTTGATTGGTTTCTGGATATCTTTAGGATTGTTTCTTAGTGTTTAAAGACAAAGATTTAATGTGTAGGTGAAAATTTCATCTTTAACCCCCTCCCCATGGTAGGCTCCTCTAAAATCTTAGTTTAATTATGCATCGTGGCAATTCAATGAATCTTACATGAACATTGCTTACCTATTTGACTCGTAGAGTACTCATCTGGTGAAATAAAATATATGCTTGAAAAAAATAGCACATTCCAGTTCTACTGGGTAGAAAGCCCTGTGCTCACACCTTCCCAAGTATCTTTTGCATTATACTACTAATTTTTTATTCTGTATGGCATCCTTTATAGTGATCAGTAAATGAAACACATTTACCTGGGTTTTCTGATCCAATATACCAAATTAACCAATGGGAGAACATGATAGTGTGAGAATCAGAATTGTAGCCACATTGGATAGATTGCCTATACCCTTGGTATATAATGGCTGAAACTGGTGCATGAAATACATGAATTCTTGCATGACTTATCTTGGAAGGTGTAAGCCTTAAACTACCTAGAGTCCATTAGTATAAGAACATAATTTATGTCTACAGAATGTTAGAGATTTCTTTGGTATAAATGACACATCATATTTGACTTTAGGAAGGTTCTATGGTGTCAAGCACATGATTAAAAATATCTCATAGTGTATAAAAATAATTTTTGTATCAATATCATATGAATTAAGAAAGTTAACCTTGATATATCTAAAATAAAGCCTACAACACTCAAACTATTTGACTAAACATCTGAGAATGTTTCCATGATCTGCATTATTATTATGTTAGAGAATGGAAGACGTCATATGTTTTTAGAAAACTTAAATCATACCTTCTTATACCAGCAGAGACTGTTAACAAATGAGAATTAAGAGACAGGGATGCTTCAGACACCAATAATCATATGAGACAACCAAGTCTGATAAACCCCAGTTTTGAAGAAAAGGGTTACTTATATGGAATATTAGGAAAAGAAGAATTAGCCTCATATTGCATGGTGATAGTTTGGCATTTGATGAGTTAGAGTAAATGTTTCTGATGTCACCAGAAACAGCTTTCACAAGACGAGATCACCACTTTCCATTTAAGTAAAATTATGTAATTGAAGACACTATGCTCCTGGGAAATTTATTGATTTCAATGGCTAATTCACAGACAAGAGATAAGCCTAAAATATCTTTTTGTCAAAAAGTAAAGAGAAGCTTAACAGCATGTTGTGTATGAGTTGAAATGACACAGGTATCAATTTGTGAGCCTTTCATCAGTCAAAGATAGTTAAAACAGTGTATCAAAGTTAATTATAAAGTACTTTGAATAATATATGAAATTTTAACTTGGCATTAATATAAGTAAAAGAAACATTCATTACAAATAGAAAATAACTGAATAATAAATTACCATTGGTACAAGAAATTTATCAACAAGTAATATAACTTTCCCTGAATGAAATTTTATTAGGTACCTTGTAATATAGAAATCTGGACATACCTTCCCAGCCAAAGGTTATCAAGAGACATCAAGAGACGTGATCTCTACAAACACAAACCAGAATAATTGTATGTCCCCTAATATGTGTTAAAAGGGTTGGGAAAATATACCAGAAGAAAATGGCAAACACCAAAAAGGAGAAATTAAAGTAATGACCTCTTACACACACAAACATGCAATGATATGAAACAAAGACACAGAGACCTTTCATGGGAAAGGAAGCGAAAAATTACTAGACTGAAATGGATATGTTATTCTGGGTTAGATAGAAATGCTACTTTGAATGACAAATGTCACACAGTGACTCAGATACTTGAGCACTCAGTGATGTTTTAGAAGTTTCAGCCTTGCTAGATAAGTAACACGCTAATAGGGCATTGAGAGAAAATAGCCTGTCTCCATCCAGTTGACTATTTATCTGCTGTGCAGGTGATAAATGATGGGGTTTCTAAACATCTGGCTCCTGACAAATGCCCTCCACTTGCTACCATGCTCATGTTGCCTGCCACAATGAACTCTTTTCCCTCTGGAACACAGAGCCAAAATAAGCTCTTATTTTAGTAAGCTACCTGGATATAAAGTATGAGGCAAAACAGAAAATATTTTCTTCATCGAGCTATCTATGTCACAGTATTTTATCATAGTGGCAGAAAATTAAATTATACAACCTAGTAATTGACAAGAAAGATAAGTGAACCTCAGCTAATTTAACTTGATTACTGATGAAATTTGGGTATATGTCATGAGCTAAATAACTTTATCATATCTAAAAAAATTTGACTTGAATTTCCTGTTGATAATATAGTTACATCACAGGATAATTTTGCTTATTTCAAAAATAATGGGAACATCATAAGGCCTCATAGATGTAGTTTAAATGCAGAGAAGACTGGGTAAGGAGGATTACAAGCTTGACCATACTATGCAACAGAGCCTAAAAAAATAATAGTATGAAAAACAAGTATTGTAAAAATTTATATAACTTGAAATTTTCCCATGAGAAATTTACAACTGACAAGGAGTTTTGATCATTTTTATTGATTTTCCCTTGGAAATTTCATTCTTGTGTATATTCATTTGATTATTTCTACAGACACACTCAAAACCCTCTCTTACACCTTTCCTATCACTATTACTCCATTTCCTCTTTAAAGTCCTGTTCATTCATTCCTCCATTTTTATTTGTGACCCATTGATTTTTAACCAGAGTCATCCAGGTAAACATAAATTGAAACTCCCCATTGGACTCTGGTGGGCTTAACAGTGCATACACAACTGAGGGCAAAGTTTTCTCACCCCTTAATTCATCAAAATTAAATACTTCCCAATTAATTATAGGGCCCCAATGAGCCGTTCTCCAAATCAAAATTATGTACTGACAGGCTTAGTCTTGTGCAACTTGAGAGTTACCATGAATCATTTCAAAAAAAAAAAAAGTTTGTCTGATATTCAGCAAGAAAGTCACAGAATTTTTCTCTGGTCAATATGTATCAGCAGGTTGATACTATATCAGTTTAGCATGACAGCAGTATAAGTCCCCCCTCCCAGAACTATTTCATCAGGCATAGGTTCAGAACATAGGTTGACAGTACTGAACATGACATTCCTCTTACAGAACACACCTCAGATATAGGCAGAGGTGGCTTTTCCTATAGCAACAGTTCAATAGTACACCAATTAGCAAAGCTTACCTAGCAAATTCATGTTATAGTTCCTAGATCACTTATCTGCATAAGCCCAGGTATGCCTTTTTCTCCCCAGCAGCCTTGAGTGTACCTTTCAACTCTATAGCAGCCGACGAGAAGAGAGGGAGATTTCAGTGCCATTCCAGATTGATTTGTATATTTCTTGCAACCAATATGTGGCCATCTACAGCAAAAAACATTATTAAAATTTTCTAGGGGGTCACAAAGAGGAATGTAGACACCATTTTGATCAAACTCTCTTGTTTTCTCACCTAGATAGCTCTTCTCTAAAAAGATTTAAATCAATTCAGCACAGTTACAGCTGCATAGTTGTGTCTAATGCTATACGGCTTTCTTTTTTCCACACAGCCCTTCCTCATTACACATATTGACCCTAAATGCAAATCAATTGTCTCATGGTGTGAAAATTATAAAGTTTCTTACAAAAACAGGGATAACAGGATACATCTGTATGTCTCCTCTTTGCTTTATTGTCTCACACTGTCAGGGTATAATATAAAATTGAGAGATAAAACCAATGAGGAGTTATGTGCATTTTTAAAAATTATATTGATCTACATTAGTTTTGCTTGTTTCTAGACAAAGAAGTTTCATTTTTTCTAAAATAAACTTTTAATTTTGTTGAAATGGAATTATTCACCTACTGACATTACATGATGCTATTTTCTTTTCTAGGCAAAGTTGAATATTTCCTTAATATCACAAAGTAAACAGAAAGTAAAAAATATCTATTAAAATAAGGGAGTACAGAATACTGCAAATTCCTTTGGTCCCTACCACACATTGTCCCAAGCTTTGGTATGTGGAATATAAAAAATATAAAATCTCATCTGCCCATCTCCCTTACTTATGCATTTCACTTTGTTTGGATAACATATTGGAAACAGATTTGAAGTTCAGACTTGAAAAAAAAAACTATGAGATTCAGTCAACCAAATAATCCTGGCTACAAACTACTCATAAATAGATTTTATCAAAATGGAAAGAAAACACAAACAGCCCTATGTATGGTACTACATCTTGTCTCTTTGAACAAATATGCCTGTTTCTTATAAATAACAATGCAAATTCTCTCAAAGAGCAGCAAACAGGAATTATATAAATATTCTAAAAATATATATATATAATATCTTAAAACATCAATTGAATTTTAAAATTTTGATTTTTACTATTTTAATTGATTTTATCTATTTCACTATAAAAAGGAAAAATAAGACATGTTCCCAATTAAAATATAGCTATTAAATATTGGAAATAAAATATGGAGAATAAATTTTTGCTCAGCATACCTTTCTCTCACATAATTTTCATAATTTAGTTTTCTTCATTGTTCATCTTAAGGAATAATGTTATTATTTTTTCTGGGAAAAATGATCTTCAGGTTGTCCTCTTTCTATACATGCTTTTCCTATTAGCATTTTTTGTATTAAATTATTTTAAAAAATATATTTCTAAATGTTCATCTCTATTAATCCTTTCAATAATAAAATTATAATTTTCCATTAAGAGCGTTTTGGCTTCTTCAATATTACTAATCATTTATTTTACAGTCATTATGCACTTCTTTCTTATTTAGACATAGTTTACATTGCTTTCGATGTTTGTTAGTATAACATTGAGTGAAGGTATCTATAGAAGCCTGAAGAAGGTTGGAGAACCCTGAGCTACAGTTAGTTTTGTTCATCCTGGTATTTGTTCTGGGAATACAACTTAGGTTCTCTGCAAGAGCAGTAGATGTATTTAACCACTAGATGTTCTCTAATATTAGTTTAATTATGGAATTAACTCCATTTTTCTTTATAATTATTTTTCTTAAGCATTCTGGTCATACTGAGTGTAGGTGTAAGCCTTTAATCCCAGCTTTTGGAAGGCAGAGACAGGTGAATCTCTCTGAGTTTGAGGCCAGCCTAGAGTACATAGTGAGCCAGGACAGTCATAGTTACATAATAACATTCTGTCTCACACCCCTTCCCTCAAAAAAATGAATTCACACCTCAAAAGAGTTTGTTTTGACAAACATTACATGTTCTCCAGAACCTGAAGTTTCTAACTCCAAATATTCATCTATGAATATTTAAAGAGAAATAACTACAGAACCAGGAAATTATGAAGTGACCACTTTCGAAATGGGTGGGGTGAAATAAAGAGTAAAAGAGCTGGGTACAAGTATCTGATCCAGGAAATAGGATATAAAGAGGGTACCACAAATTAGGAAGGGTGAAGGAGATAAATACAGAAGGAAGGAGGTTGGTAAAATAACAGTAAGGATGCCTGGCAAAGTCATAAGGAATCATAGTATTAACTATTTACTTTTAATAAATGCCAGTCTGAATAAAAATATACATATATAATTCAAATGAAATTTTTCATCTAGCCTGATAACTCTCCATCCAAGAACTAAAGACTATCTTTCAAACACCAGCATCAGGTATAATAAGCCCTCTTTTGAGTTGTTGGTCAGGCTGTTTCAAGACACCTAAAACATATACTATTATTATTGCCCTTTGTTGCCCCCTAGAGGTAGAAGGTTGGTATCTATTGTTTAAGACATCATGCACTTCAGATACAGGACCAAGTGGCTCAGAACTGGAACTGATCTGAACATCTTTTCCCTGATGATTTTCTTTCAGGAGGCACTATCCAAACTTCGAAAGGAGGGAAGTAATCAACAGTCCTACTTAGCTATGATGCCTGTGGACCACAACAATGGATAACATAGCACAGTAACCCTAAGGGGATAACAAATGACATCCAGATCTTCTTGATAATCAGTAACTCTCTAATTGGACCCATTCACGTGCATTCAGCAGGAGAAACAAAAAGTCCCTGATACTACAAACCAAGCAGACTACATAGGGCTAGTGAAACCATGGATTTCAGAGCATTTACAAACATCCCAATCCTAAACCAGTATAACCCCTAAAGATATTTCTAACTACCTGTCCTTATTCTCATAGATAAGTGGAATTTTCACCTCTTATGGATCATCACTTTGCAATCCATAGAGACAATTACAAAAACACTGCAACTGACCAAGCACATATTTGCAAGCCCTGTCCAATTCATAAAGCAGTTCCAGAACTTAAGGGTCAGGGAACACCAGCAAGATTTGATATGAAACTCTGTCTCCTTTTCATTTAGAAAACTACACTCATAAAGGTTCTACAATACGATTGTCTTAACAAGAGCTGAGGAAAGACAACAACAAACAAATTTAATCTCAGTTACAATAAGACGGTTTCTAATTTAAATAAAAATATATAAAATTAAACAATCTTAAATGGATGGGGAGACCTCACTACCTTTAGTCCTACATTAAGAACTACAGACAATTAAGAAATGCTGAGAGTGAAAGAAAAGCCCATCAAGTCATTATACATTTCTAAATGTTCAGTTCTGAAGAAATATATACACATAATGCATGTATATAGACACATGTATGTGTATTACAATAAGTCTTTTCAAAGAAGACATGAATTTGATAGAGAAAGATATGTGGATGCTTTAAGAGGAAAGGGAAGTGGGAAATGATTTATTATAATTTCCAAAATTAAATATATAACAAAATATCTGGTTTATGTTTTCTATGTTTATATATCTTACTATTTCATCTTTTATACTCAAGCTCTGTTAATGTTTATCATTTTAAATTCTAAAACTTAATCACTAAAAGGAAACACTTCAGATTCTTTGACTTGTGCATTGAAATGCCACTCAAAATATTCAAAAATTATTTTATAAAACCTAAAAATAATTGTACTTTATAAAATATGTTAATTTTCTTTTTCAGTGTGTGTGTGTGTGTGTGTGTGTGTGTGTGTGTGTGTGTGCGCGCGCGCGGGCGTGCGAGTATGTATGCCTGTGCATACGAAGGAAGGTAACTTTGAAATCCAGAAGTCAGATACTCTAGAGCTGGGGTTTCGAACAAGTTCAAGCAGTACAAAATAGGTCCTGGGATCTGAACTAGGGCCTTCTGCAAGCACACTAACACTCTTTAGATTTGGTCTATCACTCTAGGCCAATGATTCTCAACTTGTCGGTTGTGGTCACACTAGAGCCTGAAAAACCCTTTAACAGGGGTCACTGATCAGTTATCCTGCAAATGAAAAAAATATTTATCTTATAATTTATTGAAGTAGTAAAAATACAGTTATGAAGTAGAAATGAAATAATTTTGTGATTTGGGGTCACTCCAACATGGAAAAATATGTAAAAGTGTCACAGCACTAGAAGGTTTAAAACCATTGCTCTAGACACAAGTTTATACTCTAGACACAAGTTTATACTCTTAAAAGTCAAATGCAGAGTTATTTGAAGTGCAGTTCTCCTTGTTTTTTTTATTTTTACTTTTATGATTACTGTCATTAACATAGTGTGATTATTCAAAAGCCTCATGTAAATTTTATTTAGTTGTTATGATAATCACTAAAACCCACTGAAATAATGAAATACTCCAAACACCTTAAGTGACTGCTTATTTGTCATATTTACTGCTTTACATAATTTCCTGAGTACAAAAAACACAGGAAACTATGTGTTTTATGGTTAATTTATGAGCGCAAATTCCCTGTGTTACTTAATAAGTCTCATCATTACCTACTTGCCAAAAATTCCATTACTTTGGGCAATCCCTCTTAAAAGATCAAACACCTTTGCAATGCAAACATTTTCAGGATTGTTTTGCATTCTGTTATTTGAAAGCCCTCTTTACATTATCACTGTTTACATATAATCTAAAAACTGTAAAGACAAGATTCCTATTCCATTTACCATGAGGAATGCTTCTTGTAATCATGACATCAACTGTTGAAAACAATGAGCTGTGTCAGTTAACTTTCTCTCAATATAACAAATAGCTGTAATGAAATTATAAAGAGCATTTGGCTCATAATTTTAATTATGCCAGTGTTTAACCACATTATTTTGAACTGGTGATGAGACAGCACATCATGCTATATGTTCATGGTGGAAGATACTGAGTGACCACTTAGCACAGAGAAAAATACAAGAGAAAAGTAACATCTTCCATTGTTCTGTGCACGAATTTTTCATTAAAATACTCAAATTGAACTCTTGCTTTCTAGCATGATTTTTTTTTTTTTGGTGTGGGAGGTGGTGGGATTTGAGACAGGTATTACTTATTTCTTTTTTTTTTTTTTTTCTTTTTTCTTTTTTTTTTTTTTTTTTTGTAGATTTGTAGACCAGGCTGTCAGGCTGGCCTGGAACTCATCAGATCAACCTGCCTCTGCCTCCCAAGTCCTGCAATTAAAGGCATATGCCACCACAGCGGGGTGCATGTTGTATATTCAAGAGAGAAATATAAGAGTTGTGGGCTTAGGCAAAGAAGTTAGGTCACAGGGATCATGCCCATGACTGAATGATATAAACTTAGGTCCCTGCATTTCTCGTTTATCTTCTCGGATATCATGAGTGAAGCAACTTCCTAGTTTTCCTCAGCTGAGGGTAAATTCACTGTACAGAAGTTACAATTCATTGTTAGTCAATATGGGGCTATGGGGCATGGGAATACAAATTAGTTCCTCTGCAAGAGAAACACATGTTCTTAACTGCTGAGCAAGTCCTTACACCTTTCACTTTATTCTTCCTTCCAGTTATATATGTATACATGTATGTATATGTGTATACATGTATAATAAAACAAAAATATATATACATATAACAAAACCAAAAACCAAAACACCAAAAAAAGCATGTTGATTTATTTATTTTGTTATTTTTTTCTTATGTTACATATTAATTCCATTTCCCTTTCCTTCCCTCCCTTTCTCCCTCCCTCCTATATCCCCAGATCTTCTATCCTCTTCACCCCCCCACACACACCCACTCCACAGGGTGGGTGGTGCATTCCAGGAGGGATCAACAAAATCTGTCAAGTCATTTGGAGTAGGGAATATTTCCTCCCTCCTGCTTCTAGGCTAAGGGAGTATGCCTCCATGGGGAGGCATACTCCTTTTGTTCATCAGGGATACATTCTGGTTCCATTGTCAGAGGTCCCTTAGAGTGCCCAGTCCTTCTAACTGAGAGCCATGTTCAGGGGGTCTGAGTCTGTCCAATGCTGGTTACCCAGCTATCAGCCTTGGGGTGCATTAGCTCCCCCTTGTTCAGGTTAACTGTATCTGTGGGTTTCTGTAGTCTGGCTTTGTCCTCCCTTACTGCATCTGGATTCCAGTCCGTTCAGTGTTTAGCTTTGGATGCCTGCTTCTATTTCCATCAGCTACTAGATGAGAGCTACATGGTGGTGTATAAGTTAGTCTACGTTAGTCATCAATCTCATTATCAGGGAAGGGTATTTATGCCCATTTCACAGTTGCTCAAATTGTTAGTTGGATTCAGTCTTATAGGTCTCTGGACATTTCTCTAGATTCAGTTTTCTCTTCAAACCTATAATGGCTCCCTCTTCTCTCTCTCTCTCTCTCTCTCTCTCTCTCTCTCTCTCTCTCTCTCTCTCTCTCTCTCTCTCTCTCTCTCTCTCCTCTCATCTATTTCTCTCCTGACTCAAATATATGCTTCCACTTTCCCTTTTACTAATTCTATTATTTTTTAAAGTGCCTTTTGTCCCTTTTAGATACTACCTGGGCTTGGACATTTAGTTTTCTCTTAAGCTCATCATTTAACATTATTATCTTCCCATGTTTTAAAAAAATTCTCTATTTCTTGTCTAGTTACATTCAGCATATTTTGATGATATGTTTGCACCATGTTCAAATTAGAATACATTCTATATTTTTGTGATAGTGAAAGATTTTATTCATCAAAATGCAATATTTTAAAAACAATGTTCCATTCAATTCTCTTAAGAAAAAAAATACAAAAACAAAAAAACTTACTTTTATCATTGAAAAGTTACTTTAGAAGTATAGCACTTATCTTTCTTTTCAACTTACTTCACATACTTCAAAAGTAGCTCGAAAACATGTTCTATAAAAATAGAATGTACATTAAATATATATTAATGTATTATCTAGCTTTACATATATATTATTTGGGCAAAAATCGTATCACGAATTTATTATTAAATCACCTATAGCTGTTAGCATGTATATAAAACTTGAGTTTTGTTTTATTGTAAATGTCTTTGGTGTAAAGAAAAATGTCCAAACCTAGTGTTCTTAAAGCAATATTTTCTACCTAGCTTTTTCCTCTAGAACTGAATGTTCAACAGTAAAGAATATAAATATACCTTATGTGATAATTAAGTGCTTAACCTTAGAAAATAAGTTCAATGCCAAATAAATTTGCCATGGTAGCATAAAGGCAATATTACATGAATGAGAATGCACTTGGACATTGTACAGTTATCCAATTCACTCAGTAGTCTTTAAATGTTTTACCAGTTATGAGGCTGGAGAAATATAAGGTAAAATGAAGAGAAAACCCAGGGCAAAGTTCATTAGACCACACACTTTATGACTTTCCATTACCTGTAACCATACTAACTTACATTGTTGCACATACCCTTTAGGAGTCAACACATTTATAGTCCATTCCCTGAAGTGTCAGTAATAAACTGAATGGTCTTGCTGTTAGTGTGAAATGAGCTGACTATAATGTATCAAATGAACATCTTAGAAACATTAACCAATTCCCTATGATGGATATGAAGACAAATAGGTAGATTTAATGCCAGTTTCCTTGAATATAAGTAATCACTGATATGTGACAGAAAACTACTTTTAGTCAAAAATGAAAATGAAAAGGGAGATAAGAAAAAAAAAGAAGAAGAACATATACTATGTTAGCCACTGGAGGCAGTGTGAAAGTGTGAAAGAATTAGTTGATTAAAAATAAATTTTTTAAAATAAATTAATTAATAATTAGAATGAAAGGTCAAAACACAGATAAGTACTTAAGGGTTTTATTTTTTTCTCTCATTTTTTTTTAAAATTGAAAACAGGTTCTTTTCTCATTCCAATCAATTCCAAATTCAGTCTTTCTCCCTCAACTCATCCTCCTCCCCTTTCTTCCAGATCCATTTTCCCTCTATTTCCCTTCAGAAAGGAGCAGGCAGGCCTGTTGTCTTTAACTAAGTCTTTATCATTCTATTTACCTATAAAGACTTGGTAGTCAGATATTGAGGTTTAATAAGGATCAGGAGAAACAAATAGGCCAAATAGATATTTATTCAGGGAGAAATAACTTACAACATAGACAGATGAACACCAGCAGGTTCTTGTTCCAAGGGTGCCTCTGGATGATCTCCTGTCCCAGTGCTTCAAGCTAGAGAGCTACCAGGGCACCTCCCTCAGCCTTAGTTCCTCAAGTTAATTTCTGCCCAGTCCCCACCCAATGGGCCTGGTCTGTGACACAGGTGCGGACAGAGGGACAGAGTGAATATCTCACTATAGTCAGATGTTGGGAGGAAAACCTGTTAGATCAGAGAAATTGAGAAAAAACAGCTGATCATCCTCTTTTGCTAGCAACCCATCAGGAGAAAATCTCTCCACCTGTCTTAAACAGAAAAGCATTGTTAATCTGTAATTCCTTTTCTACTAGTTCTAGTGTGTCTTTCTATTCATGCTTGTGGCTCCTCTATAATCTCTCCCTAATTCGTGTCAAACAGTCACTAGCTCAGTACCCTGATCCAAGGTTGATTTTATTGGTACAATCTTGCTGGTTCACAGATGATCAAATATCCTTCAACATTTTCTACTTTGTTTAAATAAAAAATAAAGCTTTTAACTCTAAAATAGAAAAATTATATGCAATAAGATCAATTGCCAGGTAAGAATTACATTTACAATATCCAGCCGGCCTATTTGTAATTGTCAAATTCAAAGAAAATATTCTATTATCTATTCTATTTTGGTTAGTTCAAAGTTCTATACCAAAACACTTTCTATCATAACTTGTATTACTAGCCTAAAAATATCCTTTTACATCCAAAAATATTTCTTAAATACCTAAACTTTTATGCCAGAATCTAACCTCCTTCGCTTAGTTTTCTCCCTGTCTGTGACAACAACAACTTGCCACCAAATCCCCTTAATGGTTGACAAACAGCCACAATCCACTCAATGACCAACTCAAAACAACTGACTACACTTGGGAATGGGGATCACATGTTCTTAAATTTTCTTCCTGCTGTCTGGGAGCAATAGCATCCTTAAGGTACCCTGAAAAAAATGTATCTCTTGATAAGTTTTGGTGATGGGAAAGCTAAGGGCTTAACCAAAAACCTGGATAGAGTAGTCTGTGAGGCTGATCCCTCTTAAGGACACTTACTTGAAATTGTCCTGCATGTATACTATTTATGATTTTTTAAATTTAAATTAGAAACAGTCTTGCTTTACATGCCAATCTCAGTTCTCTGCTTCCCATCCCCTCCCCGGTCTCCCCCCCTGACCCCCATCCCACTACTCTTCTGCTCCATAGAAAGGGTGAGGCCTTCTATGGGGGATCATCAAAGTTGGTCACATCATTTAGGGCATGGCCTAGGCCCTCTTCAGTGAGTCTAGTCTAAGAGAGTATCTCTATATGAGGAATGGGCTCTCAATGTCCATTTGTACAAGAGACACTATATTAATTACTAGACTGTTTGCTATTGACAAGGGCTTTTTATTGGCTAGCTCCATCTTAATTACCAACCTATTTCTATATTTCAAAGTATTTCCACATAGTCTTACCTTACTGGAGAAAGGGTCTGGACCTCTTACTCTTTTACTCCTACATCTCAACTGCTCTCTACCCACCCTCCCCAGATTCCTCCTTGTTTCCTAGTCCCACCTATCATCCAGCTTTCTTGGCCACAGTGTTTTATTCATTGTTCAGTGCCTACCCCAGCCAGCAAGGAAGATGTGACTCCGGGAAGATCTTCTTCATGCAGTTTTAATCAGGATCCTTGAACATGCTTCTTCTGACCTGTGAGGCCCAGGGGAAATGCCTGAACAGGCTTAAATCCCCTTGCACTAACCAACCCCAGTGAGCTACATGGATCCTGCAGATAGGCTACTCTAATGCGGAAGCAGACAGGCTGAACAGACTTAACCAAATAAGGGCTTGTTTACACCAGAGAGCGCTCACCTTCAGGGAGGTGGAAGGCAGAAGCTAGCATCATCTTTAAGGTGCAGCACTTCACAGCTCTCTACAATTCATCAACCAATAAAAGGAACATATGTACAGAAGACATCCCCATCATCTTCTTTTTTCTGTCTAAATAAAAAGATGGATTGAGAAAACTAAAACAGATACATTCTGAGAGGCTGAATCACCTGGGCTGCTTGTCTTCACCTGGACTATTATTCTGAAAACATATTAACATTGAAAGGCAACATATCAATCTGCATTGTCACAATAAGAATGTTTGGTATGCACCAATCAGATAAAGATGAATCTCTGTGTGTGTTTGAGCAGATAAAGGACATCTGTCAACTATATAATTCTCAGCTAAAGTTGAGTCTTTGTTTTATGTTTGAGCAGGTAAAAGGCATCTGTCAATTTTATAAATCATGCACTGCATAACCAAACTGTACTATAAATCTCCATCCATGCTGTATGACAGGATGGCAAGTAATAAGTCACAAGGACTCTGTAGCCAACAAGATTTATCATGTGTCTTCAAGTCTCAGAGCTGTTTCCTCATATAAAAAGTATAAGAATCAGTTTGTATGTCACCTGTCTTATAGTTATTGTTTTTCTTCTGTTTTCATATCTACAGCTGAGATTTTCAGCTGGTTTTCCCTGGTCAAATCTCATCTTTAAAATTAATAAAGAAGTCCATAGTCTAACCTCTCCTCTAATGCAAAACATTTCCTGACTTTCATTCTGAATTAAAGACATCCTTAAATATGTAGGTTGTTTAATTTTAATGCTTTTTTTTCTATTATCCAGTGTTTTTAGAGGGTATTATATATTTTGATAACATTGAAATATTTAAAGTTCATAGGATGCAGACATGTTGTATTAGGGTACTTTCCACCATTATGTGACTTAATCTTTATATATTACTTTATTAGCTCTTTAAAGACTTTAATATTTTTAACTATATATTTTTTTCTATGAAGGTCTATATACATTTTTTTTCTTCTTCTGCCTCAAGCATTCTGTACCTGTTCAGAAGTTTTTCTCAGTCCGAATTTAGCTTTCTGTGTATCTCAGCTCCAGGTTAATGTTGTAAAGCTATTATATGCATCTCTGGGTTCCTTTTATGGCTCCCTTTAGTGTGGCATTTCTGGCTGGCTCCACCCCATTGAATATGCTAGAGCAGAGCTTCATGCCAGCTGTGCCTCCCATCTCCAGCTCTGAGAAGTTGCTCAGCCTTCTTTTTAGAGGCCCCATGAGCAGCAGCCAAGCACTGTAAGTTCTTGCAGTGAGGCCCTGGCAGCCATAGCAGTGGTGCCAGCAGGCATGACTTCTCTATCCGCATGGTTGTGCACTACATTGTACACCGACTTTTAACTAAGTTGTTCTATTTACCAATTAAGACTCAGGAGTCAGACATTGATTGGTAACCTGCTTGAT
Organism: Cricetiscus sungorus; assembly: GCA_030556225.1. Lineage (NCBI taxonomy): Eukaryota > Metazoa > Chordata > Mammalia > Rodentia > Cricetidae > Cricetiscus > Cricetiscus sungorus. Next base: position 30,839,111 of record JANBXA010000651.1, on the reverse strand, counting down.
CAGAGAAGCTGAGAAATAACCCATTTACCTTGATATTTGGCTGGTAATCAAGCAGAGAACATTGCTTCACTCCTCACAAATCAAAAAAAAAAAAAAAGAAATAAAGAAAAAAAAAGAAAAGAAAAAAGAAAAAATGCTTGTGAATCTGATAGAAGATGTTATTCTGTAAATATGTTTCTCATAATGGTTAATAAATAAAGCACTGTTGGGCCAATAGGAAACTAGATAGGCGGGGCTAGGAGACTAGAAAGAGGAAAGAAGAAATAGTTGGGAGGAGTAAGAATGTAGAGGAAGCAAGATGCTGGACTGCCGCTCGGATAAGATGACCACGTGGAAATACTTAGATAAGTAGAAATGGGTTAATAATTAAGACATAGCTAGCCCAAAAACAATAATGGTAACTGGCCAATAGGATTGTACCAAATACAGAGAATGTTATTTGGGGCTGGCGCGCCAGACTGGCAGCGGGCAAGCAGGCAGAAAACAGACATGCTACATGAATCTCTAAGGCATTCGCTATTTTTTCTTGTGCATCTCTTTCTACCTGTATTACTGGCTCCTTCCTACTCTCTATGGTTAATTCCTGCCAACTTGTACTTGTTTCACTCCCTGATTTTATTAACATAGTTTTTTTCTTGTAGTGTGATAAAATACCCCACAACACAGGCCTTCAAAAGACTACACCAAACATAAAAAATTATAAAAAAAAAAGGCAAAAGACATCATATTGAAGCAGATTCTACCATAGATTTCTGGGTTACTCAGTCTCAGATTTTTGGCCATTCAGACAGTTTAGTGTGTGGTCTCCTTCTCATGATATGACTCTCATGTTAAACTAGACATTGGTTGGCCACTCTCAGTTATGTTAAACATTGTCCCAGCCCATTGATAGGCAGGGCAGATTACAAGTCGAGCCTTTATGGCAGGGTTTGTGTCCAGAATTTTCTTTCTGTAGCCTGTACAGTACATTCTCACACCAAAGAAACTAGAACATAAGGATGATGCCTTCATTCAGGCACACACTCCACGTTTTTATGTTTAATGAGTGGTATTGATGTTGTCCATGAATTTAGCCTCCTCAGTAATTTTTTAGAGATTGACCCTTTTTTCTTGGATCAGCCTGGGTTAATTGGGGCTATCCACGGGACCCCCTAGGTCAACAACTTCAAGATATGCAAACCAGTTACAACACTGAAAGTCTTGTCTTGCCACAAAAGATGGCCAGTACAGACTCCATGTCCACCATAATAGGAGTCCTCACTAGGGTCTCACGCTGATAGGATTCCATTGCACTAAATAAGAATTACAACCTAACTTCTACATTTTTTTTCAAATATTTGTTTTCACACAAATACCCTTCCTGTAACTGAATATTATAAATTTAGCATTTAACTGATGTGATTGTACTTATAAAAGTTTGTTTCATTCTTAAAAAAATAAACCTACTGATCTGTATTTATCATGAGTGACACATTTAATATTTCATTTTAACTCATGGCAAGATTATTATCCTTATTATAATATTTGTATAAAATATACATATATGCATAAAATGTATATTTAAGCATTATATTGAAATAATCATTATCATGCATCATTGTGAAGTTCTAAGAAACCTGGATGTAAATGGACTCAGTGAATAAATACAATTACACAGACCCTGATGAAGATAAGCTGGGTGACCTGTAAAGTTATTATAGACACAGTATAAATTATGAGAAAAATGATAGGTGATTAAATCACCAGAGTGTGAAAAATTATGCAAGAAGGAGGTGTATGCATGTGGATTTATAAGTGACATTGACAGTCTTTACATACAATATCTCTTAACAAAATCATGAATGCCTTCTTTAAGTGACTATGAAAATTGATAAGTGTATACAATACATTATCACAGAAAATGAATAAAAATTTAAAAGTTAATCCTCTGCCAAATATAAACAGATATTGAAAACTTATGGATGTAGCTAACACCGTAGACATGACTGTAGAATAAGGATACTTGATGTGTCACTTACTTATATATCTGGGAATAATGTTATTCAAATCAACCTGATACTAACATCCCATTTACACTTTCATAGGTTTGGTTCAAGAAAATCTAATAGAGTCTAAAGAAAAGAAAAGCCATTTGTAATTTTAGGATTCTCTTTTTTTCCCTCTAATCATCTCCACTGAACATCTATCATCTGCCTATCTATATGTTCCTCAATCTCTTACTTGCATTTATCGACCAGGTACTTTTTAATCACATATTTATTCATTATTCAAGTGTGTTTCATTGTGCTATCAATGCATTTTATTATTGTCAAATCTGAATTAGTAGAATGTGCTAGTGGCCAGTTGTGTCAATATGGAGCTGAATATCTCCTTCATAGACACAAACTGTCAGAAACTTATTGATGCAAGAGCTGAACTCACACATCTACACTCCAAGGAAACACATGCCATCATAGTTGCTGAAAATGTAATGCATGTAAAGTAGAAGAGTTATCAGCCAAACCAAGATGGGAATTACAACAGTATCCAATGAATGAAATTGTCTTGACCCACTGAGCAGTAAAGTGTACATGCTGTTGAGTAGGGGGATTTCCTGTTACAGACCATGGAAAACTGGAGGGTAGATCTACAAACCAGTTTATGAATGTATTGTGAAGATACATTCTAAGTGTTCTCAATTTGGTTTTTGTAAAATATCAAAGGGAAGAATATTCCTGGACTGATAGATAACATTGGTTTGGAACCCCAGGAGCTAGAAGAATACACAAACTTTTCAGTCTTTCTAAAGGAGATGATTGCCCCAATATGTTGTTAGAATTCATTCAAGCAACAAAGGTAAAATACCAAAACCCAAAGCACCCAATATCCGCATTATATTACTCCATTTACCCTGCAACACAAGTATTAACATAGTGGTTTAAAGAAATAGCACACTAAGAAAAATAAAGAGGAAGCAGAATATGTTACACTTTGGCCAAGAGAATTAAATAAACCAAAGACTAAAACAGGAACAAATTTCCAAAAGACATTAGTAACACTTCCTGAGCTTCTACTTCTAAATTGACTCCAGTCAAAAAGAAGACGCTGTAAATGCAGCAAATAAATTATTAGAATTAAGTGACCAAGATTAATAAGTACTAGGATGAGAATAAGAATAGGAGGAGGTGCAAGAGCAGGAAGAGCAGGAGGAGAAGGAGGGAGAATAAAAGGAGGAAAAGATAAAGGAAAGGGGAAAAGAAGAAAGAAAGAGAATGAGAAAGAAAGAAAAAAGAAAGGAAGGAAGGAAAGAAAGGAAGGAAGGAGGGAAGGAAGAGAAGTAGTAGAAGGAAGGTCCACTCACATTCCCTGTTTTCTTATCTTAAGCATATGTTTCCAATTTAACTACAGAACTTCAAAACAGAATAACTTCTCTTTTGTTTTTTGGATAAATGCTTGTATAAAAGAACACCAAGAAATGTCAAAAAAAAAAATACTCCAGAATTGTTTCAGTTTTTATGATTAAAGATGAATACCATGTGTGGAGATATTTTAGATATTTTTAGGTTGTTTACAAAAGTTTTGGTGACATTAGCACTTTCGGTGAAAAACTGCTAACAAATAGATACTTAACAATGTCCATTGATTTCTCAGGCTGGTCAAAGAAAATTTTCCAACCATAATAAAAGTGTGACACATTAGTCAAATCATGAAGATAGCCTGGAAGTTTAAATAAATGAGAGTTACTAGCTTATGTTGGTACAATAGGCATGATTATGTAAGGAAAAATTATAATATCTAATTTTCAAACACAGAGGAAGAACATGTTCATGGTAAATCTCATCTTGCTTTTCCATTTTTATAACACATTCATAAACTGTAAGGTTTCTTTCGATGGAAATATTGTATCTATATTGAAACCTAAAAATAACATATAGAGACTATCTTATTGAATATAATATATATTTAAAATTAACTGGAGAATGGAGCTGATTTGAGATATCATTATTAGAGACTATATGAGATAGATGATGAGAGAGGAATAGAGAGAAAAGGAGAGAGGGAGAGCTGAGCAAGAGAGGGAGAGAGGGATTAATCTGTGTATTCATGCAAACTGTTGTTTGAATAACAGCTTGGTGACAATGATACAGACCTTAGTAACATTGACATAGCAAATCTAAGATCATGGTATTTGGACCACAGGGGGGAATACATTTGATACATTTTACAATCACTAGATTTTCTTAATGGGGGTGGTTTTAAATCATAGGAATATTAAAATATATGAAATATTACACAATTTGAATATATGCAGGATCTTTTCCTTTAACTCTGTTTATCGTTGAAAGCTGAAAATATGCTGCTTAGGAGAAATGAACAAACACGGAGTGTTCATGTTTTATGAAAATTGAGAAAACCTGCTCATTTTCTGTTAAAGTGTAATGCTGCATCTACCACTACGTCTCTTTTTATGAAATAAGATTGTTGGCAAAACAAAGTAATTAAACTTACAAAGGACTTTTATTCATATTATGCCATGGTTCTTAGGGAAAAAGGAGATGAAACAGATATTCAATAGTTGACGTCTAGTATCTTTCTCATTAGACAAATTTATCTTTATTTCTTTTTATGTGTATAAATATTTTGCTTATTTGTTTTATCTGTGCATTAAAAGCTTACATAGGAGAGAAAAGGCTGTGGGATCCTGGGGAACTGATGTTATAGGTGATTGTTAGTTGGCTTATGGAAGATGTGTTCTAATATTTTTAATCTGAGGTACATGCAGATATTATAAAAAATACATAAATTGACCCATATGCCTGACAGAGATAAATGTATATTATAAAATTTATATAATCTATCATGTACTATTGGTTATATTAATATATATATATACATATATATATATATATAAACTAATTGAACAATTTTAGACATTATAATTTACTTTTTGTTAGTTGCATTTTATTGAGTTGGAGTTATTCCATAGCCCATGCTGGCTTCAAGACTCAATTCACAATTCTGCTGCCTCTACTTCATTAATATGAAGATTATAAGTAGGGCCCCACATCAGGTTTTTAATTTAGATATTAATATTTCTTTTATTTTTCCATAAGTAAAACAGGATGCCTTTTCAGAATACTTTCAAATTAAAGTTAAAATCCTTAATGTAGGTTTACTAGAGATATTACCATAAAGACCACTATACACCTAGCAGTTAAATGTAATCTATTCATTATGACGAAACACTTTTACCCTAATAAACATTGGATAACAAGGGTAAAAATGTATTGCTGTCAAAAATAAAAGCTTTTGGGAAATCAGAATGAAATTCTACAAACCAGGTATTAGGGAAACTAGGGAAGTTCTGACTCATAATAGAAGTTTCACTGATATCTTTATGCATTTAAAATCAATATTTGTAAGTTACTTCTTAATTTTACTAAAATTACTTATATTGTGATTAATTTGACATTTTAAATGACACAATGGTTTATGTACTTTAGCTTTCTAGAAGAATGCCTTTGATCCTGGCCACCCAGGTAGACAGAAACTTAACTTAACCATTGGCTTAAACTTCACAGAGGTAAAATGGCTTTTCACCTAAGATTTGACCATGTTACTTGCTTTTCCTGTAGCAGTGGCTCTCAACCTGAGGGTCATAGCTATTTTGGAGGTCATATATTAAATATCCTGCCTATTAGGTGTTTACATTACAATTGATAACAGTAGAAAAAACATAGTTATGAAGTAGCAATGAAATAATTTTATTGTTGGACATCTCCACTCCATGGATTAATGGGTCACAGCCTCAAGAAGGTTGACAATCACTGATGTATAGTAAACAACTATGCATTATGGCATAGCCCTTTGAAACCGGTCTCTATTAGCCCATGTGGATCTGTGTAACCTTTGATGTTTTTGACATTTCAAAGTGAAGAATGCCCTAATTGCAACTGACACAGGAATGATGGCATATTTAAGGAAAAGACCCAAGACAATGAGGAGCAGAACTTAGCCTAAAGCAGATAAATCTCTGACGGTTTTCAAAATCCAAATCAGGAATGCTATCTTACAACTTCTGCCTTTGTCTCCCAGTGTGCAGGTAATACTTACATCTCATGGAACCTCAGATTCTCACTAAACACTTTTTTTTTTCTGTTTTCATTTGACAATAGTTATCAAATAGGACTATTTAGTTTACTTTGATGTCCGTATGTATGCCATTTATTGTGTTTTTCTGAAATTAATAAAGTTAAATATCTCAACAAGTCACTAATTGGGCTGTGGAAATTCACCTGCAGGAAGAAGAGGAACATATTTAAGAACATGAGACTAAGGTATATCCACATATGATCCTCAGGTATTTGTAAATGTTGGTGTTAGAATGTGCTTATGTCTCTATGGTGACCTAGCTTTCTTCTAAGACTAGCTGTTAAAAATCTTTCCTATTCTTTTTCAATTTTTCTCAGATACAGCTGATAGTATCTGATGGTCTCATTGTCTTCAAAGTCACCTAAACTTAGTCCTAACTTTCAAATTTTATTAAACTTTATACAAACGCTTCCATGGATATTTCTCTGTGTAAGATCTGGAAACCTGTTAATAAACTGTTGTTTATTGCTTCAAAGACATTTGTAACTCATTAGTATTATACTTAGTTTTACCTACTTCATGCACTTCATCTTAATTCTAAGACTCTACAGTTAACTTGCATATGGTATAGAATTACATTTTAACTGCAATCTCTATAAAATTTCTATTCTTCATTACTATGTGATAGAAGAAATATCTGAAATAATTGTTGTAACTAGTTAATATATCTGATAATAAGTTACCAAGAGTAGGGTGAGATGTTATCATGGCTTTGTATGGAGCCCTTTTGTGGTAGAATATTATTTTCAGGTGTGTGACTTTTGTTTATCCTGCATTTGTTTAATTGTATGAAGCTGTGATACTGTGCCAATCTAAAAACATCTGATTGTCTAATAAAGAGCTGAATGGATGATTGTGAGGCAGGGGAATGAATAGGCAGGTCTGACAGGCAGAAAGTATAATGGAGAAATAACAGAGCAGCAAGAGAACAAGGAGAAAAAGATGTTTGGGGCCAGCTACCCAGACAAACACCCACCCAGCCACCCAGCCATTTAGCCATCCATTCAGCCACAGAGTAATAAGGAAATTAAGATATGCATAAATAATAAAGATAAGAACCCAGAGGGAATGGGTAGATGGGCTAATTTAAGATAAGCTGGCTAGAAACAAGCCAAGCTAAAGGCAGACACTCATTTAAGAATAAGCTTTCATGTGTGAGTTATTTAGGGGCTGGATGGTGGGCTCCTCAAAAAGCCAAAGAATAAAACATTACAACAATACTCTTTAATCACTCAACTGAGAAAAACCTATATCCCTATGACAAAACACATTAAAATCACCCAAGTTCAAGGGTTATCTAAAGGAAAGGCCATGTGAATATTTAGTAAGATAGGAAGTTAGATATAAACTTAGACTCAAAACCAGTGTAAACATGGTCTCTCCAACACTGTTAAATTGACTTAATCAATATGCATGGGAATCAAGATGGCAGAACCTCCATGAGCTGTCATTTCTATTAATCAAAATGATATGATTTAGACAAGTTGCTGGGTGGATAAACTTAAAATTAGAAACACATTAATAATATTTTTATTTTATAAGTAAACTTTAGAAAATCTAACCAGACATATTGATTTCAAATACTTAGAGCTTCAAGAATCTTTATAGGCACATTCTCTGCAAATAGAACATAAAAAGTCAATAGTAAATATGGAAATATAAGATAGAAGAAATTAGGTAAATGAGTAACATATAAACTAATATTCATATCTATAATGTGTATACATATTACATACACTCATTTAGTTAATTCTAAAACTACAGAAATAATTACACTATGAATTATTTATACCCAGTGAGGAAAAGAATCTGAGCATTTCGAGCCTTTATTTTTTTCTCTTTTCTGACATTCTATCAACGACATTTAATACAGGATCAAAATATCCCACTGAGATGAAAATGAGTAATCTTATCTGGCAAATGTTTTCCTGGGGAATGAATGTATGTTTGTTAGATGAGTTGAATCATTATTATCCTTACAGTCAGGCATTACATAGCATGGAATCCATTATTTGCAAATGTCAATTTCATTTTAAATCTCAATAGAAAGAAGTGAAACCTATAAAATAAACGTGGAAACAATGAATGATACATAAAATGAATTATGGCAAAAAAGCAGCTCTTTTTAAATAACTATCTAATATATGGGAAATCTAGAGGATTTTGAAGGTAATAAATACAAAATGTCTTTTGAATTAATAAAAACATAAAGATTATTATTTTTTTTCCTGTGGAAATGCACTGGTCTTCATGATGTTCCATTGAACATTAGGTTTCCAAGCCCTTGAAATGTCAATAATATGAATGAAATAAAGCATATTAAAGTTTCTTGGTTCTGTGCATTTAGTTTTGTCAAGGTACGCATTCATTTACCTGCTGCTTTTGAATTAGGAGAAGAAAAATAATTTTATAAATTACTTCCAAAATAACCTTACTTGCTAAAAATATTTGGCTCTGTTCCTTAGTAAAATTGAACCAGTGAGGACTCTACCTCTTGAAGCAAGTATAAAACTCAGAGGCAAAATAGATCATTTGATTTAATCAGCATAGTTAAATTTCTGGACTAAATAATGCTCTGGATGAATGCAAACAAAATAATAAATGGCCATCACAATAAAAGAACTAAGGGTTCTGTCACTCTTCCTGCCTATTCTTTGTGACATACATTCAACTTTTTCTTTATGTACATAGTTTTTAATCCATCTCCAAAGATTTTATTGTTTCAAATTCACTGTCTTGAGATCTTGTTACCTTACAATTTAACTTATGATCTTTAAAAATTTCATATTGATCATTAATGTGTGAGGTACCTAATAGGTAAAAACAAATACAATCACAAATGAGACTTGTTATCTTTTCATGATGGAAAAGGTGAATCATTTCATCCTTATACAAAAAAAAATAATTACAAGCCTTTATGTGTTACTAATAGAGATACAAGGGTGTGGGGTTGGAGAGGTGCCTTCATCCTGCCTCAATGAGATAATGGGACAGACTTAAAAGACTTCCTGTAGGAGGACTTACCCTCTTCATGGAGCAGATGGGTGGAGTGGGACATGAAGAAAGTGAGAGAAAAGGAGGAAGGGGGAACTAGGATTGGTTTGTAAAAAATAAATTAATAAAATTAGGTATAGAACTTTATATGGAAACTCAAAAGACCTAGGAGAGCCAAAACAACCTTGTACAATAAAGGAACTTCAAGAGGCATCACCATCCCCAACTTTAAGCCCTACAACAGAGCTATACTCCGGAAAACAGCCTGGTATTGGCACAAAAACAGACAGGTAGATCAACCGAATTGAGTCAAAAATACTGACATTAACCCACACACCTATAAACACCTGATTTTTGACAAAATAGCTAAACATATACAATGGAGGAGGAAAGCATAGTCAACAAATGGTGCTGGCACAACTGGATGATGGTGTGTAGAAGACTGCAGATAGACCCATGTCTATTGCCATGCACAAATCTCAAGTCCAAATGGATTCATACCTCAACATAAATCCAGCCATACTAAATCTCTTAGAAGAGAAAGTGGGAGATACCCTTGAACAAATTGGTACAGAAGACTGCTTCCTGAACATAACTCCAATAGCACAGACACTGGGATTGACAGTTAGTAAATGGGATCCCCTCAAACAGAAAAGCTTCTGTAAGGCAAAGGACACAGTTCAAAAGACCAAAAGGCAGTCCACAGACTGGAAAAAGATCTCCACCAATTCTACATCTAACAGAGGGCTGATCTCCAAAATATACAAAGAACTCAAGAAACTGGTCACTAAAACACAAAATAACCCTATTAAAAAATGGGGTACAAAACTGACTAGAGAATTATCAATAGAGGAAATCAAAAAAGCTGAAAGACACTTAAGAAAGTGCTCAACATCCTTAGCTATCAGAGAAATGCAAATCAAAACAACTCTGATATATCATCTTTATCCTGCCAGAATGGCTTAAATTAGAAACACCAATGACAACTTATGCTGGAGAGGATGTGGAGAAAGGGAAACACTCCTCCACTGCTGGTGGGAGTGCAAACTTGTACAGCCATTTTGGAGATCAGAATGGTGGTTCCTCAGGAATTGGGAATCATTCTACCACAGGACCTGGCAATCCACCTCTTAGGCATGTACCCAAATGATCCACATCCATGCAACAAAAACATCTATTTAACTATATTCATAGCAGCATTATTTGTAATAGCAAGAACCTTGAAGCAACCTAGATCCCCCTCAACTGAAGAATGGATAAAGAAGTTGTGGCACATTTACTACTCTGTGGAAAAAACAATGGAATCTTGAAATTCCCAGGCAAATAGATGGAACTTGAAGCAACCATCCTGAATGTGGTAATCCAGTCACAAAAAAGAACATGGTATTTACTCACTCATATAATTCACCCTGCCAGAGAAACTAGGATACAGGATGATTCTAAGAGTTTCATATAATGTCCCTCACATAAGGGGAAAGGGAGATCTCATGAGCATATTGGGTATTGGGGGGGGAGTTAGTGGAGAGGGAGCTAAGAAAAAGAGAAGGGAAGGGAAGGAAAGCAAGTGGGATTAGGAAGATTGAGTCAGAGGAGGAATAGATGAGAGAAAACTGAAAGAAGAGAGAGAGAGAGATACCATAAAAGAGGGAGCCATTATAGGTTTGAAGGGAAAACTGAATCTAGAGAAATGTTCAGAGACCTACAAGACTGACCCCAACCAACAATTTGAGCAAAAGTGGAAAGGCTACCATAAATGCCCTTCCCTGATTATGAGATTGATGACTAACTTATCCACCATCATATAGCCCTCATCTAGTAGCTGATGGAAACAGAAGCAGATACTCACAACTAAACACTGAGCCAAATTGCTATCCAGATGTAGAGAAGGAGAACTGGACCAGGTTACACATAGAGAGAGCTGACCTGAACAAGGAGGAGCTAATGGGCCCCCAGACTGATAGCTGGGAATCTAGCATTGGACTGACTCAAAACACCTTAACATGGGTCTCAGAAGGCCTGGGCAGACTAAGTGACCTCTGACAGTGGAACCAGGGTTTATCCCTGGTTCACAAAAGGTCTTTGGGAGCACATTCCCCATGGAGGGATACTCCCTTAACCTAGAGGCAGAGGGAAGCCTAGTCCCTTCTCCAAATGACTTTACAGATTTAGATGGCCCCTGCTAGAAGGCATCACCCTACATGTGGAGTGGAAGGGGTGGGAGGGGTAGGTGGGAGGGGGGCATAGGAGCGTTGGAGAGAAGGAAGGAGGGAGGGAGAGGTTACTGGGATCGATATGTAAAATAAAAGTCAAAATAAAAAAATAGGTACAGAAAATAAATGTAGTAATTTAAATGGTTAAAGTAATATTGAGAAAATAAGATCTCTCTATATAATTACTGCCTTTTCAATATTCATTATGTTCATATATGACTGTTATTTTGGTTTACATTTCTTTTTCTGGTTGTGTGTTGTCCATTTCTTACTTCATTTGCCATAAAGGTCAAGCAGCCAATAGCAGTGAAATGTCAAAACAGAATGAGGAATTTGAAATATATATTTATTTAACACAAAAGTCTGTTTAAGGGCCTGAAAGAGATGTGAAATTTTACTGTCATTTTTTCACAAATTGTTAAGAGATATTAAACAACAATGATAGTTCCTGTCAACTATAATATAAGATGTTAGAAATATTAGCCAGGTGGCAGTGCTGCATGACTTTAGTCTCAGCACTCAAGAGGCAAAGGTAGATGAATCTCTCCGAGTTCCAGACTAGCCTGGTCTACAGAGTGAATGCCAGCATAATCTCCAAAGCTACACAAAGAAACCCTGTCTTGAATATATATATATATATATATATATATATATATATATATATATATGTATGTATAAAATCAAATATTCTAGAATGTTATTTATCTCTTATAACATCATAGCACATGTAGAATTCAATTTGTAAAATAATCTTATTATTTTTTCTCCATTAAAATGTCAATCATATTGAATGTATTTGTCTTAGGTTTCCATTGTGGTGAAGGGACACCATGACCATTAATTCTTATAAAGGTAAATATTTAACTTGGTGACTTACAGTTTCATAGGTTTAGTACATTATCATCATTGGAGAATATGGAGGCATGCAAGTAGACACATGCTGGAGAAGGAGCTGAGAGTGAAGAAGCTACGTCTTGATCCTATAGGCAACAGGATGTGATCTGAGACATTGGGCATGGCTTGAGTATATATGATACCTAAAAGCCCAACTCAACAGTGCCACACTTCCTCCAACATGGCCATACATACTCCAACATCTTCTCATAATGTCACTTTCTATGAGTTTATAGGAGCAAATTACATTCAAACTACCCACAGTATTTAATCATCTCCACGAGGGGTGTTGGATCTAGAACAGAGGGAAGATGAGGGGAAGCAAGGAGGATTGCAAGGAGGAGAAACTGTGTATACGATGCATTATTTGAGAGCAAATCCATTTTCAAAAAAAGAATGAATAAATTTAAAATTAAACATGCATTTCAATCACAGTGAATATGTTTAAGAGTCATCTCCTTTTCTAAATTTGTTCTTAGATTATCCCTGTACCTTCCAAGATGAAGGTATGTTACTGCCTTTGTACACAACTGAAGGAAGAGTTGTAGAACAAGGTGAAGTGCCAGGTAGAACTTATGCTTTATAGGGAAAATCTATGAGAGCATTTATTCAAATTATAATTCAACAATCCATATGGTGTCCACTTGTGGCTGCTTAGAAACAGGATTTCTTGTCATGCTTGAAATTGATTCTGCAAATGTCTATTTGTCATGTTTTAAATGTTTCTTAAAACAATGACAAAATAATTAGGTTGAAGGGTCACAGGGACATAATATCCATGGAAAGTGTATAAGATGTTTTAACAAGGACCTTCAGGCAAAAATTAATATGCTTTATATTACGAACATATGTGTCTCTAGGGTAAAATTGGAGTTCTCTGTTAAAAATTGATTTTCTCAGTCTCTTATGATTATAATCAGACCTTTTATGAATGGCTTTATGATGACAGGCATCAAAAATTATGATCTTAGTTTATTCTTTTTTGTAAGTATTGGATTTTACTTAGAGAAGGAAATATATGTTGATAATAGACAAAGCAACAAGTTCACAAGAATTAAAATTTGTAATATCAGCAAAAATCTAAATTTCACCTTTTTTTGATTTACTTTTCCACTCAATTTCTTTTTTGTTTTAAAACAATCTTAGCTCTGAAAAATATTTTATTTTATAAATATCCTTACTATTTTTTTGAAATTTGAAACAAAATTGTTTTACATGTCAGTCCCATTTCCCTCACCCTCCTATACTCCCCTATCACCCACAGCAAATGTCAGCCCATCGCCTTTCTGCTCCCCAGGAAGGGTGAGGCTTTTCATGGGGTCTTCAGTTTCTGTCATATCATTTGGACCAGGGCCTAGGCTCTACCACATATGTCTAGGCTGAGAAAGTATCCTTCTGTGTTGTATGGGCCCCGAAAGTGCATTCAATACTAGGGATAAATACTGATCTATTGCTGGAGGCACCATAGACTCAATTATGTTGATAGCAGCATTGTTTGTAATAGCCAGAACATGGAAGCAACCTAGATGCCCCTCAACTGAAGAATGGATGGAGAAAATGTGGTATATTTACACAATGCATATTACTCAGCAGAAATACAAAAAGGAATCCTGAAGTTGGCAGGCAAATAGATTGAAATACAAGAAATCATTCTGAATGTGGTAACCCAGTCACAAAAGGAAAAACACAGTATGTACTCAGTCATATATGGATTTGACATAGAGCAAAAAACAACCAGCCTATAATTCACACCACCAGAAAAGCTAAGAAAAAAGGAGGACCCTAAGAGAGACATGCATAGTCCCCTGAAGAATGGGAAAGGGACAATATCTTCTAAGCAAATTGGAAGTATGGAGAGAGAGGAATGGAGTTAGGAGAAAGAGAAAGTGAGAAGAGAAGATGATAGGTGGCCAAGAGGGAGCACGAAGATTGACACAGGGAAAGAATGGAGGAGAACAAGAAAAGAGATACCATAATAGGGGGAGCCATTGCAGATTTAAGGAGAAAGCTGACACTAGAGATCTACAAGGATGAACCCAACTAGCAATTTAAGCAATAGTGGAGAGGCTACCTTTAATGACCCTCCATGATAATGAGATTGACAACGAACTTATTTTCCATCCTAGAGCCTTCATTTAGTAGCTGTTGGAAGCAGAAGCAGACAACTACAGGTAAAATCTAGCTTAACTCCTAAAATCCAGTAAAACAACTAAAATTATTTTGTCCTTCATACATATTTGTGACTCCATAATTGCTTTGATAGTTTCATAATATTGGGAAAAAAATTTCTATCAATTTCACATCTGACAAAGGGCTGATCTACAAAATATACAAAGAACTCAAGAAACTAGTCAACAAAACACCAAATAGCCCTATTAAAAATGAGGTACAGAATTGAAGAAATAATTCTCAATAGAGGAAATCAAAGAGGCTGAAAGACACTTAAGAAAATGTTCAACATACTTAGCTATCAGGAAAATACAAATTAAAACAATTTTGCGATACCATCTTACTCCTGCCAGAATGGATAAAATTAGAAACACAAATGACAACTTATGCTGGAGAGGATATGGAGAAAGGGAAACACTCCTTCAAAGCTGCTGGGAATGTAAACTCATACAGGTATTTTGGAGATCAGTATGGAGGTTCCTCAGGAAAATGGGAATTAGCTTACCACAGGACCCAGCAAATCCACCCAAATGACTCACATCCATGCAACAAAGACATGTGTTGAACTATGTTCATAGCAGCATTATTTGTAATAGCAAGAATATGGAAGCGACCTAGATGCCCCTCAACTGAAGAATGGATAAAGAAGATGTGGCACATCTACACAATGTAGAAAAAATAACAAAATCTTGAAATTTGCAGGCAAGTGGATGGAACTTGAAGAAACCATCCTGAATGAGGTAACTCAGTCACAAAAAAAGAGAAAAGGGTATGTACTTTCTCATATATGGATTTAGACATAGAACGAAGGATCACCAGCCTATAATACACACCACCAGATGAGCTGGGATACAATGTGTTTTCTAAGAGATTCATACATGGTCCCTCACAAAATGGGGAAGGGACAAGTCCTCCAGAGCACATGGGAAATGGGGGAGGGCAGTGAATGGAGAGAGAACTAGGAGAAAGAGAAGGGGAGGAGAAGAAAACATGTGTGACTAGATAGGTTGATTCAGGGTGAGGGGGGGCATAAAAGAGGGAGCCGTTAATGAAATGAAGAGAAAACTGAATTAAAGAAAGGTCTAGAGAACTACAAGACTGACTCCAACTAATAACTCGAGCAACCATGGAAAGGCAACCATAAATGCCCTTCCCTGATAATGAGATCATCAACTAAATTATCCACCATCATGGAGTCCTCATCTACTACCTGTTGGAAACAGAAACAGACACTCATAACCAAGAACTGAGTTGAACCAGAATACAGATGCAGAGAGAGGGGACAAGACCAGGTTGTAGAAAATCAGGAAGACAGCTGACCTGAACAAGGAGGAGCTTGGGCCTCCCAGACTGATGGCTAGGAACCCAGCAAGGGACTGACTCAGATCCCCTGAATATGGGTCTCAGCTAGATGGGCTGAGAAGTCTGGGGGACCTCAGAGAGTAGAAACAGGATCTATTTCTGGTGCACAAAAGGACCTTGCAGACACATCTCCCATGGAGGGATACCCCCTTAACCTAGAGACAGGAGAGAAGTCCTAGTCCCTATTTCAAATGACTTGACAGACTTACATGACCCAACCTGGATAGCATAGCCCTACAAGTGGAATATAGGTGGGGGGATAGGAGGAGAGGAGGTCCAGGGTGCATGCCACAAGGGAACGCGGGTAGGAGGGAGGGAGAGAAGGAGGGATATAGGGAGGGAGGGTTGGAGGGAGGAAGGGAGAGGAAAGTGGGATTCACATGTAAAAATTTTAAATTATTAATAAAAGAAGAAGGAGAAATGCTGCTGGATTTTAAATATATATACATATATATATACACATATATATACATATACATACATATATATATGTATATATATTTAAAATGCTTTGACTTCAAAATTTAAGCCTAAGGACAAGGTACTGGGGAAAAGGATTTCTAATTTTGTTTCCATAAAAAAATGAAAAACTCTGGATCCCTTCCAGAATAATGTGGCTTGATCTAGCAAGACACCCTGAAGCAGTGTCAATGGGACAGTGCAGCCTTCAGACCACTACAGCCAGGATTTCTGCATCTTCTTAGAATTCTCCCATGACAGTGCTCCCTACCAGCAGGAAGCAGCTTGGAAAGAACGATGTCCAAATTCCCAAATATTGTTTATAAGTGTTCTTTTTTCATTTTTTTAAAAAAAAGCATGTATAATTTTTTCCGGAAAAAAATAAATGTTTTTTTTTTTTTAAAGAAGTTAGAATAAATTTTTGAAAGATTAAAAAAATACATAAAATTTAGTGTTATTCTCTATTTATATAAAAATAATATAGTAAAAACCACTGGTAACTTCCAAAGGCAAATCATGCAAATAACAATGCTTAGATTTCAAGTAACACTTTTTAAGAAAGAGATTGATTTAGTAGTCTACTGATATAAAAGTAATTTGATAAGTTCCATTTCAGCTTAAAGAGAAGGGAAAACTGTGGGAAGATATTGGAGAATGACAAGTAGATGCTGTGTTGTAAACTCTTAACTCTCCCTTTGTATTTTAATTTTGAGAATTATATTTACAAAATATATCCATTTCTTTTTATCTTTCCAAACCTCTTATATATCCAACATGTTCTCATTCAAATTCATATCCTGTTTTATTGTTATTATGTGACTGTATGTGTATGTGTATATGTTCCTGAATATATATATCCTGTTATGTTTGTATAATGTTACTTGGAGGTAGGTTTTCAAGGCTGGCAGTTTGGCACCGGAGAGCCAATTGTTGTGCTCTTCCAAAGGGAAGACAACTTTTCTTGTCCCAAGATTTCTCTAGTGCCTGAGTCCTTTTGTACATGGTTGATATCCTCTGGAAATTCTCTGTCTTTTTATCTGTATACATTGATGTAATCTCTTTCAGTGCATATTTGGACAGTTATGTTGGTGAAAGTTAATGAGTAAATGAGTGTAGTTTCTGATATTAATAGGAGACACAGTTTCATAGTAAACTTCCTGATTCTTTGACTCTTAATGCTTTTCTTATTTGGATTCTACAAATAACTCTTGATATTTTGATATTTGTTCTCCTGACTTTGTGTGTCTGCATTGAGTATCCCTCAACTACTGGATTCAAATCTTGGTCACACTTGAACATGAGTTAATGTGTGTGTTGATGGTCCCTGAAATTTATATTATTTTTTTCCTCCATTGAATATAATTATTAAGCTAAATAATCCACTCTACCTTGTAAGTTAAAAATTTCTATCAAGTGTATTTGATATGGTTGTTTTCACTAGATATCTAGATTTTACTGTTAGGTGTGTGTGTGTGTGTGTGTGTGTGTGTGTGTGTGTGTGTGTGTGCGTGAGAGAGAGAGAGAGAGAGAAAGAGAGAGAGAGAAGGGGTAGAGTGTGTGTGTGTGTGTGTGTGTGAGAGAGAGAGAGAGAGAGAAAGAGAGAGAGAGAGAGAGAGAGAGAGAGAGAGAGAGAGAGAAAGAGAGAGAGAGAATGTGTATATTGTTGAACTAGGCCTAGGGCAACTAAATAGTACAATGAAAAAATGACTTCATTACTATTAAAATATGGCTTTATTCATTGTTTCCAAGCAAATTTCTTCATCTAATTTATCCAACATTCCACATTTAATGCGATTTCCATGTAATTTGACACAGTTTGCTTTCCCTTCCCATACATGTAGCATTTTAATATACCATCCCATTTCTAATTGTACCTCAAAGTGACAATGTATTCACATAAACTAGCAACATATTCGCAGAATTCCTAATGTTATACTGCTCTTTGTAAGTACTTCTCACTAAGATCATTTATATAATCTGTTAAAGTGCTAATTAATGTTTAATGCTAATTACTTAGAGCTAAAATTAAGGATTGGTTGTCTCTAAATACATAGGAGAGACATAAAACAGAAATTAAAGCTAGGTTCATAAAATATATATTTTCATGCTATATAAAATATTATGAAAATCTTTTGTTAGAATGGTTATAATGTGTATTATCATTTTATTGCAGTCATCTATAAACCATGTGAATTATTTTGATTTATATCCTCTAGAAGTTTAGAAAATTATCAGAGACAATAATTAAAATAAACAAATCAACTGTTGAATAAGTCATGAACTAGGAAGTCTTTATGAACAGCATTCCAAAAACAAGTGTCATTATACAACTAAAACTAGGTTTATGTTTTCTTTAAATTAAATTTTACATTATTAGAAATTCATTTGTATGTTTCTCTGATTTAGTAGAAAGTGTCACATCCAACAAAAATGGTATACCTGCAAAAATACTTAGTGTTGGGACATATAACAAGGAAAACAAAAATATTTTTCAAAATTCTAGAATTTAAAGTTGGAAGGGGGAATGCTATCGTAAGAGAGACATTGAACAGAGTGATAAGGGAAAGAAATGGATGAGGAAGAAGGTAAAAACATAACTAAGTATGAAATAAAAGAATAAAAGTAAACAAGATTATCAACTACTTCATAAACTACTTTTAAATGAAATTAAAATATGTGAGTAAAAATTCAGTGGTTCAGGTACTCTGGTCCATACACCACCCAGTACCTGCCTTTCCTTGATATTTGGCCCTCCTGGTGCATTTTTGGCAAGAGGGAGAGACTCCACTTGCATGCACTGGAAGAAGTGATTGGAAGATAGAAATACAAGAAAACACTCAACAATGGAAAAACCTGTATGACACCACCAGAATAAAAGAGATTGAAGAGAGAATCTCAGGCGCTGAAGATAAACTAGTGGAACTTGATTCATTGACAAAAGAAAATCTTAAATCCAACAAATCCCTAATACAAAACAACCAGGAAATGTGGGACATGGGAAAACACCAAACCTAATAATAATAGCCATAGAAGAAGGTGAAGAAGCTCAGCTGAAAGGTGCAGAAAACGTATTGAACAAAATCTTTGAAGAAAACTTTCCCAATCTGAAGAAGGTCATGCCTTTGGAAGTACAAGAAGCATACTGAACACCAAATAGGACCAAAAAAAAGTCCCCTTGCCACATAATAATCAAAACACCTAATATACAAAATAAAGAATTGTTAAGAGCAGCTAAGGAAAAAGACCAGGTAATATTTAAAGACAGAACTATCAAAATTACACCTGAATTCCCCATGGAAACTCTCAAGACCAGAAAGTCCTGGATAGATATTCCACAAATACTAAGAGTCCACAGATGCCAGCCCTGGCTACTATACCCAGCAAAACTCTCAATCACTATAGACAGAGAAAACAAGATGTTCAATGACAAAGACAAATTAAAACAATATATATCCACAAATACAGCCCCACAGAAAGTTCTGGAAGGAAAATACTAAGCAAGGAAATTAACTACGCTCAATTTACCAGAACCCAAAAGAAAAAGTGGGGCAAATATACTCACAAAAACATCACCAAAACCAAATCTAAAACATAGAATTAACAATCAATGGTCCTTACTTTCCCTCAATATTAATGTTCTTAAGTCTCCTATAAAAAGTCACAGGCTAACAGAATAGATACGAATACAGAATCTAAGAAACACGAAACACATCTAAGCTTCAAAGATAGTCATTACCTCTGGGGGAGAGGTAATCAAGTGGACCCAAGAAGCAAGCAGGTGTAGCTATCCTAATATCTAACAAGTTACACTTCAAACTAAAATCAATCAAAAGAGATGAACACTGTCATTTCATATTCAGCACAAGAGAAATCCATGAGTACAAAATCTCAATTCTGAACATCTATGACCCAAATACCAATACTCCCACATTTGTAAAAAGAAATGCTACTAAAACTAAAAGCTCACATAAAACCTCACACACTCAGAGTGAGAGACCACAACACCCCACTCTCATCACTAGGCAGGACCACCAGGCAGTAACTTAACAAAGAAACAAAAGAACTAACAGAAATTATATCCCAAATGGGTTTAACAAACATATATGGAATATTTCAATCAAACAAAAAAGAGTATACCTTCTTCTCAGCTCCACTTGGAACTGTCTCTAAAAATCAACCACATACTTGGCAACATAACAAACCTCAACAGATAATAAATAAATTGGAATATTCCCCTGTATCTTATCAGACCACCATGCTTTAATGTTGGAATTCAACTACAACAATAGAA
This sequence comes from Cricetiscus sungorus, assembly GCA_030556225.1. NCBI lineage: Eukaryota > Metazoa > Chordata > Mammalia > Rodentia > Cricetidae > Cricetiscus > Cricetiscus sungorus. Next base: position 30,818,600 of record JANBXA010000651.1, on the reverse strand, counting down.
ATTGCAGAAACCCTACAAACTCATGGAAACTGAACAATGCGTGATCGCACCATTTCTGGGTCAAAGAAAAAATAAAGAAAGAAATTAAAGACTTCCTAGAATTCCGCGACAATGAAGACACAACATACCTGAGCACATGGAACACTTTGAAAGCAGTACTACGAGGAAAGTTCATTGCACTAAGTGCCCATATGAAGAAAACAGAGGATAGTCACATTAGAGAATTAACAGCACAACTGAAAGCCTTAGAACATAAAGAAGCAAATTCACCCCAGAGGAGTAGATGCCAGGAGATAATCAATTTGAGGGCTGAAATCAATAAAGTAGAGACTAAGAAAAAATACAAAGAATCAATGTAACAAAGAGTTGGTCTTCTGAGAAAATCAACTAAACAAAACTGTATCCAAACGAATCAAAATCAGAGAGAGAACATGCAAATAAACAAAATCAGAAATGGAAAGAGGGACATAACAATGGACATGGAGGAAATCCAGAGAATTTTCAGGTCATATTTTGCCAACCTGTACTCTACAAAATTTGAAAATTCAAAGGATATGGACAAATTTTTGGATAGCTGTCACTTACCAAAATTAAATCAGGAACAGATAACTTTAATAGACCAGTAACCACTATTGATATAGAAGCAGTCATCAAAAGTCTCTCAACCAAAACCAAAACAAAAACAAACAAAAGAAAAAGCCCAGGGGCAGATGGCTTCAGTGTAGAATTCTACCAGAAATTCAAAGAAGAGCTAATACCAATACTCCTCTAATTGTTCCACACAATAGAAACAGAGATTAATTACCAAACTCTTTTAATGAGGCTACAATTACTTCCGTACCCAAGCCACACAAAGACACAATTAAGAAAGAGAACTACAGATCAATATCCCTCATGAACATTGATGCAAAAATACTCAATACTGGCAAATCAAATCCAAGAACACATCAGAGAAATCATTCACCATAACCAAGTAGACTTCATCCCAGGGATGCAGGGATGGTTCAACAAATGAAAACCTACCAATGTGATCCACCACATAATCAAACTGAAAAAGAATTATATGGTCATCTCACTAGATGCTGATAAATCCTTTGACAAAATATAACACTCTTTCATGAGATATCAGGGAAAATAGGAACATACCTAAACATAATAAAAGCAATCTACAGTAAACTAATAGCCAACATCAAACTGAATGAAGAGAAGCTTAAAGCGATTTCTCTAAATTCAGGAATAAGACAAGGCTGTCCTCTCTCTCCATATCTCTTCCATGATCCCTCCTTTTAGGCCTCACCCTCTCTGTGGAGTGGGTGTAGAATGGGATGGGAGAGAGGTCAGGGGACTGGGATAGATGAGTAAGAATACTAAAATATACTTACATTAAAAGTAAGAAAGGATTAAAAAAATTTCAATAGTTCCTTGTTTGAAGGTTTAATTATATAGTGCAGGTTTTCTTTTTCCCTGTGTGTTAACCAAAGCAAATCAGGGAAATGGGTTTATTTTATTTCTCCTGTTAAAGTGAATCATCTCACACAGGGAAGTTCAGGAAGGAGCTTTAAGCAGTAATTAGAAAAGAACACTGTGTACTGCTTTGCTCCAAAACTCATGCTCAGCTCTTTTTCTTACAAATCAGACACACACCCACAGCCTGCCTAAGGATGGCACAGTCCATATGGGCTGGGTCTTGCTAACTCATTAAGTAATCAAGGAAATGCCCCTTGACAGGTTACAGGACACTCTTATAGAGACACTACTTCAGACAAGGTTCATTTTTACTGGAATGTCAATGAACAAACAAAGTCAAACCAAAGGAGGAAAACAAGAGGAACTGGATGAGACAGCAATTAAGAGTTTAATTAATAGTAATACATGGATTATGTTTTGCTAAAAACTATCAAGTTATACAATAATTGTTTTTCTTAACTCTGTTGATCCTGAATAATGATGTTGGTGATGAATAATGATAAACTCTAACACTGAACCCATATACAAATTTAAAACAAATTTTAGGATGGGATAAAAATAAATACAGATTTGTTGTTATGATCAAAATCCCATATGAAATTTAATTATGTGACTATTAAATGTAATAATCTCCATTTTTGCTTCACAATAACCATTTAATGCCTTACATAGATGGATGATTTGGTGGCTGTAGAATTTTTAATTGAAAATTCCTAGCAGCTTTCATTCTGTGTTATATAAATTATTGGGATACATGGTTTGTGATGAGAAGTCACATAATGGATAATATTTTAAATTTTAGTGATGCTACAATTCTCTCAAGCTCTTAATGTTTGATTTTTTCTGTCCTTATAAACACATTTTCCAGCAACTATATCCCTATATTAAAATATATATTGGGGTATTATTTGAAATAATGCTAAATTCAACATATTTTCCAATTATGATTTCAAAAATATGTACTGATTGCCTTTCCTCTTTAATATGGGTTATACTTTCCACTGTCTTTGCAAGTCTTCTAATGTTTACGATGTCTCATGTTGACCCTATTTTTTTTAATGTGCAGCCTCTGTGGCAACCTAGTCTTATTGTTTGCTTGTATTAACTGTATCAACAAGAAATGGTACCATCAATGTGTCTTATGTTCTTTCTTTTAATTGTGTAAGCTTGCTAACATGAATTGTTCTAGTGTCTCTGTGGATTAATCATTGTGATTTCATGAGATTATATGTTTCTATTTAATTCCAAAATTTATACATGTGACCAGATCTTCTCTATTTCTTGAGGTCTTTAGTGTTCATTTTCAGATCTTCCAAACCAGCCAGGCCCATGTAGAAAGTGAACCTAGTGGCCCATTGGGACTTTTAAGCTTCATGTTACCTGCTTTATGTTTGGTTTTGTTATGGATCTTTGACTATTTTGTTTCAAGAAACAAGCACTTCTGTTCTATTATGTACTCACTCATAATGTTGAACTTGAGGCATCCTTGTCATACATGATTTGTAACTCAGGCTAATGGAAGTAATTTTCAGTAAATTTTGTATATCACTAGGTCAGTAATATGTCATCTTACTATCAGACACCTAGGGGGTTGCTCAAATCAACATGATTAGGTTGGGCTAGCAAGAGACAATTAAAATAAAGCTTGGTTTAACCATTAGCTGCTTAGCATATTTGATGTATGAAAACAATCTCATACTCTCACTGTAACTTTCCACATGCCAGTGATTTATGAAGCCTGATTTCTATGGTAAAAGTGAACTTTACCAAATAAGTTCTATTGGATTTCCAAAACAAAGCAGACAAAACAACTTTCTTCTCTAATTTTTACTTCATTGTGGGCAATCACATCTACCCAATTTTCCTTTCTAGATATATCTTACTATCAACTTCTAAAGATTCCTGATTCTTCCTCAATTCCACCTCAATAAGGCCTGAAATGTCCTTATTGTTATGATCTATTTTAGCCTTTCTTTCCCTTAAGAGATTTTTCTTCAGACACAAACGCAACAAAATATTAGTAGGCTTCTTATGCATTTCCTGAAAGTATCAAATGTCCCTAAGAGTCATGTTATCCTAAGAAAAAATTTGGCTACTGATTACAAAAACTATGCTCACCTTGCATTTGGTGATTAATTTCTGCCATCAGGCTGCTGCTACTCCAGCATGAAATTAAGCCATTCACACTTAATTAAGCAAATGCACAGTAACATCTTCCACCCTAACATTTGGCATAACAAAACCATTGGCAAAACTCTTTGAAAATGTTGGTATCCCTTCAGCAATTTTTTTGTCTTATACCACTAGTGAAGGGCATGTTTTCCTGGCTTACTTGCTATGGAGAATTGAGCTTGCGATAGCTTACCTACTCTGGCCTTATAATTTTATGAGCTTTAAGATCCCTTCATCAGCATTTAGCCAGGGATATCAGGCATCTACACACCTTTAAGTGGGCCTTCTTTTCAAATGCTTCAGACAACCAACCAAACCAACTTTTAACACTTTTTGAATCTACGCAAGTTTCCATATTAAACCAGAATCTTTTTTTCAGTGGACCCAATATCCACTCACTCAGCCTACTCCAGTATCTTGTCCATTCCACAATTATTCCTCACCCTCAAAATTCACTCCCATACATATTATCCAAATGTCTGCTTAAATGAATTAACAAACACATTAAGCTCTTTGGGATTGTAGTACACCTAGTCATAGAATGAATATTATACATACATACATACATACATACATACATACATACATACATACATACATGTACATATACATATACATATCTGTCTTCCATCCAGTAGTCTGCTTAGTCATATGTCTTGATATAAATAGGTCTAGAGACAATAAATGGTGAGAACTGAAGGATATCATTATTAAATTCTCCTTCATAGAAGATCACTGCAGGTTAGGAAGATAATGTAGGATTTTTTTTTCTCTCAGACAGCATAGAGATGGTAATCTTTAGAAAACAACAAGTAGTGATGCATCCTCTGCAATGAGTGTAGAGATTTCTTTCTTATATAAGTTCAACTCTTCAGAATATGAGGGCCCAAAATCCTCAGGCTAATTGAATCCTTTGCAATACTAATCACATTCTCCTAACTGCCAAGCTTTCTACCTAGTCCCTATGTCACAACTTAGATCAAATGGATATTGATCATCTGTATTTTCTTCAAAATATCACAAACTTCTACTACATTGAAGATATTTTCTGCTTGGACCAGGTGAAGAGGAAGTAACAATGACATCGGGCTTGGTGGTAACAAGCATAGGTGCATCAGAGGATGGAAAATTTATCTACCAAAGTTTCAAAGTCCTTGGATCTGCATGAGATTTTCCCAGTGGTATATAGTATAAAGAGATACTTGTTTAAAGTTTATGGGTAAATTGTGGTGCCTTCACCCTCCTGCCACCAAGAAATACAGTGTTTGGTGGACCTATTTGGATTCTGGAAGTAGTTCATTCCTCATTTTATGTGTTAATCAAGTCCATATGACAAGTGACTTAAAAAGCTTATTGCTTGTAGTGTGGCAAGGACCAAGAAAAGGCATCTCAATAAGTGCACACTGGTGTGAAGGCTACCTTACCCCCACCCCAGACACAGCATCTGGCACAATGTGTATGTATCTGAGGTATCGGTGACAGATAGAAATTCTACTTGGAGCCTTTGGATGGCCTATTTTGGTAAATAACAGTATTCATGCTTCAGATCAATATTCTAGCATGGTCTGCAGACCACTACCTTTTTTGAGAGACAGTTCTTTGCCTGCTGTTGAAACATAGTGGAAGTTGAACTCTTGACAAGTGTCCATCAAATGACCATGTGTGCTGAGTTTCTCATCATGACCTGAGTGTTATCTGATACAGCATACATAAGTTAGAATATGCATTTTTAACTACTTATTATAAGACAAGACTGATATATTTGTGATTAGACCCAAGCAGGTAGGTCTTGAGGACATAAGTTAGATGGAAATGCCTATAGTTTCTGCTGCCATTTCAATGTTTTCTGTTTCCAAGCATGCACATATGGCTTAATTGGGCATGCTGTAGAAACAATTGAGAGCAGAAATTAAGAGAAGGCCCTCATTTATTCATGGTTCTACAAAACACACAAGCAGAAATTGACAACTAAAACATTCCAATCCTTTTCATAGAAACCACAAAATACACAAGTAAAGGGAAATCTTCATAATGAGTAGAATTTCTGGTGTTATACATGTTCATATATTTTTTTGGAAGGCAACATTGCCAGATGTGCCTCATTTTGATATGTTCATATGCTATATAGTCAGTAGTTTGCTGAATGATCAGGGACTAAGAAAGAAAATTTATAAGAAGAGACCTTTGGAGAAGTATGTAGGTATATCTCCCCAAATGACCAAGTTATGTAAATATTCTGTGTCTCATATAAGTGATCATTTAAAGATAAGTTTAGCAGAGGAGGGGTTCAATAATAAAGTAGATAGGATGACCATCCTGTTCTGTTGATAATCAGCCACTTTCTTCAGTCATTCCTTTCATTCCTCTATATGCCCACAAGTAAAGTAGCCATTATGGCATAGGTGAAGATTTTTTGGTGTCTCCACAAAATAGACTTCCACTCAGCAAGGCTGATCTGGATACAATTTCTGTGATTCCTGGGTCTACATACAGCAGAAATGAACACAAAGTGAAATTAGTCAGAAATATTCTTAATTATTTGCTCTTATAAATTCTCCCAAGAATAACTATCATTTTTCTATATTGTCTCTAATTAGCTTGGTCTTATCTTCTATAGTTCATGAGTAACAGCTATCCAATTTCTTTTGGATCTCTTATGAGATAAGCACTGACCTATAACTATTACTTCTGAAGATCCAACCACACATCTCTGTTACATGATTCTGGTTGTTTTTCTATAGTTTACAGACATTTTCTGTTTCAGGAATTTGAGATATAATTACTTTCATTGTTTTGTAATTTTACCAGTGTTATTTTTTTTGATAATGAAATGAAGGGAAATTTCTATTTAATCCAGTATTAAAATATCACTTCTGTTCTATCTTGATAGCTTGAGCAAACTGTTTTTGAAAAATTTACACTTATACCAACTAATGACTAAGATATTATTGTACCTGGGAGTTGCTTAGAAAATACTGACTGGTAAGGTCTAGCAGTTTTTCTTGTTGAGTTTTAACATCAAGGGATTATGAGAGAAAAAGAGCAAGCATCTAAACAAAGATGATGATTTGTATCAACCAAGCCTACACATGTGCCAATAGCTCTATTATATATACATATACACTTTACTGTATTTTATAAATTTTCTATAATTATTAGTCATTTCTTGTCATTTCTTGTCTTGTTGAGAAAATTAATAAAAATAAAAGAAAAATGTCCTCTGGTGTTAAATAAAAATTTTAGGCAAGTTAATTTGAAAAGTGCTCATATAATGATTAATAAGTGTCTTAAAGGAACCAGTTAAAGATATTGCCAAGGAAATATGTAATATGTTCCATGGTAGCATAATCAGGGATAACTGTAATAGAGTATGAATTTAGCATTTGTTCATAGTGAAAGTCTTTATTTTAAACATTGAAATACACACTGAAAACAATTTTAAATGATAGAGAGTTTGTACTTATACATAGTCAGAAACATATAGACTAAATTACTGAAAAAGGAAGAATTGCTAAATGGCTAGACCAGTGTGAAAATTTGCACTTTTTTATGTATGAGACTTAATTATTAAGTTGGATATAACATTTACAGCCTACATCATTCACTGACATATTTATAACAGTTATTAAATATAGTATCATCTTTTATGGGTCAGAAAATCATGAGCACATGAGGGGTATTTATCCAGGCATCCCTGTGATTATCTGGCTCACCATAAGCCTTATTTCCACATGAGTCATGGCAAAAATCATAAGTTTTCAACCAAGTAGAAATGTGCTGAAGTGGAAAATTGAGTATTTAAATTCTAGTTCTTGCTTCCTATTAACTTTTCTAGGACCTTGGTTATAAATCTTTCCAATATGTTAAATTGTGAAACTATATTAAATTATAAAATAAAGGATATTCTCCTCTATGTAATAACTAATCCAAAGATAGATGGTTGCATGCTATTTGCATTAATGCAATAATTTTTTTAAAAGATATGACTGGAGAGGATATATTATTCCTGTGAGAAAACAAATAACTTTTTCACAGTATTTAACACCTGAAACTGAAATTCTAGCCTCTCAATTAATAAAAAAGAGTTTCCTTGATATTGTACTTTATGCATGGACTAGTTTTCATAGATATTTTGACAAACATCTCAACAACAACACACACACACACACATACATAAACACACACACACACACACACACATATTCATGATGACAAAGCACAATAAGACCATATGAAATCTATCAAAATAACTTTATTCAAATTTTAATTTAGGATGTGCCAATTTATGAAATTAACATGTTGTAATTAGTTTTTCAATGGCAATTCCTTTCAAGAAAGAATATAACAAAGTGTCAACAAGTTATATTTTTATAATATTAGCCAGACAAAAATAAAAGTGGCAAAAGTCAGTAACCAAGGGGACAGATTGGAATGCACAAAATCAGGTTTCCAATTTTGCTTTAACATTTGCTTCCTACCGAGTTCCTATTGCCCCTGTGTTTGAAAGGTTGGCAGGAGGTATTGTGCTTTCTTTTATTTAAAACTCAATGGTATGCAGTTTTGCTTTGTCCTAGATAGAGTTTCCCCATGGTATGTTGGTCTTTTTTAATTCTCAGTTGGATAGGTAATACACATGACGCTTTTCTTGAAAAATCTCCAGATACTTCATACTGTGCAAAACACAGCAGCTTGGTTCCAAGCAAGTGAGCAACTTTGACATTTGCAGAGTAAGGACCATGCTAAACACTTGACATCTGGCTGCAGAAGGATTTTCAATTATTTTTCTTAATTGTTTCCAAGGAAAGAATGTTCCTTTCTGCATCATTACTTTAAGCTTCCTTTCCTCTTGCCCTCAAGTTGTAGATACAACCCGGTGTCCAAGAAGTTCAGTGACTATTTCAGGCATTAGAGGGTTAGCAATCAAGTTTTAGTTCTGTCATATCGACATATTAATTTAATCAATACCTTCATTCTCCACAAATGACCTAGTTTCATGCATATTTGTTAAAGCAGTGCTGCACATAGAAAAGTTTTGCTTAAACATTCTTATCAGTGGTGAATTGCTTAGGGTCGTGTATTATTTCTCTTCCAACTTAAAAGGATTAGGACTAGGCTCTCCACTGGAAATTTAGTTCATTAAGTTTTGTATGATTTGTATGCAAAAATTTAAAGCACATTAACTGTTTCTACTTTTGTTACCTGATATGCTTGCTTCTTCTTAGTGGTTCTCTCTTTAACTGAGTATCTAAAAGTTTCTGGGAATCATCATGTGTACATTTGACCATTGAAATACATATGAATTATTTTTTAAGTTATCATCACACTAAGAGAACATCTTATCATGTTTCTTTATATCCTACTTACCTTTAAAAAAGAGGAAATGTTTGTTAAGAAGTTTTCATTTCTCAATTGTAGAATGGATTAAAAAAAAATGTTGTACATTTATACAATGGGGTACTACTTAGTGGGAAAAAAAACAATGGAATCTTGAAATACTCAGGCAAGTGGATGTAACAGGAGAAACCATCCTGAGTGAGGTAATCCAGTCACAGAAAGACATACATGGTATGTACTCATCCATATATGGACTTTAGACATAGAGCAAAGAATCATGAACCTACAATACACACTGCTAGAGAAGCTAGGAAACAAGGAGGATCCTAAGAGAGACATACATGGTCCCCCACAGAAGGGAAGGAAAAGATCTCCTGAGCTAATTGGGAGCAGATGGGGGGAAGGGAGAAGGAATTAGGAGAAAGAGAAGGGGAAAAGAGAACATGAAGGATCAGGAAGATTGAGTTGGGGGAAGATTATAGAGGAGAACAAGAAAAGAGATACCTTTTCTTTGTTAATAGAATAGAGGGAGCCATTTTAGGTTTAAAGAGAAATTTGGCATTAGGGTAATGTCCAGAGAACTTCAAGGATGACCTCAACTAACAATCTAAGCAATAGTGATGAAGGCTACCTTAAATGCCCTTCCCTGATAATGAGATTGATGACTACCTTATTGCCTTCCTAGAGCCTTCATCCAGTAGATAATAGAAACAGAAGCTGACACCTACAGTTAAACACTGAGCCAAATTCCTGGAATCCAGTTGCAGAGATGGAGGAATGATGAGCAAAGGGGTCAACACCAGGCAGCAGAAACCCACAGAGATAGTTGACCTGAACAAAGGAGAGCTCATGGACCCCAGACCAATAGCTGTGAAAACAACATAAGACTGACCCAGAACCCCTGAATGTGGGTTTCAGTTAGAAGGCCTGGGCATTCTATGGAACCTCTGACAGTGGAACCAAGATGTATATTTAATGCACAAATGGACTCCTGGAGTCCGTTCCCTATGAAGGGATACTCCCTTAGCCTAGAGACATGGGGAGAGCCTAGGCCCTTCCCCAAATGACTTGATAGATTCTGATGATGCCTCAATGAAGGCCTCACTCTCCCTGTGGAGTAGATGAAGGATGGGATGGGAGTTCTGTGGGCACATGGGAGGATTGGAAAAAGAGAGAACTGTGGTCTATACATAAAATAAAAAATTAAATAATAATAATAATAATAATAATAATAATAATAATAATAATTAAGAAAGAAGCTTCCATATCTTAAATTTTGTAATTGAAGTACTATCTAAAATAATAAGAATATTTGAAAAATATGCATGTTTACAGTTTTACTAATGAGAGGAAATATCTTATAGAAAATTCCAAATGCTAGTATTGTAATAAGTTGTGTTGTTTTGGAACAATACAAAGACTAGTTAGATCTTGAAGTAAAATAGGTAAATGTTTAGAAATCAAAATTGGATATTATTCCATGTTATGAAAGAAGAGAAAAATCAAGAGCCATGTAAAGATACAGCTTCCTGAGAAAGGGTCAGGTTTGATATAAATGAAATAAGAGTAATTTTTAGACAATCTGAAAGTCAAGAAGCACTATATTTGCCTCAATGGATACTGGAATGTTATTGAAAGTCATTGTTTTGATGTTGATTAAATTTCAAGATTGGCATGGGGGAAAATAAAGGAGAAGGGGCCTAAGATAGGAATATGGCAACAATGTAACTATCCAACTATGGTAACATTTGAAAATTATTCAGAACACAGATTAGGTACATTCCAAAAATTCCTGTTGTAAAACTGGTAGAAAAGTAAACCTGTACATTAAGTGAAAGAAATAAGCTACAAAAAGATAAATACTTAATTGTAACCTGTATTAAAACTATGAATATTACTAAATAATTTATATATTAAATTTATAAAATATATCATATGTAATGTAAACAATTATATAATTAAGTATGTATATATCTGGTTATCTGCTTAATTAACATATTCTAGCTTTTAATGTAAGTTTCAAATTTTGAATTTTCCTCCTCTGACAATGGTACCCATGTCATCAGGAGTAAACAACTCCAGGATCTCATCTAAGCCTCATTGTTTTCAAAATATCTCCTCTTTAAATACCACCATATTATGGCTCAGAATCAATGTGTTCCAATATATCTGTAAGATACAAAGGATTTGATAGTGGATCAGATGTGTTATAATAGCCAGCAAGACAAGATTTTCCCATCAGTGTGGTATTATCACTAATGTTCCATAGGTAAGTAATGCCCTTGTGAGGGAATGCAAGGTTCACCCTACAGGAGGGAATTATATATGGTACTATAAACATTTCCAAAATCCCAAGGCTATTGATGACATACATACTATTGGAGATTCTACTTCTGTTTTCTGTTGTGTTTTGTTTCTAAATAGCCACAGCATCAAACTATCTTCTACATACTTAACAGCATATTGTTATTACAGTGCAAGTCTCACACCCCATCAGAGGAGTCTCAGGGTAAGACAGCCAACTTCTTCTAAGAGCACGTCTCAGGAGGTATTGCAGAAGTGGGACAGAAACATTTCAAAAGCCAGAGATCAAAGGGTGTGGTTCAAATAGTGGCTTGCAGGTAGGACAGGCTGTGGTACTCATGAACTCAACAGAGATGTGGAGACTTGGAAAAGACCTGAATAATACAGAGTCAGTCAACTTTCCATACTGGATGGAGGAGGGGCTTAGAAGACCCCCATCCTAACTAAAACTGGTATTCACTGATGGCTACTGAGAAAATGCTTGTCAGCTTTTTACAGTGATGTCAACTCTCCAAGGTTCACTCAGATGACAAAACTAATTGGATTTAGTTGGCTATAATTTTTTAGACTATGAATTTTTTTATTGGGTATTGGTGATCCAGGATAAGTTGCAGAAGATGAACAAGGTGCATATATGACAAAAAAATTATATATGTGTATAAAATTCTTAAAGAATAGATAAATGAAGCAAAATATAAAGAAAGACATTTGGTTTTATTAAATGGTTAGTAGGCATCAATTTGGATGCTATGGGAAGATAGAAATTATAATTAGTGTTTTAAATGAGATGGATCTATTACTAGAAAGATACCTCTCTCTTAGTGTAAGTTTAACATTCATAATACATACTAAGCATGTTTGATGATTTTAAAATGCACTCTAAAAATGAGAGATTTCTGTGAAGTGACAGTAATAGATGAGCCATTTTTTCTCATATTTCTTAATTTCCATGGGCAGCTTCAGAATATCTTGTGTGGAAGTTGTTCACAGATAAATAGTTCATTATTAATACCCCATTATGGACAAAATGGAGTTCAATATAAACAATTTGTTTGCAGAGGAAAATGGGGTATCTCCTGGTACAACACATTGTAATTTAAAGCCAGACACTTCTCCAGTGACACCTCTACTTTCCTGAATAAATGTCAACATAAGTTACAACCACAGATGATTGAGGTCAAAGTAGTTCCTGTTGATTAGGTACAGCCTTGTCTCCTTTAATTGGATTCTCTCACTACATTCTAAAGCTTCATCGCCTGTTAAACTCTAGCAATCATAGTTTTTAATGTAAAAACATTATTCATTTTAACCATAGTCAATGTATATCTCCTTTGAATTTGGTAAATGTTACCTCTGATCCATTTGCAATAAAAGAAATTGTAGACAATGATATGAAAAACAACATTTTCAGATTCAGATAATAATGAAAATAGAGAAAATAACTGCTCTAGTTATTTCTTTGATTGGCTCAGATTCATTTACACCTCATAATTTCTTATGAAATGGTTGTTTTCCATATACCACTACAGCAAAACGTCATTTTCCCTTCTAGTTTATGTTCATCATTTCTTTCAAAAGTCTAAATATGCAATAAATAAATGTTAAGTATTGAAGTAATGACTATACTTTTGAATGGTAAAGTATCATGAAACTCACAATTCCTTATCTGGATGCCATTTCATACTTGAAACTTCTTATAGCTGAAAGTGACTACTGTACTATATTATAATTATATTTTATGTTCTTGACAAAATGGGAATTTTATGATCTCTTAATTGGTAGAATGAGAACAGCTCCTATATTATATGTTCAATTTTAATGTTAACCTTATCAGGCAAATCAAAAAAGAGGTTAAATTATTAATTTGTGTTTAAGCAACCCAATAGCATTTAAGTTAATTTAAGTATTTATTATTAGGTATTAAAACCACCACATGTTCCAAGAAATTATTAGAAATCTTAAATTTATTCAAATGTTCTTTAAATATATACTTCTTCCTTTGCCTATGAAAATTTAACACATAGGAAAAGATAGTACCATAATATATTCAGGTATTTTGAACACATTAATAGAACTGTTATATACTGTGGCTTACCCAATAGATATCAATGTCCAAACTACAAATTTTCCTTGTTTTCTGATTTATGGCAAACTTGTGGATATCTTAGAAGCTAAAACATTTGGACAAAGGATGTAGACAATTCTTAAAATCAGAAATATAACTTGGATCAAGATAACTCTTGTATGATAGTTTGTAAAATAGAAGGAACAAGGATAAAATAGTCATGAAAACTTTGAGATCTGCAGGTTTAATGACAGCCTTCCCATCTCAGCTAAATTTACTTTTCTATATGAAATAGATTCTGATGTGAAAAGAAAAACTAATAGAGCAGACTATACAATTGTGCATTGTATTTGTGGGTTACAACACATTAATCCTGGCACTTAGGAATCAAAGAGAGGCCAACCATTTTAGTTCTAGGCAAGACTATTTTAGAAAAGTATCCACCCAGGTGAGGCTAACCAGGGAGACCTTTATTTCAAAATAAAGTAAATAAGTGATAAAAATAAAATATTTAAAAAGAAACAACTTAGAAAAAAGAACCTAAGTAATAAAGAGTTTACTTGAACTCACAGTTCAAGGACACAGCCCACAAAGGCAGGGGTATGGATTATGTTAAGTTTTCAATCAGGAATCAAAATGAATGAATAGTAGTATTCATCTTTCCCATTGAGGCTTTTTTCAATTTTATAGGCATTCCCTCACAGGTATGCTTAGGAGCTATCTACTAAGTGATTCAAGATCCTATCATGTAGGCAGCATTAACCATCACAGTACCCTGATCCCCAGAACACATGAACATAATTATTACCTTGTGAGGTTGCTACAGATACTATAGAGGAAACTGTCTTGATATTTTTTTGTGGTCAATAGACTGATGTTACGAATATATTTTCTTGCTGGTCTTGTCCCACCACCATGCCATCCCCAAATAACACACAGAGACACTGTATTAGATATAATATGTTATCCTGTTACTAGTGTTTCTTATTGGCTAGTTCTGTCTTAAATATTAACCCATTTCTATTAATCTAAGTGTTTCCACGTGGTCTTGTCTTACCAGAGAAAATGCCCAGCATTCTGCTCTCTTTCTGCCCTTCATGTTGAATCTCCTTCCTACTTATTCCTGAATCCTCCTTGTCCCCTAGACCCACCTATCTGCTTTCCTGTTGGCCAACAGTGCTTTATCATTAACCACTAAGAGAAACATATTTACAGAATGACATCTCCAATTCCTTTTATGTAAAATACATGAGGGGGAAAATTACAATTAAAATAGAATATATGAAAATAAAAACCTAATCAATAATGAAATAAACTGCCTTGCTGACTTTGGAGACAGAGAAGATCCAGTATTAGGAATGTAAGTGTACTCTCACAAATGAAAGAGTCAAGAAACTTATTGGTCTTATGAGATTCAGGAAGAGATTCAATAATCCCAACATCTTCAATATAGCTTATAAGACTAAATTTGTACTTCTGACCTTAAGAACTGTAAGATCATAAATTTAGAAACCACAAGACTAAAAGCAATTTTTATCAGTAGTAATTGGAAGCTAATGCACTTAACAGTATAAGATATTATGAAGATTGAGTTTTCCCAGCTCATGATAAGTTCTCAAGACACTTTAGTATATGTTTGTTGATTCTTTTAAATTTCAAAGCAATTAAAGGACATTTAAGGACAGGTTTGCTGGAAGAAAATTGTGAGAAGATGATTCTTTTGTAATTACTTAATGTAAGCATAAATGTCTTTAATTTTAGGGAAGGGTCCATGAAAGGACTCAGGTGGAGTAATAATAACTGTGTATTCATGTCATAGCACTAGTATGAGCTGTATAATGTTACCTGGGTTTTAAAATATAGTGATACTACCTTGTGTACTCAATACTCCATCATCTTGCTTCACTTACTCTATGCTTTCCTTCTGTCACTAGCACATTATCAACGGTGTGTTTTCCTCTCTAGCCTGTGGAGTTCAATCACAGGTTAGAAGTTTCAATTATTTTACAGCTTCAGACATTTAGGCTCTTTCAAGCTGATGAAACAAATCTAACTTGACAGGATAAAAAAATATAAACACTTGTGCCTCTTGGAATGTGTATGTTTATGTGTTACAAAAGTATTCTCAATTTTTGAGCGAGACATTTCCACAGGGATCCTAAGTTCTTGTAGGACTAAAAAACATACTAGATCACTAAGATGTCCTTAGGATTTCTAGATAAACAGACACATCCCAACACCCATGTTTCCGGGTCCAGCATTTGGTTCTCATAACCCTCCCAATTGCACCCAGCCTCAGTGAGAAAATGAAATTTACTTTAATTAAACAGATTGAAGGAGTTGTATAGAGCTTAACGACAAATCTTATCTGTCATACTGTGACATGGATTGGTAATTAGTTCAGATATTCTTAAATGTGTCAACTGTCTCAAAGACCTAAGATATTTCAGACAATGAAAGCTAACAATAGGATGTGGGTGAATTTTGGGAAATTGTGGAAGCCTGGAGGTAGAAATGACTCTTGAGATCATGGAATTTCAAACAGAAAAGTATGTTTAATTAGAAAATAAATTAACACCATACATTTGTATTTTTTAATGTAATACATGAATCATTGAAGACAATTTCACCTGGAGATGCACACATTTTTAATTGCTCTTTTTATGGAAACTACATTTTTTAATTGCTCTTTAACACAAAAGAGTTTAAACAGCTTTCTTACCTAATAATTATAGATATGCAGCATATTCCTAGTTTCTTTAAAATCAACAAGACTTATTAAACTAAGCAGAGCCTGTTATACCAGATGTGACCTCTCTAATTTTTAGTAGTTTTAACTTAAGAGGGCATATACATCAAAAGGTTTTGAATAATAAAGTTACTACAAGATGTGGGGATGTGAGATCTCTGTGAAGACAAAAACCATTGTAGCTAGAGGAAAAATAATGAAGAGATGATATGATTCTGTAACTATAAATACTACCATGGATGTTGGGAATGATGCACATAGTGTACTCTCTCTGACTTTGGCCAATCAGTGTCCTAGGAGTCAGTAATCAACTTTAGGGTAAATTAATGAATTACAAAGAAATTGACAATAAAAATGTAAGGAAATCTAATTTTGTCTTGTTTTTAAATAAAAATATGGATACTAGGTCATGCAGATTCAATGTATCATTCAAATTAGTTTGTTGATTATTAGATTTCATAATTCTATCTTCCTTTGTTTACCTTATCCATCTAGCTCTGCATTCATAAACTGATGCTAGAGTCTGTATAGTAATTCTAGTGCATAGGGAAGTTCACTGTGCTATGTCCTTATAAAAGTCTAGAATGTATTTTGTTCTTGAGTTGGAGGTTATAACATTATACATTACAAAAGACAAGTGCATCCCCATAAACTAAAAACAGTATGATCAGTACAAGAAAGAATCTTTTATCTCAAAAGTGAACACAAATTGTGAATATAGAGATTTAATCCTGTTTCGTTTTAAAAAAATTTACTTTGTAAATAGTGTGTGTGTCTGCATCTCAATCTGTGTCTGTGTCTGTGTGTCTGTATGTTTGGTAGCTAAGAGTAGCCAGATATGGTAGCTGGTTACTTGGGTCCTCTGTAATATCAGGAAGCATTTTTATTCTGGTTCCCATAGGTATATTGTGTATTAACTACTACAAAACAGGCAAATAAATTATAAGTGCACACATTACTTCTATGAAACAGGAAATATACTAGTCAATGCTAAGAATAAGAAATATTTAATCATGCTCAATTTATCAAATAGCATTCATAAATACAATATCACATTTTAAATTATTGAATAATCATAATTTTCATTTAAAATATTATTTTTGAAAACTTTGCCCAGTATAGAAAGTAAAAGAATATTGAGAGAGATTATGATAGAGTTTTGAATTTTTCATCACTGTAATATGCTTATTGGAGAAATTACAAAAAATAAAAAAAATGATGATTTTTCTAGTTTCAGTTTTCCTTAATTTAGTAACAGTGGAAAGGCAACCATAAAAACCCTTCACTTATAAAGAGATCAATGACTAACTTATCCACCATCATATTGCCATCATCTCATAGCTGATGGAAAGAGAAGCAGACACCCACAATTAAATACTGAGCCAAACTGGAATCCAGATGCAGAGAGGGAAGACAAGACCAGACTATGGAAACCCATAGACAGTTGACCTGAACAAGGAGGAGCTAATGGACCCCCAGACACATAATTGGGAATTCAGCATTTGACTGACTCAAACCCCCTGAACCTGGGTCTCAGATAGAAGGCCTGGGCAGTCTAAGAGACCTTGGACAGTGGAACCAGGATGTATCCCTAGTTAATGAAAGGACTTTGGGAGCACCTTCCCCATGGAGGGATAGTCCCTTAACCTAGAGTCAGGAGGAAAGTCCTAGTCCCTACTCCAAATGACTTGACAGATTTGGATGAGTCCTCCTGTAAGGCATTGCCCTACATGTGAATGGGGGTCCGGAGGTGAGAGGGGAGGCAGTTCAGGGGGCATGGGAGGGATGGAGAAAAGAAAATATGGAGGGAGGAAAAGGGAACTGGGATTGATATGTAAAATAAAAATAATAAAGAATAAAACTGGATAAAAAGATGAAAATTGGCAATGTAAATCTCTATAAAATGTTTATGTCCTTTGCTAAGAAAAAGGTTAAGACATAGAAAAATAACCAAATAAGTAAGTTTTGAGTTAAGGTGTTTGATCTAATAAGTAATATGGCAGCAATCAATATAACTGAAAAGCAAATAATTAAGAATTGGAATCTAATTCCAATTAGGGACCATTTTAGTCCCTTGAGTTGCCTTGCTTCTAATGAAAATAATTGTCAACAGAAAGGCATGGAAGGAGGTGTAAATGATTCAAAAGTCCTCTGTGTCACCAGCATCACACCAAAGTTTGAGAGAGAACCAACTCACCTGCCTTCCTCAAAGTTTCTCAACCAATCAGGTTCTAGACCCTAGGTGTTCTAGGATATTTTGATATAAAGTTTCAAACTGGTATGAATTCAAATGCTTCCATAATTTAAGGGAATTTGGATTGTTGCATGGTGCCATGTAAAGATCAGCTAGCAAGGACACATCTAGAACAGTGGATAGTGAGTGCCTCCAAGAAGTCTAAGGCCACAGCTTTATAAATGGCACATTTACTTGGTTTCTGCTGTCTCCCTTAAGCAGGTGAAACTGATTCCATCAATTAAGAATTAGAAGGAAAAAATGTTTAAAGGACCCTAACTTCATATATCTCTTTCATTAATGCATACTTGAATGAGGAATCACTAATATGAGAATTTCAAAGCTAGTAACAAAAAAGAAATAAAAGTAGGAAGGAAGGAAGGAAGGAAAAGGAAGAAACCTGAAACCTTTTGTATACAATTCTCTTAAAAATCAGTTGCAATGAGGGTTTTACTTTCTTTTTCTTCTTTCTTTCTTTCTCTCTCTTTCTTTCTTTCTTTCTTTCTTTCTTTCTTTCTTTCTTTCTTTCTTTCTTTCTTTCTTCTTTCTTTTTTTGAAAGCCTTAATTGCAAGTCCATTACTAGAAATGAAAAGGAAAAGGGGAGAGAGTTTATTGCTCCTCACTTGCATTACTCCCTGGCACTCATGCAGTTAGAGTTTAGAGTTAGGAGCATAACTCTTTAAAAGCAATAACCACTTGAATAGTAAGAAAATATTTACTATTTTACTATTTAGCAAAAATTTTACTATTTAGCAAAAATAAAATGAAATGAGGATTTACTTTAAAGTTTAAGCTATCATCACGTCATTGCTAAATATATGCTATACTGATTTCAAAGCCACCTTGTTTCTTTGCACTGACTGCTATGGTTATAATTGTTGATATCTAACCCAAACTTCTGACGAAAGCATAACTTCAGTTGGTTAACGAATCATGAAAGAGGTGTACTCATCTTTCCAAATTCACTTTTCCTGGGACCCACCAATATAATGTTTGAATGATATCCTTTTTACTGCTATTTACTATTTTTTAATAATAAATATAAATATAACTTGATATGGCAGTCTATATCTTCATCCTACTTGGGGAGCAGAAAGAGGATGGGATGGGGGTTGGTGGGAGTAACAGGAGTTGATGGGAGGGTTCAGGAACTGGGATTGACATGTAAAACAAGCTCATTTCAAATTTGAATTAATACGTTATCAAATAATAAAAGAGGGAAACATTAGTTAAGAAAAATGTTTAGACGATAAGTATATCTTTAATGGTACAACATATTTTAACTCTTAAAATAATCAATATAGAGAAAGTGGCGCAAAGTACTTCACCGATAAATCAGTGTTCCAAATACACTCTGGATGGAAAAGAGGTAGACCAGGGAAGCAGTTAGATGACTGTCAGATCTTCACTCTCCCTTCTGTCCTCCGAATCTAATTTTACAGGTCAATACCCAGCTATGTCACTCCCTGTTTGCTTCTTTCTTTCCTAACTGTTTGCCCCATCACCAGCAGATCACATATTTTCTCCTACAGATTTCCTTAGCATGTCAATGCTTTGTCTCAGCCACTGGCTCTCAGAGTCATTCATTAGGAACCTGCTGGTCAAGTCATTAGGGATTCAGGTAGTCATCTTCAGATTTTAGCTTTTATTTATTTATTTATTTATTCATTATTAACATTACTTCTCTTATTTTACATATTTATCTCAATTCCCTCTCCCTTCCATGCCCCACATTACCCCCATCCATGCCCCCCCACTGCACAGAGAGAGTGATGCTTTCCAGGAGGAATCATCAAGCTCTGTCAAGTCATTTGGAGTAGGGCCTAGGCCTTTCCCCTTGCCTCTAGGCTAAGGGAGTATCCCTCCAAGGGGAATGTGCTCCCAAAGTCCTTTTTCTTCATCCCTTCCCATTCCAATCCACCTGTCTCAGCCCCAGCTCTGCAACAGAATACCCACTGTGGGCCTCTTCCTCCTCACTGCCCCAGCTCATAAGGAAACAAAAGGACCCTGGTTGGTACCCCCTGCTTTCTTTCATCTTGTAGACTTCCTCAGCTACTCACCCCTTATCCCATCTCTATGCCTACCTGCCACCTCCCATTTTCAAGAAACACAATTGATCCATAAGAACCCATGGCAACACTAGACATGTCCCAATATACATTATATATGAATGTAATCTAAATGAACCATACAAATATTCAGAGAAACAGAGACCCAACTGGACACCTAACTATGCTTGCAGTATTAGAAATGGGATCCATCTATTTAAGCTGTTGGCTAAAGGGATCCTATTGGAATCTATGAACAATAATGCTATTGATTTCACTATTGCTGAAGACAACACATAAACAATTAAATGAGCATAGAGAAGAAGATCAGGTGTCTATTCTATTCAGACCTAGAAACTAGCATTCATGGTACCAAAACGTACTCTGCTTGCTACCAACAAAAAGTAAATGCAAACCCTTATGAACTAAAAGGGCAAACTGCATGCAAGATACTCTGATACAACAATAGCACCAACTTTTTTGATGTTATAAATCAGTATATATTTATAAATGATACCCACTCAATGAGATAGAACCCATAACCAATGCTGCTTAGAACACAAGCTAAGAATATATACATTATGGCTCTAGCAGAAAACTACATAATACTGCTCTGCTAAAGGAACTCATTGATAAAACAACTCCTAGTTAGATCCAATTGTATTCTTTTTTTAACATTTATTTATTTTATGCTGGACATAATTATACATGCCTTTTTTAAAAAAAATGAAAACAAACATTTATAAACAATATTTGGGAATTTGGGCATCATTCTTTCCAAGCTGCTTCCTGCTGGTAGAGGGCGCTGTCATGGGAGAATCCTAAGAAGATGCAGAAATTCTGGCTGTAGTGGTCTGCAAGTCTGCACTGTCCCATTGATGTTGCTTCAGGGTGTCTTGCTCGATCAAACCACATTATTCTGGAAGGGATCCAGAGCTTTTCATTTTCTGTGGAAACAAAATTAGGAATCCTTTTCCCCAGTACCTTGTCATTAGGCTTAAATTTTGAAGTCAAAGCATTTTAAATATATATATTCCAGCAGCAATTTTCCTTCTTCTTTTAATAATAATATAATTTAAAAATTTTACATGTGGATCCCACTTTACTCTCCCTTCCTCTCTCCAACCCTCCCTCCCTCCATTCCTGCTTCCCTGCCTCCCTCTTACCCTCTTTCCCCTGTGACATGCACCCTCACCATCCTCCTCTCCCCTCCCCCCACCCCAATTTCACTTGTAGGGCTATGCTATCCAGGTTGGGTCATGTAAGTCTGTCAAGTCATTTGAAGTAGGGACTAGGACTTCTCCCCTGTCTCTAGATTAAGGTGGTATCCCTCCATGGGAGATGTGTCCACAAGGTCCTTTTGTGCACCAAAAATAGATCCTGTTGTCCTCTCTTCCCCTTCTCTTTGTCCTAGTTCTCTCTCCATTCACTGCCCTCCCCCGTTTCCCATGTTCTCTGTGGGACTTGTCCCTTCCCCATTTTGTGAGGGACCAAATAAGAATCTCTTAGAATACACCTTGTATCCCAGTTCATCTGGTGGTGTGTATTATAGGCTGGTGATCTTTTGCTCTAGGTCTAAAATCCATATATGAGCGAGTGCATACCCTGTTCCTCTTTTTGTGACTGGGTTACCTCATTCAGGATGGTTTCTTCAAGTTCCATCCACTTGCCTGCGAATTTCAAGATTCCGTTATTGTTTTCTGCAAAGTAGTATTCCATTGTGTATATATGCCACATCTTCTTTATCCATTCTTCAGTTCAGGGGCATCTAGGTTGCTTCCAGGTTCTTGCTATTACAAATAGTGCTGCTATGAACATAGTTGAGCACATGTCTTTGCTGCATTGATGTGAGTGGAATTGCTGGGTCCTGTGGTTGATATAGAATGTTTTATTAATTTTTTAACCCATAGTTCTTTGCACAATACCATGTCTCATTGTTTTATGTTTTTATGGAATTTCTCTCTTGCCCTGCTCTCTCTCTTTCTCTCTACCCTGTTTTTCTCTCCCATGTGGGGTGTGTGTGTATGCATGTGTGTGTGTGTGTGTGTGTGTGTGTGTGTGTGTGTGTGTGTGTGTGGTTCTTGTGTTATTTCTTTTCCTCATTTTCTCTTTTTTTTGTTTTTTCTTATTCTAATCTATTTTGTGTTTACTATTTTTTTATCTTATTACTTCTCCTTAGATGCCTGTGAGTTTTATCATGTGAAACATAAAGGGTGAAAGGGTATAGATGGAAGAAGAGGTAGGGAAGAACTTGGAGGATTTGAGGCAGGAAAAATTCCCATCAGAATGTATTGTATAAAAAAAACCCTATCATCTTCAGGAAATCTTTGCTTTTATTATTGTTTTCTTATGACATTAAAAAGTAATGCTTCCAATACTCACATCTACCCAATTATTCATCTATGTTTAATTTTTAAATTGTGATTACCTCCGTTTAGTTTTCTCAGATGGAAACTGATTGGTATGAATCTTCTGAAATTACTGTTGTGTGAATCTCAAACATAATGTACAATTTTCCTAATCTTTCTGTAATAAAACACCAACAGAAAATGATTTTAGTCTATAGAACTCTAATTAATCATTGCAAAATTTGACATTGATCTTTTGCTTCATATGTTTCCATACTTTCTCTTCTCTTGTATGTCATTATTTTTCCCCTTCAGTGTACCTGTTGCTTTAATTTGTGTCTGCTTATTTGATTTTTTTCATTCTGTCCATAACATGTTTCAGTTATTCATACACACACACACACACAGAGAGAGAGAGAGAGAGAGAGAGAGAGAGAGAGAGAGAGAGAGAGAGAGAGAGAGAGAGAGAGAGAACCATATACAGGCACAAAACCCTATGTTAAATGCACATAAACCTATTTATCCACCATACATTACATGTAATTTAAAGTTTTGTGTGTATATTGAAAACAAGTCTTATGCATCTATTTTCAAAATGTGAGTAATTGGTAACTATTAAAAGCAGTTTGTATTTTGTATTAGAAATTATTTCTGATTTGTTGATAATCAAGAGTTAAGTATACATTGATGTGTTCAATATTACAAATAAGTTATCAGACTTTCTTTCAGTCTACTACACACTGTCTTTTTGTATTTTTATATCAGAATTATTTCCCAAATTGTCTGTATATACTTTATGTATCATAAATTTTAATTCTACCTTATGCCACTATTTATGTTCTTCATTAGAGACAATGAAAATACAATTGACAGGAAATGATAATTTCTATAGACAATGTATGAACTTTAAACACACTAAGATTATTATTGTTAAAAAAATGAAAAAAAAGAATTATTATTGTTATGACCACTTTCTCCTTTTTAAAAATTCTGCATATTCCTACTTATATATTCAACTTTTCTTGATTCTTTTTGTGGCTGTCTGTTGTCCCTTGTTTCCCTTTTTGTTTTTCTTCTTATTCTCAAAATCCTATCATATCTGCATCCTATAATTATTTTTGCAATTTTATTAAAATATTGATCCAAGCCATTATATGGTTGAAGTGACTGATTATTTCTCCTTCTACATTACATGGAGCATCAAGACTGAATTTATCTGTAGAATTAGTGTTGTTTAGTCACCAAGAAATAAGAAGTTGAATAGAAAACAAACAAAAAAGGTAATTTAAAATATTTTGAAAAAATCATAAAATTACATTTTACACATAAAATCACAATATTTAAAAAAAAACAACTAAAAAACCGTCAATGTTGATAACTTCAGCAAAGAGACAATCCAACTACATTTGCTTACACAGATTATGAGGTTGGAACACAGGCACAAAGAAAGACCAGATGTCAAAGATTTTATCCCAGCATTCACAATGGCAGAGCACTGAAGGACATTTGAAACAGCTGCTTGACAACTAAGCATAGTTTCACACATCATTGCTCAAGATATTAGACAGAAGATCCCACTGGTGTATATGATAACTTAACAGTGATCACACACAGTAGAAAGGAGAGTAGCAATGAACATTGATGAACATGTGTATTTGGAGTAGGATATAAATTTTTGGATTTATATCCAGGAGCTATATAGCAGTCTAGCTGTCCACCAGCAGATGTATAGATATAAAAATATGGTACATGTAAGCAATGAGGTTATATTGAGCTACAAAGAAAAATGAAATCATAAAATTTGTGGGTAAGTGAGTAGAACTAGAAAATACACAGATTGAAATAACCCAGAGTCCTATAGAAAAGTGCTACAGTACTCTCTATTCTTTTGGGGGAATCCTTGTTCTAAATCTTTGAATGCCAACAATGTACAGAATAGAGGGTAGAAAATGATCCATGCTGTGTGTGATTTTTGTCACAAACTAGGATCATCTCAGAGGAGAAAAATGTAATTGAGAAAATATTTCCATCAAATTGGCCTATACCCAAACTTGTGAGCAGTTTCTTGATTAATGATAGATGTTGGTGGTTCAGATCACTGTGAGTGGTACCATTCATTGTGCAGAAGATCTTGAGAGATGTAGGAAAGCAAGCTAGATGAGCCATGGAGAACAAATCAGTCATCAGCTCTCCTTCATGGCCTCTGTTTCAGTTCCTGTTTCAGGTCTCTGACTTCAGTCCCTTCCCTGATTTTTTCAAAATGTGGACTGTAGTTGGGCATCATAAGATGAAACAAATCCTCCTTTCTTCCCAGGCTTTCTTTATCATAGGTTTTGCCATAGCAATAGAAATAAAAACTACGACACGATCATTGGTGTATAATCAAAAAAACCTCCAGAGAAGGGGAGCAAACCACTAACACGCAGAAAGGAGAAGAAAAAAAATCATATGTGGTCACTCAACCGGGGTGTGAAATGAGTGTATACAGCAGGAGAGTAGGAACTAGAGATGGAGGGATAACACTAAAGAACTTTGAAAAGGCCATAAGCAAATCTATTTTATTGGGACAGATAATGCTACTCCCAGAAACAACAGCCCATTAAGCACAAAATACAACACCAAATGTTATTAGGCTAGGGGTACAGAAGGTTGTTGAACACAAAGGAATATACTTTGCTCTTGGTTACCTGGTAGAACTTTAATGAAAATGCCTATTGCAGAAGACCCCACACATTTTTGTCACAAAACTTGAGGAGGCAAGATGCTAAACCTTACATCACAGTGAAGCAGTATCCTGATGAACTCAACTGATCATTTCTCAGATGAATTCAAGTGATCTAGGAATCAATTGATAAAATACCTTTATACTTTCTTTTGTATTTTCTTTTTCTTACACAAAAACTCATTTCCCAACCATTGATTTTCAATATATATTTAAAACATGTTTTTCAACAGATATCATATATAATTTTTATCTTGGAAAAATCTGTTTTATCTTCAACTCCAGATCTTTACTTAATACCTAAATAAAATTTTTATATTCACAAATTTGGTAGATGATAGATGTATAGATACATGTCAATGGCAAAGTTGATTTACATTCATATTTCTATATAATCATAGTGCAAATAACTACACTGTATTCCCTGGAAAAATTGAATGAAGCCTTATTAACTCACCTATCTCAACCATACTTTCCATGTATGATGTACTTCACTGGAATATATTTACACATTATTAAACTAAGTCTAATATAATTTGAATTTCCTGAATGAAGTTAGATTATATCACTAAGAATTAATTTAAAATTACCTAATCAAAATTAAATTTTTACTAATTTTAATAATTTTCCCATGTTACAAAAGAACAGGTATCAAAATTAAATGTAAATATTTTTAACTACTTGACACATTATTGTAGATAATCAACCAACAAGATCTATGAAACACATTACTACCTCCACACTATTTATAAATATAGATTGGAAACACAATACATTTAAAACATTTAAATTTCTGCCATCCTATTTGATTTCATTAATTTGATATCTACTAAAAGAATGTGTGGCTATTTTTGAGAACATTATTTTCTCAATTCTTTTTTTTTTTTAAAGTGAGTTTTATTAGAAAGGGAAGGCAGGGTAAGAGGAAAGAGGTAAAGAGACACCGAAGGGGAGAGAGGACAGAAGAGAAGAGGGAGTCAGGAAAAGTTCTGTTTGCTCCAGGGGAACAGTGGGACTAAGGAAAGACTATTTTCTCAATTCTTAATTGTAATGTCAAATAAATAAATCTCCCATAGGTGGAAAACTAGTTGTTGGTAGGTTTAGACCTCATCTTTTAAAATGTTTATGTTTTACTATTTCACACAGTCATGCAATTGTTTTGTTCCCACCATTTCTCTTCGAAGCCCTTTCCATTCCTATAGATAACACCCTTCTTTTTCTCAAATGTTTCTTCTGCTTCCTTTAAGCCTTTTGCTGTTTTTGGGCCACTGAATTTAATTGGGATTACTTTGTATAAGTATGGACAACAGACTTTTTACTGGAGTGTAAATACCTTACCAATACCTGAGGACTGACGTTTTATCTTGTCCACTGCTTGTTAACCACTATCAATCACCCTGTTCTCTAGTTGTTAACTTAACAAAAAGGAGGCAGATTGTACAATGTAGTTTCTCAAATAGTTTTCACTATTATGTAAATAATTGCAAGAGAATAATGTAAGGACAAGAACAGAGTTCAGTCTATAATAATATTCAGTCTATGGGGCAGATAGTAATTCAAACCATAGAAAACTTCAAATACTTTTACATATCTTGATGGCAAGGCATTATCTTCTTTTTCTACTCCTATTGCTAATTGGATTCATGATACAGATCAGCAACTTGCCATGTGGCTTTTCAATAAGTTAATTATAATGCTGAACACTTCTATTAGTATGCTCTGACTTTGATAAAAATCTGATTTCTTTCTGAAGCTTCCCAAGAGGTTTTAACACATAATCAGAGTTAGATGCCATTTCTTTGGTTAGTAGGCAGAACAAAACAAAGTAGATGCTCACAAACATGGCTGCACAATGGAACTACCATGGGAGCTCTTAAAAGTTCCCATGGGCAGACTTTATCCCACAGCAATTAAGTCAGAATTCTTATTCTTAGAACCAGCCATCTGTGGTTTTAATTTTTTTCCTGGTGATTTCAACGTGTCTCTATGTTTGTACTAGAGATCATTGGGATTTCATTAATTTACCTACCACTATGCGAAGATTTCAAAATAAGTAATGTGATTTGCTTCAAAACAGTCTTCAATACTGAGCAAAATAGTTGGACCTGCGAAGTAGTATGGGTCCTCTACTTTGCTCTTGTTTTGAAAGATGCTCAAATTATCTTCTGTTATGTACTGCTTGTTGTCTATTATGGCTTCCTTCAAGACATATTTTCTATCTTCCTAACTCCATGGGACTCTGCCAAGACATTGCTAGTGCTGACTAATTAATTAGCACAGTAGGACCTGTAACACTACAAGCTGCCACTCCATTTACCTTTGGTGGTGCTTATCCAGAATGAGCAGTTGTTCTCAGTCTAATATGTCATAAGAAATGCAGTTGCTAATAATGACCGCATCTAGCATTCACAGCATTGTAGTGTACTGCCATCCACACTATCATTCCTCTGCATTGTGAGGTATCCATTTGTTAGAGCAATCCCTGTGTGACACAGCACAATTACTTTTACAAAGGACAAACTGAAAACATGTCTTGTAATTGCATGCTAGTCAGCTAGTCATGTCTGCAAACAAAATCATTCACTCTTATTACCTACTTTACCTTCATGGATAATTCATTGCTTGTAGATTAGAGGTCTTTCCTTCTATTTGATTTCCTTTTTGAAAATTCATCAGTAGCACTATACTTTAAGTCAATGTCCTAAAACCTTTCAAAATGTCTGGGATATTTCCATACCTCATGCTTACTTGCTTGTGTTGAGAGTTAATGTAGGAAAGTCATTACAGGGACAATGAACATCAGGGCCAAATTATGTTGCTAATTAGTAGGCTCAGATGCTGCTAAGAGAGTCAGTCTTTAACTTTACTACTGCAATGACTGGGAAGGAAGGAATTAGAGCAGTTATTCCCAACAGGACACCATCTTTTCTTCATTATTCTCACAATTGGTCTCTTTTGACTTGTACTCTGCATTCTTATTTTACATATAATATAGTATTTATTTCTATGCATGTTGACTCTAGGACTTAAAATTTTCACATTCAGTGATCTGTGGTTATCCATATTTGTTTCTTTCTCTCATGAAATAACACTGGGACCATTGAATATGATCTGCACTTTAAAATAGGTACTTCAGTTTCTGAACTATATTCATTCCTCTGGCCTAACACTAGACTGTATTCTGACTTTGCATATCTTTCACACATTTTACAAAGCATTCAGAAGGGGTTTGTGTCACTTTTCAGAAGAGCCTAAGACAGCTGGCTTTCCTACTCATGAGTGAAGTCTCCCAAGCACAACTGGATGAAGAGACTGAACACTGATTCCAGAATCCCACAGAGACTTTGTCAAAAAAATTCTCCCCCTAAAAGGGACAAGTAAATAAAATAACAAAACCATCAATTTTAAACCTCTTCTGCTTCCTCAGTCCTCTGGTGTTCTATTCTATGACCAAATCAAGCAACCCTGCTGAGGAAAGTTCTAAACACAATTCAACCCTCTGAGTCAAACACTGATTGTCTGGTTCTAAGGATGCTGAGGCTTCTTTGGCCATGAAAATTTTCTATTGAAGAGGAGAATAGCCTGTGACTAAGATTCATGACTAAGATGTCCAGTTTGGGGAAGGAAGATTCATATGAATCTTCAAGATCAGATCTGAGAGATAGTTCTTGTTGGAAGACTTTCCTTACTCTGAGTTAGTCTTCACCATTATTCCTGTTTACACCTTTGAGACACTCTAAAGCAGACAAGGAGTACTTAGTAAATTTTGTGTCATATAATACTTAATAATATTTAATCTGGATCTTATGACAGAGAATATTCATTAATCAGTCTAAATTATTTACAATAATGGATTTATATATTGTATAAAATGGCTATTTTGAAAAAGTGTGTACAAGTGGTAAATGTTTTGAGATTTTCTCTTTTTTGTATTTAGAATATATATACATATGTATGTATATATATTCTTATTTTACATTTCAATTCCAAGTTCCCTCTTCCATTCCCATTCCCATCCCCTGCGACACACACTCCACTAGGAGGGTGATGCCTTCCAGGAGGGATCATCAAAATTTGGCAAGTCTTCTTTTGGCCCTCCCTCTGGCCTCTAGGTTAAGGGAGTATCCCTTTATGGTGAATGTCCTCTCAAAGTCCTTTCATGTACCAGGGATAGATCCTGGTTCCACTGTCAGAAGTCCCTTAGACTGCCCAGGCCTTCTAACTGAGACCCATGTTCAGGGATCTGAGTTGGTACAATGCTGATTTCCCAGATATCAGTCTTGGGGATACATGAGCACCCTCTGTTCAGGTCAGCTGTTTCTGTGGGTTTCTGTAGCTTGGTCTTGACCCCTTTGCTTATCACTCCTCCCTCTCTGCAACTGAATTCCAGGAGTTCGGCTCAATGTTTATCTGTTGGTGTTTGCTTCTGTTTCTATCAGCTACTAGATGAGGGCATTATGATGTAATATAAGTTAGTTATCAATCTCATTATCAGGGAAGGACATTTAATGTATCCTTTCCACTGTTGCTCAGATTGTTAGTTGGGGTCATCCTTGTAGGTATCTAGAAATTTTTTAGAGTCATTTTTCTCTTCAAATCTATAATGGCTCCCTCTACACACACCATAATTATACTACATTGTTGTAATGAAAGAAATGGTTTTCTTTGTTTTTGTATACAAATGGAATTATTGCTGTTTAATGTTTTATTTTTTTTAGATTTATTATGGAAAGACTTTTCTTTTTATGGTGATTTTCTTTATTACTATTATATTTTGGAAAATATAATTATAACATTTCTCTCATCCCTTTACTCCTTCCAAACCTCACTATATAATCATTTTTTCTCTTTCTGTAATTATTTGTCTCTTTTTCATATATGCATGTGAGTTTTCAGAATTGACCATTGGATATTCAACAACCAGTTGCTATGATCTACCCTAGTGAAGCCTATTTCTCCTGTTCCCAGAATTCTTCTGTTTTCTATAGTTACTTGTACAGGGTTGAGACCTGGAAGAGGGTGGGTTTCCTTGTGGTCTTTAAAATGTTCATTGTGTCATTCTTGTCTGGCTCATAATTGGGCAGTCATATTGGTGAGACATTTTGGATATAGATTCTGATATTACTAGGTGACACAGTCTGACAGAAAATTGTCTGATCTTCTGGTTTTACAACCATACTGCCCATTCTTCCAAAACATTCCCTGAACTTGGATGAGGAAGTGATTTTGTAAATGTACCCTTTGGGACTAGGCTCAAAAATTCTACACTTTAATTGGTCATGACTTTTCTGTAATGATCTCTGTATGCTGTAAAGGTCAGTTTCCTAGGTGAGGGGTGAATACTACATATCTGTAGGTATAGGGACAAATATAATATATGTAGGGGTCATGATGGTTTAGTGAGGTAGCAGTTGTGTCTTCACTATCACAGACTAGATGGCTACATTTCTAGTACCAGACATGGGTCTTACATTTAAGTAGAAAGCTGTTGGTTACCACCAAGATATGCATGCCGCTACTGACCCCTAGCGTTATCTTGTGCATGTTGATCATTGATGTTATTAATAGGCATCATAAATTTGAAGGACTGTTGGAAGCCTCCCTCCTTTGGAAGGTTTCCTGGTGCATTTTGGTTCCATGAAAGTTAGTTCACAGGAAGGTGGCAATCAGGCAAATTCCTGCTCAAGGATCCCCGGCCACCTGTTTGTGAAGAGTGTCTGATCTTCTCAAGGTCACTTGAGGAAGACATTCCCCCCCCCCCCCAATTATGTGGTGACCTTTTACCAGAAGACTTCCATGTTTGGAATAACTTGAAGTGTTTTAATAGAGACTATATGAGTTGAGGTGAGTAGTTTGTGGTTTACTCCATTTTGGAACCAAGATTACAGAAGACTTCACTCTTGTTTCAGTTCCAAGTCATATCGTGCAGTTGTTATTGCCCTGTGCTGAATTCATCAATATATTTTCACAGCATGCTTTTTACTATTAGCAGTTACTCTCCATGTGTTTCATGTCAATTTGGGAATAGCCTGTATTCTCATCCTTGAAGAGAAGTTATCCAGTAGAAACACATTTCAGAAAACAGTCACTTTTTCATTTATTGTTAAAATGTCACCCTTACCCTGTAAGGGACAGATTGTGTATATTTTCTTAAAGTACTGCCATGTAGCAAATTACTGACAGTTATTGTCATCATGGAAAAGGTCAACAAATTTAGAAATGGATAATTCATCACAGTATAAACAGTTCTTTTAAAAATTTTTCACAGAAGCACCAACTGTAACTAAAAAGCACAAACACAACTCACATTAGTCACCTTCTTTAGTCCAGAATATTCTGACTTGTAGCATATTATAATGGCCTCTGTTAAATAGTCCTCTGAACTCCCATACTGTCTTGTCTATTTATGAGACTTGATTTAAATACCAATATAAACAACAGCTTTTGTATTTTTTCTCCTTCTTTTGAAAAACATAACTTTCTTAAATTCTGTATATTCAATGTTCTAATTTATTTTAATTCTTCAATTGGTTTAAATTAGGATTTTAATCCTACAAACACATTATGGTTGCTTTCTTTTATTGTGATAAATAACCTCAAGACACCTATAACCATGGTTAATTTTAGCTAAAATTTAAACAAAATTGGATAACATCTTGTTTCTTTTAGTTTTATAAATGTGTTCTTTAATGGTTTTACACACACAAGCACACACACACACACACACACACACACACACACACACTACAAATGTATGATAATTGCTACATTCTTCCAACATTTTTCAACCCTTTATTCTATCTCTGGATCTGTAGTTCATTCAGTTGTACACTTTTCTTCCAGAACTCTGAATACTAAAATCACTCAGTGCTTTCTTTTTGTGCTTTGTTGGTGGTTGTTCTTTACATATTATCTGTTGCCAATTTATTCATTTATGTTTGCCTCCAGTCTTTTTACTTTTCTTTTCTTTTCTTCTCTATGTCCTATATCACTGCTTCTTCTATGTCTGTCTGGCCACTGGCACCCCACTGCTGTCTCTTTTTCTTTCATCTTGAGCCAAAATGTAATCCACCATACAAACAAAATTAAAAAAAAAGACACATGGTTATCTCATTAGATGATGTAAAAGCCTTCAACAAAATCCAACATTAGTTCATGATAAAAGTCCTTAAGAGATGAAGGATACAAAGAACATACATAAACATAATAAAAGCATTATATAACAAGCTGACACTACGAGTGACACTCAAAGCAATTGAACTAAAATCAGGAACAACACAAGGCTGCCCACTCTCCTTATTTAATCAATATAGTACTAGAAGTTCTATATGAGATCAAGGGGAAATGGAAAAGAAGTCAAACTATTACTATTCATAGATGATATGATAACATATATAAGTGATCCCAACAATTCTACCTAGAAACTCCTATAGCTGATAAACACCTACAGTGATGTGTTATAATTAACTCCAAAAAATCAGTAGTCCTTCTATATACAAATGAAGGAGATGAGAAAAAAAAACAGTGAAACACCACCCTATAAAATAGCCACCAATATACAATATTTTGGGTAACAATCACCAAATGAGTCAAAGAACTGTACAACACGAATTTTAAGTTCCTCAATAAAGAATTTGAAGAAGGTATCAGAAAACTAAAAGACCTCCCATGCTCTTGTTTAGATAGGACCAATACAATAAAATTAGCAATCATTGCAAAAGATAATTACAATACAATACTCATCAAAATCCCAACATAAATCTTCACATACCTTTAAAGAATGATACTCAAGTTCACATGGGGGAAAAATGGAATAGGTAAAACAGTCATGTACAATAAAGGAAGTTCCAGAGGCATCACCATTCCTGACTTCAAACTCTACTATAGAGCTATAGTAATAAAACTATCTTGGTATTGGTATAGAAAACAGACATGTAGTCCAATGGAATTGAATTGAAGACCCTGATATTAATCCACACACCTATGAACACCTGATTTTTGACAATGAAGCCAAAATGGTACAATGGAGAAAGGGAAACTCTTTAACAAATGTTGCTGGATTAACTGGAAGTTAATAAATCTAATTTTAAAATAAATAGTTCCCAATACTCTACCTATTACATCAGCTATCCCAGTTACCATAATTAAGGTTAAGTTCATTTCATAAGTATACTATCTATAGTTTAAGTAAATTTCTTGATCTTTGAAAAGTACTTGTATTTGTTTGCTTGGTTTAAAATGTTTTCACACAATTTATCTTCCTTTTCACCTTGCATGGTTCTTGTAGTTAATATCATAATTCTTGTTGTCTGAAATTGTGTCAAGTGGCAAATAACATTCTTAAGTAAAACAAATTACTTGCAACATAATATGCCAATCCAATAATTTAATTGGTTACCTAATAAGTGACATTGTTCCTATTGCAAATCTTGTACTTACTCCATTCCTTAATTGTTTTCAAAATATCCATCTATGGAATAATCAAGAAAATAAGATTATTTCTTTCTTTGGAACCTTATTCTCCCTTCCCTTTAATCTCGATCTGTTATAAAACAGTCATCATTCACATTTCCTGTGTTTTTATTACTTTTTCAGTAGAAAATACTTTTTTTCAGAATAAGGTTATGATTGATTTATTAATCAATACAGTATAATACAGAGATGTTCTGGAATAGAATAAACCTAAACTGAAATTATACCAGTATGAATTTTGAGACTTAAAATTTAAAGCTACTTTTCCTCTCCTGATGCTAGTTTTTCAGTTTAAAAAGCAGAATTGCTATATACTATCCCAGAGAATGAGCCCTTTTACACATTAATAACAATAAATTTTTACCTGCAGTATTCATTTTAGCCAGTCCCCTTTCTTTTAGCTGAAGGTTCTAACTTAGATTTAATGAGAATCAAGTAAATTCCAATAACATGAATAAATTGTAAATGTTACAAAAATTATGTTAGTTATGAAATTTAATAAAAATTTAATAATTATTTGATATTTTTTGCTTAAACTCTATTCAGATAGCTTGAATAATCCTATGATAATTTCTCTATTTCCTTTAGAAATTGCCAAAATCTACTTTAGTTTCTTTCACTCTTTAAAATATTAAATTAGCAGAAAGCTATTAGAAGTGAATGCAATCATGGATTATTTTTTGGACCAAGTCGGTTTTTGTAGATTATTCTTTCTTCTCATCTCCCAATATCTATGAATGCTCTATTCTCACTTGTAATGTCCCCTGATCAGTAAAAACTTACCTTTTCATAGCTGAACCTCAAGATTTTTCTGAAAAGACATTAATACATACAAAGGATTGTCAAAAGAATATTTTCAAGAGAATAGTTTTCTACTAAGATTTTTGTTTGTCATGTTTTGAAAGCACAGAGGTATTTCTAAACTTTGGAATGTTTCAAAAATCTTTGCTATGTTTCTGAAACATTCATATCCCTTCTAGCAAATAACAATGTTGCATTTATCAAACTTACAAATAGAGTATCTTTCTCTATCAAATTTTTCATAATTTCTCTCAATCATAGAAACTATTTTTGAGCAAATAATTATTATATTAGTCTAGAGATTTTACATAATAAATAAGCTGTGTAGTGTTGTAATATCTAAACTTGAAATGGTAAGTATAAAGACTATTTTAATGTATGTTACTATAGAGAAATTAAATTGTATTTAATATTTTTATAGATAAAATCACTTTGTAGTTTAAAAATCCATTTCAAAAAAGAAAAACAATAGAAAACCTTGATGTCTTTAACTTTGAATTATGCTTAGGGAAACTACAGCTTGTTATTAAAAATTAAAAATAATTTAATAAGCTTGAGTTTTAATTTATATCATTATATGATATAAAATTATTTGAATCATGATAAAAATCTCCATTGCTTAGTATTTTCCTCTCTCATCTGCCTCATATGTATTTCAAATGCTGTCAAAACCATCATATGCAACAAAATGAAATGCACACATTGTAGCTGAGTTTTAATACTACATCAAAATTAAAGTTTTAGGACAAAAAGAAAAATGAGAATTTCAAATAACTTGTTGGGAAACAAAGGCTAACTGCTGACCCAGCATGCAGAGGTCCAATGGCCTTGCCTAAGGGTTTCATATAGCCACTCTTCCAAAGTTTCAACACTGAGTAACCTCATGCCCCTTCCTGCTATACAGTGGTTTGTGTTTTCTCCCATTATTTTCCCATCTATTACTAAAGTTTAAAAAGTACCAGACCATGAAGAATGCTACATTGTGAGAATTGTAGTAACAAATTCTCTTTCCTGTATTATAAGTTTTCTTTATTTCTCTTATTGGCATTCTGTATTTTCTTCTCAGTGAAGTATGAATCATTTACTGCTGCATAAAGGTTGCATCAGTGATTGGAACATTGAGGAAAGTGTGATTTAGCAAAAGTAATAATGCATTGAACTTTGTTGGCACCAAAAAAAAATCAATAGAATTTTGAACAAAATCTTCATCTACAGATTTTACAATGACAAACAAGTGCTACTAAAGAGTGGTTAAAATAAATTTTAAAAATTCCATAAGAAATAAAAGTTAGTTTCAATAGAAAAATAAAATTCATTGTCATTATATTTGCATAAATAATAACACAGAGCAATTGCTTCAAAGATCAATGAGAAATACTTTAAAATGTCCACAGTTAATTAAAAACTTGTTACTCAACATGAGGAAGCAATGAAATTATCTAAACTTGATAAAACTGCTAAAGTTGACCTGAATAATTTTAAGGAAAATATCCTCATAGAAAACATTAAATCCCACTGGCATATATTTAAGAAAAAGTTTCAGGATGTTTAAAGTTATCAATTTCAACTGTATCAGTATATAGTTTAGATATTTAGGGATAATATAAATGGCTGGTTTTAATATAGAGAATTTAGACAGCAATCACCTGGCTCCTTGCCATCTTCTGTATGAGAGGAAGAGAGAAAAAAAGATAGAGACACATAGAGAAACAAAGAAAATATTAAACTTTTTAGACTGCCCAAAATACATGAATGATTTTTTTCCAAAGAAAAACTCAAAAGATACAGAAAGACTCCCTGTACAAAATGATAAAACTGATTTGTAAATTAAAAGAAAATTTATTACACTAATCAAATGTGTACATTCCAATGAGGTTTATGTTTACACTTGGGCTGAAGGAATTTAACTGCTGCAAATAGTATTCAACACTATGGACTAAGTGATTAAATTCAGAGATCTGAGTGTCATTTTCCTTTAAAAAAAATATCTTTTAAAGTTATGTTCCACTTTAACTTACTTGTTCATTTTAAATTTGAATAGTATAATTTAAATTATTTTATCATATTTATAATGTTATAGGCATTTATTACTGGTGTTGATCTCTTATCAGAAAGACATATTGTTTCAAGTACACACTCACAATAGAAAATAGTTGCTGATTCTTGGATAAATGTTGGAACAAATAGAATAACTTGGAAAGTACTATTATGATTTTGATTTTACAAAGATGTGAGTTTAATATACAGCATTTCCAAAGACTGTCTCTTAATTGGCCTACATTTTCTGAATAACACAGTTTTTGTCACAGGATTACATGAATGCTATTGGAAGTTTTAATAAGATTTGTTTTAGAAGAGTTTCAGCCATTACATATTTTTCAGCAGATCAATCTTCCAACTGTCACACACTTTCTAACTCCCCTTGAATATATTTTTTTTATTTCTATATTTTGAGAAGAAGATTCCATCTCTAATCACATGGAGAAATTCAGGAGATCAGAGTTAAGAAAAAAGCTTTTCATTTACTGAGATCCAGTCACAGTGGCTGTTGTTAGAAAGACAGAGGGAACCCAGAGCCCATTTTAAATTTTGACATTTAAAGGGTCCTGACACTACTCAGAACCCCAAACTCAGCCCCAGGCCAAGGAAGTTCATTCTTACAACAGATTCATTATGCTGCTGCCCATCATATGCTCCAGATGGATTTATTATGATGAAATGTCTACAAAGGTCCAGGGTTCACTCTTTGAATTTCACTCTACACTTTTCAACTATTTATTATGATTATTCATTAGACATGCTTTATATTATTGCAAAGATTTGCCTCTTGATTAAATATTGTTTGACACACTAATTATTAAACTATGTGACTACTCAACTTCATGTTATTTTTCTTATTTTAAAAATTGCATTTCTCTCAATATTTGCATGTTTTATCAATTAAAATTGAAGTCTTAGAAACACATCTTCAAATTTTTTTCAGCTACTTCTAACCATCATGAAAAAAAGTTAAATTTATTTAAATCGCATCAAAAGCATTTAGTATTTCTATTGCTGGGATAAAACACTATGACTAAAAACATCTTAGAGAGAAAAGGGTTTATTTAACCTCATGGATTATAATCTATCACTAAAGAAAGTTGGAAGAGGAACTCTACTCGTCAGCAATGTGAAGATAGGCGATGAGTTCAGTTTGGCTGCATCCAGTGGGCTGTGCCCTCCCACATCAATCAATCAACGATGTGTTTTCCCACTTGAAGTGAGTTATCACTCTCTCAAAATAAACTCTTCCTTGAGAAAAAAGAGAAAGAAAAACAAAGAATCTGTCCTACAGACTTGTCTACAGTCTGAAGGCAGTGTTTTCCAAGTTGACGTTCCATTCACAGGTAATACTAACTTGTGTCAAGCTGAATAAAACTTAATCAAAATAACAAGGAAATAATCAATGACAAGAGCTTACTTTAAATAAAATATGTCTTGATTATTTATATATGTGCCTTTAAGAAACAAATATACCAGACTGGTTGGTGGCACATGCCTTTAATCCAAGAACTCAAGAGGCAGAGGTAAACAGATCTCTGTGAGTTTGAGGCCAGCCATGTCTACAAAGCCAGCAGTCCCAATACAGCTAGAGTTGTTACACAAATAAAACCTGTCTCAAAATACTAAAATAAAATAAGAAAAAAAAAGACACATACCACATACATGCAAAAAGACATTTATAGCACCTTGCTTAGGTCACATAATCAAAACCAAAGTTCCAAATAACTAATGTTATAGATTCATGATGAGTCATTTGTGATCAGGTATGTTACAAGCATTTTCCTGCCTGCCTGGTCCCATGGCTGTGTCAGTCCCACACAGAAACTCTGTTAGTTATAAAGCTGTTGGCCAATGGCTACAGCTTCTTATTAGATAGCTCCATCATAACTATTAACTCATTTCTATAAATCTAAGTTTTTCCACGTGGTCTTACCAGAGAGAGACACAGTCAGGATATCATATTACTTTCATGGCCTACACAGGTTTTTTCAGCATTAGGTCAACCCATTCCAATTTCCTTCATAGTTGTGATGAATAAAACTATTGTGATACATTTTTTTAGTTCCTACCTCGTTCCTGTTCTATGGTATTTGTGCATTGAGTTGTGTTAATTACACAATTATAATATTCTGAATACTGTGTCCTTTTTTAATAGAATTATACCTAGCTTCTTTTTATTTTATCAGAATATCATTTTTATTCTAATAAAAGTTCTGTTGGATTTCCCCAGTGATAGGGTCCATGCTTTTCTCTGCAGCACTTCATATAAAATGTAAATATATTTAAATACCTACAAAAATTTGGGATGAATAGACATTATTTCATGTGTTACTTCTTTTGATAATTAATCCAAAACAATTCAAATTAACAAGAATATAAAATATAATATGCCATTATGTTATCATACTAGCATACTAGTGATATGCTCTTATCTTCTGCATTAAGATATTATCCAAGGGTTTATAGCTTAACTGCCCTATGTATTTGTTTTATGCTATATTTTGTGTTAATCTGCACTGCTAACCACCCTTATGATTATTAAAGTCAAGAATGAGCTATGTTTTCTTTGTAGCTCCTGCATTGGTGAATCATCCTGGATGCTTAACAGATGGTAATGCTGGAAGTTTTATAGATCATCACTCATTTTTCCTCATAGGTCTGCTTTACCACAGTAGATAAGGAATAGTGAAATCACGTAAGCTGGGCCTTGACCCAGAACTCAGGGATTTCAAAAGTGTGGCCCTAGTGTCTGCTATATTCTATAGCTGAGCAAATTTTGTACAGGTCTGAAGGGAGCTATATAAGCCTTTGCTCAAAGATTTTGCATATTTGGGAAACTTTTTATTTAACTGGAAAAGAAAAATAAACAGACAGGAGTGTACTATGAGTAATGCTAAGAAAAATTTGTGAGTTAAGAACCATTTCACATTTAACTGCAAAGATTTAACATAAGGAATGTTTTATAGCTGATAGCTGCTAAGAAAATTTTAGATAATGTGGAGTTCCAAGTCACTGACAACATGTATGAAGTAAAATACTAATTAAGAAAAATAAAATATTAAATTCCAAGAATTCCTAAAAGTACCTTAAGAAGACTTCAATTGCTTATACCTAAGAAAATGCTACAAATAGTTCAGTGAGCTCCGGATGTAGCTACAGTTTCAACCTATCTCATATGCACTTAATTTTCTCCCTGTAGAGTCAATTTTCTTCTTTTTTAGAAATAGAATTGGCTAAAGGAACATAGAAATGCAGACACACAGGATGTATTGAAACTGAGATTATTAACTTCACATTTTCTCACTAGAAAGTCTCTGTACTGTGGTGAAAAAAATAAAATTTGATACATAACTTTGAAAGCATTTTATGTATCTCCACCATGAGCCCTCATACATATCAGGATAAAACTAAGCATTGTACAAGAAAAACACACCAGAATGCCTTCAGATTTTTATATTTTCTGTAATGTATTCACTAAGTCTAGCAGTCAGCCATATTTGTGTGTTTTAAAATTTCATGTCACTTTGCTATATTTCATACATATGAACTATAAAATAACACACAGAATGAAAAGCAACCACAAAAGTATTCTCAAGCAGAAGTTAATTTAACTTAGAGCAGTTCTAGTTCTCTTCAAGTGCCTTCAAACATGCCAGTGTCCATTTTAACTGTAAGATATTAGGTTTAGTGAGCAAGCTTATGTATTTCCACCAGATGACACATAGGCAGTGTGTAACTACTACAGAAAAGCAGACATGCAAGTCCTAGATTCTTTGATGCTGATGCCCATTGCCTACAGAGAATTATATTTTAAATGTACTACATAGAACTATTTTAAACACTAAATCTGAAAGTACAAATATACTACTAAATAGATGCTAAATGCATCCAACCAAAATATGAGAAGATTTAAAAGGACTTTTTGATTTGTCTTATTTTCTGCCTTCTTCCTTTCCTATCTTTACCTGAAATAAATAAGTAGATAGTTTAGATTGCCTGTTCAGTCATGTTTTTCAGCTCTAACTCTGAATAAATTTTAGCAGATTTTTTAAGAGATTCACAATTAATAAAACTATTATTTTAATAATAAAACCATTTAAAATTGATTAATTATACTTCTTACTCATTTACCATATTTTGTGCACACATGAGTCATACTGTATTGTGTTTTTAACAATCCCATATGACTTGTATGATCTTAAATTGTTTTAAGGACTCTTTAGTATACATTGATATTTTATAGTTTTTATTGACATTTCCTTCTACAGATAAACTTTCCTTTGATAAAAGCATGCTATCCATAAATTTGGGCACTCATTCTCAACTTACACTTAATATATATATATATATATATATATATATATACATATATATATATGTATATATATATATATATATATTTCACAATCAATTTTCAAGAAAATGTTTCATATCAAACTGATTTCTTTAGTAATTTAAATACTTAGTTATTTTGTCTTTTGGCTTTCAATGTTTCGCTCAAATGCAGCAGCAGCCAATATGCCTATAGGCTTTCCTCTCTTTTTGTTTTTGTTCACTTATACGTGTGTGTGTGTGTGTGTGTGTGTGTGTGTGTGTGTGAGAGAGAGAGAGAGAGAGAGAGAGAGAGAGAGAGAGAGAGAGAGAAAGAGAGAGAGAGATCTTGTTAACATTAACATAAATACTCTGATTTAAATTGATATCTTACAAACATTTGGGAAATTTTCCTTTGGAGGATATTCCTTATTTCCCTGCTGGAACCCCAGTTCCATTAGAGTTCATATTTCTGTGTTTTCTCCCTGTGCAGTTCCACTGATTTATGCTAGTGTTTTTTTTTATTTTTACTTCTTCTATGCTTTACAAAGTTACTGTTGTCTTTGTTTTACTGATACTCATTTTAATTTTGTACAGTTTTCTATTACTTTTCTTACAAAATTATATCCTTGGATATCTTATTTATTTTTGAAGTTTGTATTTAAATCTTTTATGTCCCTGCTCCTTTTTGCTTTGAATATCTTCAATAGTTCACACATCTGTTATGTATTCTTCAAAGTTGATGCTATTTTCTTTATTAGTTTTAATTTATTAAGTTATTAATTTATTTTGTAGCCCAACCTCAGTTTTCCCTTCCCTCCTGTCTTCACATTCCTTCCTTCTATCCCACATATTACTCTCAGTTTCATCAAGCCACATCTCTGTTTCTGTTCAGAAAAGGGCAGGCTTCCAATGGTTATCAATAAAGATGGCATATCAAGTTGCTGCAAGACTAGGCATCTTTTCTCTTTTTTAGGCTAGGCAAGGCACTCCATTATGAGGAGTGGGTTCCCATGATCCTGACTTTTACATTTTTTTTCTTGTTTGAAATTAGATGACCTTGCTAGCTAATTCCAATAATGTGTCATGTATGGCATAACTTAGCTAACATAAATCCTTCTTTTTCATATGATTTGAAGTATATGTTCTTTCCATTTGAAAAAAAAGTTCTTTTTTCATAGATTTATGTCATAGGGGACTCATGAAGAAACTTGAATTAAGTGACATTTATCATAAAGTTTCTTGTTCTGGAAGAGAGTTAAAATAATGCTAGGCCAACCTGAAAGTTTATGCTGTTAATTTTAAAGATCTTTTCAAAATATCTCCGTGTGTCTCTTTCTCTGTCTTTTCTCTGTCCCTGTCTCTCATATATATATATGCCCGCTTCCCCAACCAGTGTATGTGATCATGGGATATAAATATTCTTTATAATTTTTCTGGTTGATATTAACTCAAGTTTTAAATATAAAAACCTCAATAGTGTACCTAAATTAAACTAACTCTTTAGATTTTTTTCAACTAAGGGAAGTAAACTACTTAGAGATTTATTTGTTTGTCTACTCAATTGCTTTGGTATGGGTTCACTTACATAGGTTTACGTGCACCTTGTGTTTTCTGAAACCCATGCAGATCAAAAGACTTTAATGGAATGCCAGAAACTGAAGGTATAGATACTAATGTATGGGGAACAGAAATTGGTTCTTCAACAAGAGTTTGCAAATCTCTTATTCACTGATCTGTTTCTCTATGCTGAATGATTTTATATATTATAGACATCACTTGGGATGCTGCCAAGATCCCTGGAACATATTCTCCAAACATTCCCACAGGAAAACTCACCTCAAGTGTCTAGGCCTTTATAAACACTGATGTCCTCCACATTTTCTTCATCGTCAATATTAAAAAATTATCCATTCTAGGGAAGAAGGACTCACAGAACCTACCTCTAACTGAGAATCTATAAAACATTGGCAGCTTTTGGAGGAAGAGGGGTCAACTTTC
Organism: Cricetiscus sungorus; assembly: GCA_030556225.1. NCBI lineage: Eukaryota > Metazoa > Chordata > Mammalia > Rodentia > Cricetidae > Cricetiscus > Cricetiscus sungorus. Next base: position 30,775,529 of record JANBXA010000651.1, on the reverse strand, counting down.
TTTAAGGGTGTGGCTCCAGTACATTTACAAGCTGCAATGGATGTTTCCAATTACAGTGAAGCACAAGTTGGATTTCATAGGGTATTGAGAAATAAATAAAATTCACAAAATTGGAGAAAATGGAGGTGGAGTGAATCTGAAAGTAATTATATTTTGTGGGTGGGAGGGAGTAGGGAATGAATTTTATCAAAATGCATTGTGAGAATTCTCAAAAACTTAATAATAATATGCTAATAACAAAGTAACATCATATTTTTTATAGTAAATAGTTCTAAACCCCACTGGCAACATAACATACTTTTCTTTCATAGCAAGTACTCATAAGCTGAAAATTATTTTAATTCCTTTTTCAGAATTTTGAATAGAAATTATTGTGATGGGAATTTTTACCTCAACCATTTCTTTGTTCATATACACTAACATGGATCCTTTCCTAAATTGAACTTTTCATGCTACACATCTTTGTACAATCTCATAGTTGCATTGTTAAATGAGTATTTCAGGCCACTTGTTCTTCAGGTTCTTTATTAACCACAAAACACTGATCTCTGTGTGCCATTTATTCCATTATACCTTTCTGAATAAACATGAACTGTAGAAAAATGATATTGGGTTGCAAGCTCCACTCTTTTTTGTTTTACAGACTTTCAAGAGTGATTTGTACTTAACAAGGAATCAATAGTTCTACTTCAACAGCAGAACAACACAAAAGCATGCTTCCAAAGTAGGAGTGCAAGCTCTATGAAGGAACAAAGGATCTAACATTTTCATTTCAGTATCACATTTTCACCATGTGTTGCTTTTTTTTTCTTTGCTATAGAGCTCCATTATGACACAGGCAACATAAGCATTCAACACAGTATGCCTGAATTGTCAAAAATGTTAAGAAATGTCATATGAAAGGGTTAATCGCTAGCAACACCTTTTTTAAAGTAACTTAAGGGGCAGTCTATAGGGCTTCTAGCAGTGGAACCTAGTTCAGGAACAGATGTCAGGAGCCCATTCCCCATGGATGGATATTCCCTTAGCCTAGAGACTGGTGGGTGGGGAGGAGGCTGGGCCCTACCCCAAATGACTGAACAGATTTTGACGATTTTTCATGGAAGGCCTGACCCTCCCTGGGTAGTGGATGGGGGGTGGAGGGTGTCCAGGGGAGGAATGGGAGAAGAGGGAACTGGGTTTGAGATGTAAAATAAGATTGTTCCTAATTTAAATTAAAAAAGAATATTGTTCAACACCACTTTTCACATTCAAGTTTGCTTACCCCTTTCTTCACTTGTACATCAGAAATATTAAACATATTCAATACAATGTTGCACCTTCTTAACTCCAATTCTTTCAAATCATAAATATCTGGTTATATTTAAATAAAAAACAGTAGAGGTTTAAGTCTGGATTCTTTCTGAATGCACAACATCACAGATGAAGAATAATAATTGTATTATAAAATCAAATGTATACACAAAGATCATATATACCTAACTTAATTTTATGGTTAAATCTTAGTACATGAAGACTTGCTTCTCAAAACATATAGGGTATAAAATTCAGAGCAATCTTGAACTTAAAATAATTTTTGTAGTAGCATTTTTTTAAATCTCTTTTTTATATTTATGACACCTTCAGCCATCGTCCTAAAGCAAGCATAAAGTGCTGGCACAAATCACAGCAATGCCACTGTACTGTTATTGCAGTGGCATTCAGAAAAACAAAGTGGGACCATTACACACAAAAATAGCAAGACATCTTATTAATTTGATTAATTAGAATTATACATACAGATTTAAAGGAACAGAATTTAAAATATGTTATTGGAGCTGGAGATATAACCGTAGTAGAAAAGAAAAGACCCTGGATCAATTCATAGTACACACAGGACACCTCACAGACATTGCCAACTCCAGTTTTAAAAGTTTGCTGTCATCTTCTATCAATTTAGGCACTATGTATACATATAGTTCATAGACACACATGTAGAAAAAGCCCATACACATAAAATAAATGAGTAAAATAGGTTCACAGTGACAATTAAGTATGAAGTAAATAACCATTCTTTAGGTTAGCATTAAGGCAACAATAGCTTTTCTTTTCTTTAGAATAAATAATGTCAGTATTTTACTTTTAGGAAAACAAATGGTGATGCTTATACCTAACAGGATTCAAGCTTTGAAAGACAATTGAGAACTGTAGAAAATGTAAAAACTTCACCATTAGCTGTGAGATTTTAGATTCTGAAAAACATTTCCCAATGCTGATTTTAACACATTAGTCTTCCTTAGATATTTCAAATTTAAGCTACTGTACTAATATATAATAAAGTGAATAAGTATTTTTTGAATTACTAATCTATGATGTTACACAGATTTTATTAATAAATACCTTTAAAACTCACTGATTAGACTAATGGATTTTGTCATAAGAGATGACTAACATTTGCTGTTAAGTTTCTATGTAATCAATTTAATTTTAAAAAATCATCACATGTTGTAGTTTTGTCTAGAATAAAACCTATCAACTATTCATTATAAAACTTGTTAAAACACTATCCTTGATGTTAATATTATATTTATGAAGACATATTCAATTATAGTCCTCTACTAAAAATTGAAGAGACATACATATGCACTCATTATTACTTTTATCTTATTATTTGTGTACTTTATGGTGCTTTGCAATAATTTAAAAATCATAGTTTGGGTTGAAACATAATAGTACATTGAAAGCACATATTTGTAACTCTAGCAGTAGTGAGGCAGACTCAATGGAACTATTAATTATAGCCAAGAATACATGGTAAGATACATGATAGTTTTGACTATATCTCATAAACACTACCAAAAATACATTTGTCTTAATGCCTTGTAATGCAATTCATTATCTTCATTCATTCAATGTTTGTAACAGAGTAATCATTGTGCTTATGATGCTATTTTGGCTCCATAGCTTTTTATGTTTTGCCCTGTTCTGATAGCTGGAAAATTGGACAAGAAGGGGCTTATTCTACTTTTTTACATTGTTTTTCTGGTAAGTACATTCATATTCTACAACGTCTATATATCATGGCCTAGGGTTTAAAGTGTTTCCTGAATATGATGTTTGGAAGCCTGTGGCCATTTGATCTGATTTTACTTCCATAAAAATTAATAAAAGAAACCCATCATGAGTGTGCTAAATGACAATTCAACAGTAACCTTTCCTTGTCACTTGTGCTTTACTAGTAAAAAAGGACAAATGGAGAGATTCACTTGAGGAAAAGAACTGCCTTTCTGTTGCATATATGTCAATGAGGTATATTTCTATGTGTCATTTCTAAAAGTCGTATTTGGGGAGTCAATCAGTTGAAAGTGTTGCAATGCCTCTTTCTGGGAAAATTAATGGATTAAATGTTAAAAACAAGAAATACTTCCTCAAAATAGTAGCCTTTTACTGTGGAGGAAATATATTGCTTGTACAACACTCACCTTACTGACTTGTCCTTCAATCATCTTGTGATAAGTAATATGGAGAGAGAATAGTCATATTATGGTCATTATACCAGCTATGCCCTATCTGGTCTATTTTGTCTTTAACCTTGATATATGTTGCCATCTGGAAGAATAAACAAAAGAGTAACATTAACTTCCTTGGTTTTTGAAGACTAAACACAATCTTATCTGAAACACTATTTAGATTGTCAGTGGTGCATCCATATTTACTACTGGTGTACACAGTTAATGGTTTTTAATCCAGAAAAAGAAGAGTTTAGTAAAATTTATCAATGTATTCTTTTCACATAAGGTTTTAATTGCTGGTGACTTTAAATTCATGAAACTGGAATTTGGGGATAAATACTTCTATCCAATCCAGCATCCCATTACCTAATTGCCCAGACACATCATGAATAAAAAAGCTTCAATTATCTCCTAGGTCACACTTTCCAAAACCTTCACTGAGTAAGTTCCACTAATATTTTTATTCAAAAATATAAGATGTAATATAGGAAACATTTTCCAGTGTTTTACTGTTTCAAATAAAAATTTCTATCTCAATAGCAACTTGACATTAATTAAGAAGAATACTGAGTATAATATTATCTTTTAAAAATTCTTAACATTATAGATTCACTTCAAATGAATGTACACATCAATTATCCAGTATTTCCTTTCAAATACAAACTTCCCCTCTCCATTACACTGTTTCACCATATTCCCTTGTGCAAAATAAATCATTCATCCCTTCCTCTGAGGTCTATGCTCTGCCAGTAACACTTTCTTAACAGCTGCTTATCTGTTCTTGCTTAGATATCATTTAAGCCATGTTCTCATATTTCTACATGATCAATTTTAAAGATGTATTTTATAATCTTTTGGGAATTCTTATTCCAATACATTTTTGAGCATGTGATTCTCAGAAGTGAAATAAACTTTTCTGTATTCAATGAAAAATCAATACAGAGTTGTCTAAAAAGGGGTCTGAGGGAGGGCTTTTTAATGTTACAAAACTTTTCATCATGTTGGTTATGTCAATGTTCAGAAAACTATATTCATTTGTCAAAATTCATACAACTTTAGAATTATAATATAAACTTTCCTCCATATATTTTAAGATAAGCAAAAATAATTTGAAGGGAAAAGAGAATCTATGGAACTATTGTGATAATATACATATCTACTTGTAGTCATTTGTTTTTTACTCTTTATTCTTCAGTCTTTTGCTTTTTGTGGGGAGGGACACCACTTAGTTTCCAAATAAATCACACAACATGGAGGTTTATTATTACTAAGCTTGACTTGTTTTTAAACTAGCACTTATCTTAAATTATCCCATCTATCTTTTGCCTCTGGGACTGTATTTTCTCTATTTCTGTATAACTTTACTTCTTATTCCATTGCTGGTAGTGTAGCTGGGTGAATGGCCCCTAAATGTCTTGTTCTGCCCTGCTTTCTTCCTGATTTCTCCTTCTATTTATCCTTTCTGCCTGCCAGCAGCAGTTATCCTTCTTCCTGCCTTGCTATTAGCCATTAGCTCATTATGATACCATCAGGTATTTTAGACAAGTAAGGAATCACAGCTACAAAGAATTAAAACTTGCAACATAAAATAATGGAACTATACTTTCTTCATTAAAACAAATGTTATAAGCCTAAACAAATGGAACACATCTTAAAGTAATATTCCACAACATATATGTCATGAACTCCAGTATTCTTATAATTGTTTCATGGTATGAGGCCAAGAAATATATTAATTAATGTATTTATCATCATGGAATACTCAATATTCTTGGTATCTGATGGGATTCCTTTGCTATTTGGAATTTTTATAGTATACAGTATGTTGAGAATCCCCATATTTGGATGTAGAAATTAAAATTAATTGTGATATTATGAATGAGAAAAGACCAACAAGGTATTTACTCACTCATATATGATTTTTAGACATTGAGCAAAGGATTGCCAGCCTACAATATAAACCGCTAGAAGAGCTAGGAAAGAAGGAGGATCCTAAGAGAGACACTCATGGTCTCCTGGAAAAGGGGGAAAGGGACAAGATCTCACAAGCAAATTGGGAACATGGGGAAGGGAAGAGGGAGTTAGTAGGAAGAGGAGGAGAAAGGTGGTCATGAGAAAGTAGGAAGATTGAGTCAGGAAAAGAATAGAGGAGAGCAAGAAAAGAGATACCATAATAGAGGGAGCCATTGTAGATTTGAAGAGAAATCTGGTACTAGGGAAATGTTCAGAGACCTACAAGGATGACCACAACTAACAATCTAAACAATAGTGGAAAGGTTACCTTAAATGCTCTTCCCCAATAATGAGATTGATATGTTGTGGTCAGGTCACAGGTCACAGGGCACATGCTCTGAAGAGCAGTTGAAGGGAGGAAGGCTTTCCCTCTTTATCTCTTCTAATACTTCCAGTGAATAAAAAGATCTTTTCCTGTTCTCAGTGTCTTTGTTTTTGTTTTGCTTAACCACATAATAAAGGTCAACATGACAAACTAACTATTGAAGAAAACATCAAATACATTGAGCAAAATGTGTACCTGTAGAAGTTTGGACTTACATTATTAGAGTGAAAAAAACCTAACCAAAACATGATGCATATATAGATGACAGTCACAATAGTATGCTTTTTAGTAAGTATTACATACAATAGAAGTGTTTGCATTTATATGTTTTTATGAATAAAAAATTGTTGTCTTAAATTTTCTAATGAAACTTATGTACTGAAAATCGAGGTGAGTTAAAAGAAAGCTCAAAGATAAATAATTTCTGTCTTAGACCTTTTTTCTCTGTTGCTCTGATAAAATAATATTACCAAAGCAATTTAAGGGAGGAAGGCTTTCTTTGGCTTATAGTTCTAGTCCATCACAGAGACAAATTAAAGAAATAGGAGTCTGTGGTGCAGGCAACGTTGTGGTCAAAGGAGTGGAGGGAAAAGGAATTGGTTTTGGTAGGTAAAATTAAAAAAAAAAAAAGATTGTTTTAAATAAAAATAAAATAAAAAATATTGTTTAAAAAAAGAGTTGGTGGATGCATCTATCCATGACTCCTTAACATTGAAACATTTAATATTGAAACATTAAACAAAAAAGAAATGATCAGAGAGAAGTGGATACATATTTCTCAACTTATATTCTCCATTTTCTAAAGTTTTGGATCTTTAATCAAGGAATATCCAAAACTAAGATATTTCTCCCTACACCAACTAAGTCAAGCAATCCTTCAAAAGCATGTCTAAAGTACCATACTCCAGGGCATTCTAGAGCCTTACAAATTGATAATTAGTGATAAATATCATGATTGCCTATAGTGATATCTTGCTTTTACTCTAACAAATAAAGCTTTCCTAAAGATCAGAGGGCAGAACTAGACACTAGTTAACCATACAGATCTGAAGATGTGTACAGATAGACCAAAAGTGATATGGTTGGGTGGAAAGAGGAAGTTGTAAAGCAGGAGGAGACAGGAGCTCAGACTCTTTTCAGCTGGGTAGTTGAGGAGGTACAGTGTGGCCATGGCTTACTCCTTCATCACTATCTTTCAGTTTTCACTCTTTAATACCTGACTCCGTGTTTTTATTATTAAGACCAATTGGAACCCATGCTACAATTGCCTGTAATGGAAAAATCTAACATTCCAATTTTATTACATATAATTTTACTTTTAATAAAGGATTAAACTATATTATTTCAACAATTATTTACCTTTAATTTGACATCTTATAATGATTTCATTTCAAACATATCACTATATGTAAATGAAATGCTTAATTTACTTATATTTGTGAATTATAGTGTTAGAGCCAAAAAATTCCTTTTCATAAATTTCAATTCCCTTATAAAATACTGAATATTTTTTGAAAACCAGCAAAGTAAAAAAGTCTTTCATTTCAATTCTTCATAATGCATAGTTTATATTCTTTAGCATACTTTAATCTTTCTTTGTAATTCTTCAGTTTAATCAATAGGACTCAACTTAAAATGTTCCTCCTGCAATAAGCTCCAATTTCAATTGTTATATGAAACATCAAATTGCTATTACTTTATTAATATCTATCATTAATCTATTACCAAATCTCAAGATACTAAGACATCTGAAAAAATCATTTGCTTAATTAATTTTCTTTAAATGGCACAGAGTTTTAAGCAAATATACAAATTAATATTTCTAGTAGAAATATTCTTGTTAGATGAGTTTCTCTTTGAAGCTATATAGAAGAGCTTATCATGAATATTCATAATATGTTTGTTAATATTCAAATTTTATCTATGAAACAAGTGCTAAGAGGTTAGAGATTATTCTGGATTTTGGTTCTATCAGAGTCAGTCAGAAATGGGACTGACATTTATTTTACTTTAATATAGGCCTGGCAGATCCTAACCTGGGTGAAGGCACTTTTTACTGTGTTGCCAAACTTAAATAAGTTAAAACAATGTACTTCCTGACCATCTTGACCGCACACTTTTCTGTATATAAGTTCCCTAATAAAATCCTTCCTGTGTAGTCTTGGATCTGATGAAGTAATATTCAGTAGCTTGCGAGGAATTGGCTATTTCTTCATACTGAGACTGGGTTTTCCAGATCAATTGGTGAGATGGTCAGATATCTGAAGAAGTATGCAAGAAAGAAATTTTTCTAATAAGCGAAAGCACAAATGAGCTGATTAAATTTTTGTTGGAAAAAGTAGCCAATAGGTGAGAAGCTTTTGTGGCCACTGACTTCAGAGACACCATAAGGAAATGAAGTATGAGCATTTATCTGCTAAGTTTGCTTAAGCTATTAAGGTATTGACAGATGCTGTATAGTAGGTTTTTATGTTGGCCACTGTTAGTTTGACCTTGATAAGGAAATTAGGACAATATTAAAACTTAAATCTGCATTAGTCTTTCTTGTTAGTCTCTAGTATTTATAAGAAAGTAAAAGTCTGGAGAGCCAAACCCCAAACTCTAGCTTGTTTTGTGTGGGCACAGAAAGTAAGAGAAAGCTCAGGTATTAAGTACCATTTTGTTCCAAAAATTGGATTGCAAAAACTCAAAATAACTAGAAATAAGAGAGTGGGAAAGGATAAGGGCTAAGACTTAACCACATAACAGATATGATCTGATTAATGCCATTTCATTCTCAGGGAAAAGAGAGATAGCTACCTGTCTTAATTTCATTTCTTTATTGAAGAAATTTAAGTCCAAAAAACAGTTCTAACTTTATCTTTATGTTCCTCTTGATGATAAGAGCGAGGTTTTTCCATGTTCTAATGTTACTCACTATCCTGAGTAAATCTCCATGATTAAGAGCATGGCTAATATTTCCCAGATGGAAGCCATGCATGAAGTGCCTATATAGAAATCAACACTAAACTATTTTGGTGAGATCAAGAATAGCCCATTAATTTTTTACACATAGACACTGGGGGTAAATTAGCCTTTGAAAATTCAGAGTAATTTTGCCTCATAGAAAAATGATGAATATTAAAATAAATTCAATTGGCAAAGCAAATATTATTTTGCTAAGGAACTGAGAGTGTTCCCCTACTCCATATGTGTCACTAATATTACCAATCCTTAAGGATATATTTGAGATGGATATTCTATTAAGAAACACAATACATAAGCTCTGCAGGACATTAACTCAAAAGGTAGGTCATGAAAGAATTACCTAAGAAGAACCTAAGAAGACCCTTGTCCTCTTCACCCTGTAGAGTAGAAACTATAATGTTGTATGCTTCAAGATAGACATATCAGCATTGGAGAAATGAATAGAGTACACTCAAGCTTTTGTTAGCATGCAGAAACATCTCATTCTTTATTTTTGAGGATAATTTTCATTAATACAAGTAGAATTGCTATTATAAGAATCAGGTAAAACATTGACATTCAATGAACAAAAAAATTGTGCTCAAGGCTGGTCAGGAATGTATGTTTGGCATCGTTCTGATGGAAGAAGGATGTAAATTTGTCTTCTTAAGCAGAAAGTTTTATAACCTGTTTATAGTGGCTACAATAGCTTATTTTTTTCTGTTGAAAAGCTGAATGGAGCCTGAAGAATAAGTGTTGACAATAAAGAGCTATACAAAGCAATGACTTCTATTCAAACTGTGAGGCAAATACCATTCACAAACTGGAAAACCATATATAACCCTCATTAACTGTGCCCATATTTTTGAAGACATACTGCAGCTTTTTTTTCCAGCATCCACTTACAAGTTGACTTACACAGAGGATTCTAGTCTATCTTCCTTCCATACTGATATTATAAAGTTCCCTTATATTGATAATATCATAGTTACCCATGAAAATATGTTCTCTTCCAAGACACATAGAAAGTGTGCATGTTCACTGAATAAGAGAATGGCTATTTACCCCCAACAAGATTCAGGGCTCCAGAGTGTCCATGAATTTACATGGGCTAGTCGGTTGGGTAAGACCCATTTGATTCCAGGACTGGGTAAGATAAAGTAGATCCCATCCATCCTTTAGTAAATAATGTACAAGTCTTTGTGAAACTGCTAAAAAATCAAATCAGTGGATTAGGTTCATTATCCTGGCCATGGCTATATCAGCTGTTTCAGAAAAGATACACAGAGCTCTAGGAAATTTTCAGCAGGGAATATTTGAAAAGGGAAAGTAATTGCTAGTCTAGTCAGGGAATATGAACACTTAAGCACAACTTTCCCAAGGCAAGCTGATATCATCCGTATAAGAGCTAAGTTCTCTAAAGAGAACAGGAGCAAAGAAAATATAAGTTCTGTCTTAAGATCTAGAAGGGACTTGGAACTAGATACACCTCTTCAAGAGAGTAGTTTGGGCAGTATCCAATACCACATCAAAATTGGAGCCACTGACCAATATTTTCTCTGTCAGTATAAACTGGACTCCCAATAAAGGAGTCAGTGGACAGTTTGTTTCCAAGGCATCAGTCCATGGGAACACTGACTTGGAAATAAGTTGCACACATATTTTCAACACAGTACTGTCTTTTACAATTGGTTATTGAATACAGGTTGCTGATAGTGTTAGTACTGGTTATTTATTATGTGATCTCACTATCTTATGTGAGCACTCCACTCTCTATAATGTTACAATTTGAGGAAGCCTGACCACTGTGCCTGAAAATGCTCAGAATATAGGTGATTTTAGTAAAGGGAATTAAATTGTCCATACTTCCATTTCAGTTTTAGTTAGTTGGAAATAGGAGCCACAAACAGACCAAAGATATATGTACAGAGGTAAACTCCTGGTCCATGGTTACAGGCTGTTTGTTTTGGAAATTAAAAAATGTATTCAAGCCATATGAAAGATAAAAAACATATATGCCATGTGAAAGACACAATAGCAACTCTATTATAAATAACCATTCTGGGAATATATTTTTTGTAAAAATGAAGGATAGTACAATGAAGCAGAGAAGAACTGATTATATGATGCATACATGTGTATTTGGAAACAGAGAAGTAAGTACATCATTTTAAGGACTGACTTTCTGTTTTAAAATTAAAATAACACTAACCTTTCAACAAATTATAATGACCCATGAGATTCGTATAACATGTTTGCATTGCTGAAGATGATTCAATGGAAAGGCTTTTAAGCTGCCTCAAAGCAAGAAGGAAAATTGGCAACAATTTATGTTGTTAGCTGTGCATCTCTAATTCAGATGAATCCTGAGTTCTAGGTCACTCAGGGATACTCTTAGCTCACCACAATGTTCACCAAAATAATCTTAGTGCTAAGTATTTTCTCTGTAGTTAGTATGATAAATAGGAGCATTGCTTACCATCTCGGAACTCACTCCATCCCAAGAGGAGAACAATCTTGTGCCTTCTTCAGCCAATGTCTATGTGGAACAAAATCCCTGAGAAGCTAGATCTAGAAGTGCCCTACTTACTGCAGAGAAATGATTCTTTTCAGTATATATTTTTCCTTTTTATAATGTACTTTTTAAAATGTTTTTTTGCTCCGAAGAAAATTGAGAGCATGGGGGGGGAATGAGAGAGGAAGTTATGAGAAAGAGAAGGGGAAAAGAGGATGGAAGAAGAGGACATGAGGGAACAAGAAGATTGAATTGGGAGCAGAATACAAGAGAGCAAGAAAAGAGATACCACAATACTGGGAGCCATTATAGGTTTAAAGAGAAATATGACACTAGGGAAATGTCCAGAGATCTACAAGAAAGACCCCAACTAACAATCTAAGCAATAGTGGAGAGGGTACCTTAAATGTACTTCCCTGATAATGAGATTGATGAATACCTTATATGCCATTCTAGAGAATTCATCTAGTAGCTGATAGAAACAGAAGCAGATACCCACAGCTAACTGTGAGCGGAACTCCTAGAATCCAGTTGTAGAGAGAAAGGAGTGATGAGCAAAGGGATCAAGAAAAGGCTGGAGAAGCCCACAGAAACAGCTGACCTGAACAAGGGGGAGCTCATGGACCCCAGTCTAATAGCTTGGAAACTGAATCAGCATAGGACCAACCCAAAATTTCTGAATGTGGGTGTCAGTTAGGAGGCCTGGACAACCTATGGGGCCTCTACTAGTGGATCAGTATTTATCCCTAGTATACAAATGGGCTTTGGGAGCCCATCCCACATAGAAGAATATTCCCTCAGCCTAGACACATTAGGGATGGCCTAGGACCTGCTCCAAATGATATGACAGACTTTTAAGATGCCCCATGTAAAACCTAACCCTTCCTGGGGAGCAGGAAGGGGATGGATTTGGGGATTGGAGAGCAAGAGAGGAGGGGATGGAGAGAGAACTAGGATTGATATGTAAAACAAGCTTGTTTCAAATTTAAATTAAAAAAAGGGAAAACTGTATTTTTTGGTATATCTCTCTGTGTGGCAGATGATAAGATCTAAAGTATGCTTGAGATGTCATTGTCTTTTTTGACTCAAGCACATTATCCTTAAGTCCATTGTTAGGCTATTTTTATATTATTTATTTATGAGATGAAAATATTTAAAGGAGATCCTTTGTCTCTAGTGACAGTGCAATCAAAATAGAGTGTTATGTGTGTATCCAGCATGTGACACAAGAAGATGCGACCTGATGCCCATTTGGCAGTATGCAGTCATTGTGAGATGAGCTGAAATGTTGTTTTGACTACTGTGGCTGCTAATGTGGATAAAACCATTTTTGCTATTTGTATGCATTATGATCCTCTGCCCTTTTAACCATGTGTTCTTATAGATCATGTGAATAGTAACTATAAGCCCGATAAATTACTGTATACCTGGCCTACTTCAGTATACCAAAACTTTGCAGGACAAGGGCACATAATAAGGGAAGACCAGAGCTGGACATAATAAATGATAGCTAAAAGAGTGGGTAGTTATTCTAAGCTCCACATGACTGAGCTATTATGAGTGATAATTGTGATGTCTGCATTTTTCTCAAATTATTTCCACATACAAAAATTTCACAAAACCATTAGAATGAAAAGAATCCTCTCCAATGGGTCTAGGTCTCATCAGTGTCAGTATGTGACTGATATCTTTGATATTAATTTAACCTCCTTGCATAAAGCCACATTTTATGACAACTATTATGTAAAATCACTTCATTTTTGCTAATGTCATTAAGACCAACTGGTCTTGTTCCCAGACATGAGCATGCCATTGCATACACCCACCAGTGAATTGAACTATGTATAATTCTGTATCAAACATTTATGCATTTCTGTCACGTGAGGTCTTGAAACAAATCTTCATGGCAGTGATTAAGTACTACTTGGAACATATTCCTGAGAAGCAACCTTATTCATGTGTAATGTCTCTGAGGTAACTTTAGGCTCTTCCTCACATTTTTTATCTTGGTATTAACCAAATTCATCATCACTTTTTAAACAGATTAAAAGGTTCATTAAGTCACTAAGTTTTACATTAAAATAGCATGAATGCTTTTTAAATCAGATTACGAAAAATGTATTTAGCTCTTTCATATTTTAGACTTAAAGAAACTCAATAGAATAATTCTTTCAAGTCAATTACTTTTTCCACTTATTTTCTCCACTTTTCATTTTCATAAGCAGCTTAAATTGCCAAGCAGGAAGCAAATAATGATTTTAGTTTTTATTTTTCTTCTTTGATATTTTCTAAATCTTCTATTAGATGTATTTTAGGAAGTACTTATACATTTGATAGGCATGGCATCAGTTTTTCAGAGATGAATGTATGGAGATGTATAGAAGGATAAAGCAAAGATTAGAGTTTGAGAAATTTATTGAGACTCAAGTACTGCATAGAAATTCTATTAAACTAAGACTTTATTGCACTTAACTCCACAACTGTTTACTGGATATCCTCTGTACTCCAGGATATGTTCTGATTGTTAGGATTTGGGAAGTAAACAAAGTATATGCCTTCAAAAATCTAACAATCAAGGACTGAGAATTAGCATAGTAGCAAGGCACTTGCCTAACAGGCATGGAGCTCTGAATTTAATACACATACATACACATACACCACACACACACACACACACACACACACACACACACACACACACACACACACACACACACACACACAAAGGCCTTGCAATCAGATATGGAGCGCCCAAGTCAAGCTTCTCTTAGGACAAGAATGAACTGCACAGGATGAGGCCTATAGGATACAATTAGCAGAGTGCTACCCACAGGGTGACAAAGATAGCTACCAGATAGAAAGTCAGGGATCAAAAAGTGTGTGTGTGTGTGTGTGTGTGTGTGTGTGTGTGTGTGTGTGTATCTCTGTCTGTGTTTATATTCCCTTATGCACAGATTGTTTGATTGCCTTCTGGCATCCTCACTCATGTACACATACTTGCATAGACAGACAGACAGACACACAGACACACAGACACACACACACACACACACACAAATCAGAATATGCTCACAAACAGATACATATCTTCACACCATAGAAAAACATTTAATTAACATTTCATTAAAACTATGTGAGTGAGATCTGTACTTAGTGGGAAATTCTTCAATCAGTAATGACTGTGTAAATGCTATATGCAGAAGAGAAGTATTACCAAAGACCTATAGACAGGAGCAAATGGGACTTTGGATAACTACAGGTCTGAAGACAAGATACATTGTAAAAACACAAGGTTCTTTAAAATTCTGATGTAAGTGATAGAGAAAAGAGAGCAGTGCCACAATATAGTATCATATGCCCAGGCCAAGGAGACCATGGGCAGGCATAAGAGTTGTAACAGAGGTAACAGAGAGACAAGGCTGACAATTTAAAGATTAGGAAAGCACACTGTACAATTTCATGAGTTTAAACAATGGCAGACTAATTAGGATCCAGAAAAATCAGGCATGAGGCATCAAAAAGAAAGAGGAGGAGGAGGGAAAGGAGGAGGAGAAGAGGAAAAACAAAACAACAACAACAACAAAACAAACAAAACAAAACCAAGCACCCAAGCACAGTGGGTGTGACTTATGTAATAATGTCTGGTAAACATTTAGGTTAAAGTCCACATAAATAAAAACAAGAGAGCATATCTTTGATAAACAATAGAAAACTGATAGAAAGTTTGTTCTGGAAGGAGGATGTTCCCTTGAACACTGAGAATGATACTTATTAATAGATATGGAATGTTTATTCTTCTTCGGAAAATTGTATTCTTTTATTTACATGTAGAAAATTACAATTGTAGAGTTACTGAAATGCACTGTTTGCAATACCCTGAGGAATTTATTTGTTACTCATCATAAAATAATCCACAGTATGTGTTGTTATATAAAAGTACAAAACATCCACACATTTACAAGTTTTACAAGCATTTCTAATGCAGTGCATATTAAAGTTTCCTTTTAATGGAACAATCTTGCTAAATGATTTATTTTCTAGATCTCTATACCA
Organism: Cricetiscus sungorus; assembly: GCA_030556225.1. NCBI lineage: Eukaryota > Metazoa > Chordata > Mammalia > Rodentia > Cricetidae > Cricetiscus > Cricetiscus sungorus. The sequence continues at coordinate 30,760,186 of JANBXA010000651.1, read as the reverse complement.
AATAATCACACCTCCCATTTTATAATGGCTTCTGCTGGTATAAATAGACAAGAAGGCTTGGAGTTCCAGTCAGTGATAATAAGTTAACAGAATATGGATCATGCTCTTTTTGTTATTAACCAAAAGGAGTGTGGTATTGTTTTATTCTTCTTCTAGACTGAAAGCTTTTTAGATTACATGTGTACATCAGAGGACCATTACCCTCCAGAATTACTACTTAGGGTTTTCAAAAAGAGCCTACCACTGACTACATTTTATTACATATCTTTTTAACAAAGACTTGTGTAACATTATTCCATTTTTAATACAGTTCTCTATCTATCTCAATTCTTATAAAAAGTCCAAACCTATTACCTCCATTTGCAACATGCAACCTGTAAGTCCTGAAGGATTATTTAACATTCTTACCAATCACTAATCTCACTTCCCTATGCCTGCTAAATTCAGAAGTCATCCCATGAAATATGAATATTTTATGCTCAACAATCTATCTCCCTAAACTCAGTATTCTCCTATATGGTATTTTGTCTCAAGATTCTTTTGTCAAGATCTAAACTGATGTTCTATGATCTATACCTATCTATCTTTCTATCTATCTATCTATCTATCTATCTATCTATCTATCTATCTATCTATCTACCTATCAAATATATATATGTATGTATATATATATACATATATATATATATATACATACAAATATACTGCATGTATGCATGTGCACCAGATGTATGCCTGGTGTCCAAAGAAGGCCAGATGAGTCCAAAATATCTCTTGAAACTGTAGTTATAGATGATTTTAAGTCACTAGTTTTATGCTTCAAATCAAAATCCTATACTCCACAAGATTAACATGTGTTCTTAATTGTTTAGCTCACTCCCCAGCCCCTATTTTGTAGTCCTTTGAGTGATATCTGCAACTCTAGAAACTTGGTATTTAAAAAGATCTTAAACAAACTACAAATATTCCTATAAATGTTCATTTAATTCATGAAGTAATAGAATGTGTTTTTCTATTATTTCATAACTAGGTGATGTACATATATATCCAATGCAGATTTATTCTTTAGCTTTCTAAATTATTAAATAACAAGAGGCATTTATACTGCAATGGCTGTTGTAAGAGAGAATATATTTTTTTAATTAAATTATTTCTGTGTAAAATGATTCATTCCAGATGACTTGTGCCATTATTAATAATGTGGCAGTCTCCATTTCTGACTCTTATGCTTTGCCGTATAAAGACAGAACAAAGCTTTGTATATATTTGAACTCATATAATTGTTATTAGCAAATACTCCTGTGAGTTATCTAGTCTCTAAGCTTGTGAAATTCCTCTAATGAGAATGAAAATCTGCTAGGCAAATAGTCTCTTGAAAATTCATTAAATTGTCACTATTTCTTGGATAGTGCCAGCACTGCCAAGATTCTTCAGGCACAATGAACAAATTAAAGTTAAAATAATGCTCAGTCGTGATTCCCTGGTCAGCAAGATTCCTTCCAATCATGGTTCTGACCACTGCAATCTCCTTCTTTGCCTTTCTTCATATTTACATGCTCAGGAACAATGTCTCTGTGAGAGCCTTACATTCTCTGGGAAAGATTTGGAAAGGTGTTCTTTAGATATCCTTTCCTGTTTTCTAGGAGAGAGATTTCACCATCCATACATGAGACAGGATCATGATTAGTTACATTTCAGATATTTTGATGCATTTATATATGTACAGAATCTATCCCTCACACTCAATATGGGTATATTATAGATAAATAACACAGTCTCTACACATCCTTATACAATCTAATCTATGTTATTATAAATACAAAGGATTTCACCAATGCATTGTGAGAGGTCTAGGAAATAGCACATGTTCTAGTGTAATGAATATGTTCACCAACTTTTTCTGCATAATTATTATATGTATATATATATGTTGTTTTCAAAATCAATCACTCTGAATATTTAAAAGTCTCTACACTTCATGTAAACATATAAAGATATTTTTTGAGACATAGTCTCACTGTTTTGCCCAGACTAGCCTCCAAATAATGGGCCTGACTTTCTTGCAGTTTTAAATAAAATATCTCCAGTTGTTTAGTCTAGCCCGTTTCTATTCATGTTTTGTATTTTTTATATTTATTTTGTATCTTTAAAATGTTTAATTAACATCTAATTATATCAGTCTTATTTTCCCCTTTTCTTCCGTTAACCACCCCCAACATTCCAAGTCAAATGATGACTTCTGTTTCTCTGATTGGTTTTGAAAGTTAAAGGAAGTAGACATCATAAGTAGGCAGTAACTGTACTGAATTTTAACCTTAGTGATCTTTTCTAATAGTGCTTTAGGAGCAAATGAGGCAAGCCCCAATTTATTTATAAATTTGGTCAGTGAGATTAGTTACAAAAACTTAAAAGGACAAAGTTTATATTTAGCATCATTACAGTAGGTACCAACATGAAAATTTAACTGAAGTCGTAAAGGTTACTGTGACCAATTTTGTATTTGTTCAAGTTTTATTCCTTCACTAACTCCTACTGTAGAGTTTAGGAGTTGTTCAACTTGAGATAGAAGGACAACATGGAATTTAAGCCACTCTCTTGTACTTGTCTGCTTCACTGATTGAATCTGGACCTGGCCGTTTTGGCTTGACTGACTAACAAGTACCAGAAACTCACTTGTCTCTGCCTCCAAAGAACTGAGATTGGGAGACAGTCTTTGTGCAGATTCCTAGGGATCTTAGCTACACACATTTGCCCAGACATCACTTTTACCCACAGAGCTATCTCAAAATCTCCTTTTCTCTCACCTACCCCATTTTTCTTCTGAACATATCCCATGTTTCATTTATCTATTCAGTAGTAGATTGGCACATGAATTCTCACCATTTTCTCTATTACGTATAAAGTTTCCTGTAAGCATAAGCTTCATTATTTTAAAATGGAATGGTTGAGTTACATAGAAATTCTAATTAAAATACGTGAAAATCTGCCAAACTACATTCCAAAGAACCTGCACCATTTTTATTCTAACATGACAAGTATGGAAGTTTTGATTCTCCAAAATTTTGTCAATGTTACTTTTGCTATATAATCTTTGAAAGTATATATATATATATATATATATATATATATATATATATATATATATATATATTTATTCAAGATCACATCTGGAGATGGAGACCTGAGCATGCTAGGAAAGTAATCAAGTACTGAGCGTGAGACTCTGTCTTGTGTTCTTGTTTGTCTTGCATTTTTCTGATGTCTCACTGTGTTCAGTTGATGTTCATGTCCTCAATGACTGCTATGGTACCCTCTTTTGAAAAGGTTGAAAAGCTGTCTGTTTAGACCTTAGTTATTTCCTAAATTCTTTGGATAATATAATCTATGCATTCTAGATACATCTACCAGATACATGTCCTAAAATACTTTCCTTCATTTTCTGAATAATTCTTCATGATTAATAGTGTTATTTCTTCATTTATTTAAACAGTGATTATGACTAATAATACAGGCTATGTACTAATTAATTTCTTTCTGAACTCAATATTCAAAGTAATAACATTCTGAAATATAGGCATATATAATCCTGCCAAGATTTTAATCTGAAAAACAGAGAAAAGTAAAAAAAAAAATGTTTATTTAGTATTTTCCCTAGCTTTTCTACTCCTGAATTTTTGATGTTAAATATGAAGAAATCTGTATAATTTAATGTCAGATTGGTTATACCTGTATTATTTCTGTCATTTTGTAGTTTTGACACTTATAATTGTGAGTTTTATCTTTGATATTAATTTTTATAGGGTATGCTGTAGTGTTCCAATTTGTGTCTTTCATGTGCAAACATCCATTTTTGAGAACTATTTGTTGAAAATACTACTTCACCTACTTAATAATATTGAGTTATAAACCAGTGAAAAATCAGTAATATTTTATATTATGATTTATTTTTACAGTTTAATTTTTACCTATGTTTTTATTTCTGTGTCATTGTATTAGATGATGTAATTCTGTAAATTTTAGTGTGTGTGTGTGTGTGTGTGTGTGTGTGTGTGTGTGTGTAAAGACATTTATATTTTTACTTTGTGTTGAGTCACTAAGTTGTCCCAAGGCCACCTGTGTCACCACAGGTATGGCATTATTCACTGGAGCTTGATGGGTTTGCCAATGTGTACACAGCTAAAGTTAATGATATCCTCTTTCCTAGATTTTTCAATAGTTAATAGTTCATCAAGGAGAACTAGGATCCCGATACCTTTATCCCCTCCACCATCCATAAATGATTAAGGACAGGGCTAATTATGTGAAGACATCTTTATATTACTGAGCCTTCTGATCCATGAGTGTTAGATATTTACAATGAGGAGCTGGAGCATTCAGATTTCTTTCAGTGGTATTTACAGGGTAAGCCAAGTGTGATAGTATATGCCTATTATCTGGCACTCCAGACATTAAGGCTGGATGACTATGAGTTTTATGCCAGGCTGTGCTACTAAGAAAATGCTGTCTCAGAAAAGTAATATTCAATTAACAAAAATTTAGCACACAATTTTGCTAAATTGAAATTTTACTTATATCATTTCATATTATTAAAAACCAAAGTTTCTCCTATAAAGTATTCATTTCATGTTTGGATCGTTTATTACTCAAATATTAAAATTTAAATATTTCGTATTTTGATCAGGTATGTATTCTCTATTTTCCTTTACTGGGCCAGTAATTGTCAAAACAATTTAAAGGGACCCCTATGATTTTCTAAGTACTACACTATCTTATATGTAAACAAAGCACAAAAGTTTTTATGACAGTCATTAAATATACATGGCCTAAATAACAACAGATGGTCTAGAGATGTTTTGTTCAGTGAATTATGTAACATAAATTGTATAAACACAGAGACAGCTTTTGGAGTTCAAGATAAAAATCAGAAAGCAAAGCATCCAAGTCACTAGAGAGCTCTTACCTTTACCGAGGCTGGGGCAATGCTGTCCTTAATGTAACTGGACACTAATTGCCTAAAACTGAAAACCACATCTTAGACCCAGCTCTGAGACCCTGCTCCTGTCTTACATACCTCTCTAGTGCTGGTATTAAAGGCATGTGCTCTTTGGATAACTAGTGTGTCTCCTGGGATTAAAGATGTGTACAACCACTGCCTAGCCTCTATGGCTGTGGCTAGCTTTGCATTCTGATCTACAGGTAAGCTTTATTAGATCACAGACAATGTATCACCACAGAATATTTCATGTTTTATTGTAGCCTACATAGAATTATATAATTATGTATTCAATGAATATATACTTTATATTTTAGGCAAAGAGAGATACTATATATACTAGTATAGAGAGATACTAATCCTGAAAATGGCATAGGAATTCTAAACTTTACCTGAAGAATACAATAGAAAGTTAGCTAAGATAAAGAGCACATAGAGATGGAGGTTTAAAAAGATATCTTATTTTGATAAAATTTCCCTTGTATAAGAATGGGAGGAGATTAATGCCTCATTCTTAAGGTATTTTAATTGCAATTAATCTTTTTAAAAAGGAATTTAAAATACCAGGAAAATATCTCATTATTGATTTAAAAATATAAAACTACCTTGACAATACATGTAGAATATAGGAATGTTACCAAATTTCTGTATTATCCAAAAAGAAAACAAAATGATAGTAAGCACTTAACAGATGTACAAAGAGTTTATTTTTTCTCAGAACACCCCAAGGATGAATTTCATACTGAAATTAATGTAGGCTTGGAAGAGAGTTGCCTTGGAAGAGGGCTTAATCTGACACTGTAGCAAAAGATCTAGAGGTCTGTTCATGAGAGATAGCAAAGCCTTGTTGTCAGCAGATAGAAGCTCCATGAAGCATTGTCTTCCCAGTAATGAGGTTCCAAGGGCAATTGTAAAATAGGAATTTGAATATGATGAACGTTTACAAAAAAAAACAAGCTCATTAAATAAAACCTAATGATCAAGTATGTTGTGATCACACAATTCTAAGCTTTACTAGAAGGCAACAAATCTCAAATAATATTCTAAAATCAGACACTTACATAAATCAATCTCCACCCCAGCTATCTGAAACATACTTGCATAATTAACCTACATTCATTGCTTCAGTCCAGACTGGATGCACAAATTATGAACCTTGGACACTTGCACAGATGACTGGTGCATTGGCAAAGCTGAAACCCAGATGTTCTTCCCCATGCACTCTCAAGTTCATACACCACAGGATTTGTGCTATGGTCTTTGGCAGCACTCAACATGGATTTCTGGAAAGCAAAATTCGACTATGTAACTGCACTAAATACTTAAGATTTGACTTTGTTGTTTTGTTTTTTCTTAATTCTGAAAGATGAGTAAATTTTGGAATAGTTTGTCCTGTTTTATTAACTCTGGGGTTTCCTGAAATGGGAAGCGATTTTAGAAATTTATCATCAAATTTATGCAATTCCTGGAAGTTAGTTTTCAGTCTAGTGAAGCAGGGGTATCTTTACTGCTGAAGAAATTATATCTCCACCAGCCCACAGAATGATACCATTATGCATAAAATTATTTATGAGATTAATTCAGAAATTAAGTTCCTAATGTAGAACAGGAAATCATTGAGCAAGAAAAAATTCAATAATCAATGTTGAGTTCTCCATACCTTTCCCATTCTAAATGCAACAATACATAGAAATAAACTTCTAATTAACCAATGAAATACATGTTCAACTCACCATACATTTAATCAACTTTTTTCACATAAACTTTTATTTTAAAAAATTGCTCATTTTCTACTAATATTCTAAATTTAAACTAGTGCATAGACTTTCTATTTTTCTCTTAATTATGACAGTTTTCTTTTTAATTGTCAAAACAAAGTGACCATAAATAATTTTCACAAGTAGTGTATATATTTTTATTCCAAAATAATTAAGTACTTTTAAAATACCTTTATTAACCTCACATATACAGGTGTTTTTCTCAATTAGGATTATTTAAGACATCAATCAGCACACACACTCTCAGGTGTTTTGGGTTTTGTTTTCATTTTTTAATCAGTTTTCTTTTTCCTCTTGATATAAAAATTATTGTAACATGTTTATGTAAATACACATATAAAGACATGCATATATTCATATCTATATCAAGTGTGTATATATATATATATCAAGAATATCAAATATGCTCTAAGAAAAGGAAAATCAAGAATAATAAATACAAATTTAAGCCCTACAATATCCTGCCAAATTAATTCAGTGTTGCCAATATTTATTTGTTTTTATGATTGGACAGCTGGTATTATATAGCCAAATAGAGTGGCAACCCCTGGGGAAAATTGATTCTTTGTCAGAAGTTGTAGAATGCCTATAGCTATTCACCTAGTGGTGGGGCATTGTAAGATTTCCTTCATCTCTGTTGGCATGCCATTCACGAATTTTTTGATGACCATATTTTGATTTTTGTGAGTGAAGCTTTCCTATTATACGTTAAATACACTATTATAAAATAGAAGTAGTGGCCCTTGATTTTTGAAATCTTTCTACTCCTTCTTTCATTTTCTCTGAACCTAAGATGTAGAAGTTGTATTTAGATGGTCTATCTAGTGTAAGGTGTTGAGATGTTCTCTCAGTGTTGACTATGTGGCTCCTTGTGATATTCTTCATTTGTTGCAGAAAGAAAGAATGAAACTGTTTTCATGAAAAGTTACACTTCTCTGGAGAGAGTAAAAAGAGGGTCCAATAACAGAAGAGTTTTATTTTAATTATAAAGACTCAAAGAATAAGGCTATTTTATATTATGTAAATTTATATACAGCACAGATACACACACACACACACACACACACGCACATGCATATGTTATGCCATTTAGGCTAGCAATGTTTCCTATAAGAACTGTGCACTAACAAAAACAATAAACCTCCTTTCCAAATATTGGCCAGGGAAGCTCAAGTAACACCCAAAACAATGTAAGCTATTGTTTTTCACCTTGGTTTCTCTTCAGAAGTGGAAGGTAAGTTACTATTGGAGAAAACACCAGGCACATAGGATTGAGCGTTTACATGATTTGAACTGGATCTAAGCTTCCATAATACCAAGTGTTAATATGCAACCTACCAGGGAAAGGAAGTAATTAATAGTCCAACCCATTGGTGGTGCATATGAACACAATAATGCTGAATTTTAAATTTGAAACTGAAAATATTGGATATAGTCAAATCATAACAACTGGGTACACTAGGATTATTTTTATTTCAGTGATTTCTTTCAGGAATGATAACACCTCTTCATTTTTAGTGGCTAGCAAGCACTGGAAAATGTAGTGTTTACATGTAGTCCTGGGTCAAAATTCCTGTTGGATATCCATTATCTTGAACTACTGAGATATATTAAAACAATTATCAGGATAATAGTGAAATGGAAGGAAAACAATAGCACATCATTAAAAATGAAGCAAACATAATAGATAAAATTGTCCTACTTCCTTTATTTTATTTTCTGTTATTGTGAAATAATTATTTCACAACAATAGATTCATTAAAAATAAAACAAATATAGCTCTTGATGTTATAGTCACTAGGAACATAGACATCAATGCCTTGATGTGCCAAGTAAAAGCCTATTTTTGTTTAGAGATAATACCTCCATACGTCATTCTGACTGAGTGGATGACAATGGTCAAGAATTTAAATAATTCTCATGAAGACTTATTGTAAGGAATTAATCCACCTACCCAGACTCACTTCCCTAAATGATCCATCTCCTGATCCTACTGCAATGAAGATTAAATTTCAGCTTGAATATTGGAAGGCATGCTTTCAAATCATATCACTCTTTCATGATTCTATAAGCCTGGCATGCCTTGTTTTCTTGATTTTGGTTTTTACTGTTTGATAATGCACTATACTCTGATAATGCTAATTTACAAGTTAATGGTCCACACCTGAGTGGGTAGGAGCAAGTCTCTAGCCAAATAGTTAGTTTGGGTGTTTATTCTACAATCATGATTTTGCATATAATTTCATATTTCTGGATGCTGACACCAGAGTTACACTCACAGCATGCTCCCCTTTAAAATGGGTTTTCCAGATTTCTATTTTGCTTCTCTATTCTTGCATTAGAGCATGGTGGTACACTGTAATAAAATAAAATTTAGTTTATTTTACTTATTTATAGTTTTTCATTACTGAACTCTGGCTATTGCTACTCATGCGTTTATGGGTGTCACTTTAGAAAGACAATGGAAACTTTCTATATTCTATGATTCACGAAGCGTGCAGAGACCCCACAGAACATACCTGACCAATGACTGATATGTTTCAGAAACAGAATGAAAGTTCTTAACATTATATTTATTAACCAGCAAATTATGTGTAGATCAATGGACCCCTTGACATTTATGCTATTTTTTGAAATATCAAAACCTGTTTTATTAGATTTTTATACACCTGTGAAAAATGCCTGAAAATTCTAAGTACATTTGCAAATTCTATGGTACCTTTTGAGAACATAGTGTACTATCAGAATTTTATGATTTCAAATTTTCCCTTGTTAGAGGAAAAGTGAAAAAATGTTGCAAAAGGCTTGAACAGATCTGCAGACTCTAGTCTCCTGTCACTTTCTCTTATTGTCTAAGATGAAGAGGTGAAGCAGACCCTTCCAACTGAGCTGTATGTGTGCTGGAATTTAGAGCAGTTTTAATCTGATATCATACAAGGAATACAGATGAGCCAAGATACACAATAGACTCCTCATGTGATCAAAGGTATTTCCGAGACAAAGTTTTTAAACCAGAAGCCTAAATCTAGAAACATCCCCACATGTGAGCTATTCATGTAAATAATGCCCACAAGGTTAAGCACATGATGATGATGAAAGAAGAAAACCTGCATGGCATAATGTTGTGGAACTAAGGAACCTAATTTGAAAACTATAAGGGACATAGATGATGATGGAGGATGTCTTCAAGGCAGACCATCTAAATAAACAACAACACAAAAAATCTTGTTCTTTTAGATAATATATGCCTAGTCAAAGCACTCAAATAGGGGTGAACCTCATTAATATAGTTGGATAACAGCATGATACTAAGATACACAAAAGAAAGATGTACAGAAGAAATGAGTAGTTCTCAAGCTAAACATTGTAAACATATCTGTGGAGAGAAATCCAATGAAAATTACTGATGGTTTTCTGGCCAGCACAGAGAAAGTTTTTTTTATATATATAAATCAAGCGTAAGAAAGAAACTTCTGAATTCTCAGGAGAGAAGATGCATTCTCTTCACTTGGCAGAATTACAAAGACTATTTGATGCAAAGCCATAAGTTGAGAGCTGCCCAAGGAGTCTGTGATGACTTCATGGCCCATAAATCCTCAGAAGGCAGAGACTATAGCAGATCATGGTATGTGCACCAGGCCAATAGGTGGGTGGCACTGGAGCGAGAGATGATCTTTTGGAATGCGATAGAGAGGAGTTCTCAACCCATTTCTAAGATCCATTGCCTGCTGTGTGAGCAGAAAAGGAAGAAGAGTGTTCATGGATGAAAAATTACCTGGGCTCAGCCTCAGTGAAGTTCAGGTTCAGTTCAGATATTGGAATACTAAACAGAAACTGATTATTGAGTCTGAACCAGGGGTAACTGAAGCTGAAAGGTCCCACACGTGAGTGAGAGGATTTGCCACTGCAGAGCGTGAATAACCAAAGAAATTGGAGCATCGTGCATACAGTGGCACTGTCTGTATTCGGAGGGAAAAAGATGTTATGTAGCTCAATAAATTTCACATTAAAATATTTTTTCAGCCTTAGTGTCTTGTGTTCCAGTCGTCCAAAGTTGCAGGGGAAGGGAAAATAACTCTCTAGGCTGCACAAAAATAAGAATTCTGTTTCCTGATATAATTTATTAAAGTGTAATTAAATGCCTCCTACAAAGAAACTACTTTTTACTGAGTGAAGTTTAGCAGGCGTTGAGAAGGTGACTACGGTGGAGAATAATTTCACACTCTTGTGCTTCACTGTGCAGTATAGTGAAAAGCCAATGTTTCCTCTTCATTGTCACCAGCGAAACAGTGCAGGTCAGCTGAGAGATTGCAGTCTAGGAGGAAAAGTCCCAGTCTTTACTACATGCATAATGGGGTGGACAGAATAACCACTTTGCTATGCAAGAATGACTAGTTGAGAACATTCCCATAATGCACACACAGAATTGGAAATGATACATCACAGATGAAAGCCGAACAGTCTTTCCTAGAGATGGAAGGTGGAGAAAAGAGGATCCTATGGGCCATGTCTAGCCTATAATATGTTGAACTGATGAAGGAACAAGATTGACTCCAAATCAATTAGTTAAAAAAAAAAAAGAGCCTGCTTTGGAAAACGTTCCTCTCACTTCTTAAAACATGCCTTATGTGTATAGCCCACCGCCATAACTCTGCATGTCCCCTATATACAATCTACATAAATAATAAGTATTTAAGGCATAATATTACAAAATATGATAAAAAATCAGTACTTGAACAGTTGGCTTGTGTACAAGACTCAGAGACATCAATTAAAAATTGCTCAAAAGGAGTCAGGTAGTGGTGGCATGCCCCTTTAATTCCAGCCCTTGGGAGGCAGAGGCAGGCAGACCTCTGTGAGTTCAAGACCAGCTTGCTCTACAAAGCAAGTTTCAGGACAGGCTACAATGTTACACAGAGAAACCCTATCAAAGGGAACCTAGTTAGATGGCTGCTTTTACATAGGACCTTAAATTAAAGAATAGATATTTAAAACAATATTTTGAACATATAAGCAATTATAATTTCATATGTAACTCCATAAAATATGGAGGAATATAAACTGAATGCTAATATTATAATCATACCAAAAACAAAGCCTGAGGTATCATTAATATAATAGATGAAAGAATATGAGAAATAACAGAATTTATTGAGGTCCCATCTTAATTAAATGGATTCAAGTAAAGGGTTTTCAGTATGACAAGTACAGAGTGATATGTTCAGATTGCCAATAAAGTATCAAGTCATCAAAATATGACAAATGTAAACTAGTACCCTCTCAGTGAACAACTGTTGTACATGTGGAAAGAAAAAAATTAGGAAATGAAAAATGATTTAAAAGCTTAAAGCAAAAGAACTTAGTACCTCACTCATTTCAATGGCTCCATAGGACTTCCCTGGTCCACCTTTCAACCCATGGAGGCACACCAACTGATTATGTTCTTCCTTGAAAATGGAAAATACAGAATGAAGTTGTCATTTCATTACCATGAAGATATTTCTTTAAACCCCGTCGTGTTTAACATGCTAATTTCACATCACAGTATTCTTTGTAGGATACCACATGTATCCTAAAGGCTGAGAATCTCTTACATGTGACGTGCAGTCACCACAGCATGTGCCACTGTCTTTTTCCCTTCATTCCCATGTTTTTTCATGATTGGAGGTATATTTCAAATAAGCGTCTAGTGGTAATATGTGTTGTCATCCTAAATACTGCCACCGTACAAATAAATTTCCTGCCACTTTGAACATTGCAGTATGCCTTTTTAAAAGTCTCGTTGTAAACAGCCTAAATATATATAAATATTTTAAAAATATATCACATACCGTATAAATCAAAATTATAAGGGTTAAAATCAACAGAATACTAATAATTGACTCAGGAGTTATTCTCATTGGCAGAATGACAGA